>SWDC01000150.1:600000-933518 GCA_004919715.1 Linderniella brevidens | reverse complement strand
TCACCCGCCATGCTTTGATATGCGGAAACGTAAAAACAAAGACACGGTCAATTCGGGAACAACCGGGTTCGCCTACCCGGCTTGTCGTAATCTTTATTCACACAAAGTTTACAACGAAGGAGAACACTCAAACCCGTGGCACCGAACACGTCTCGGCCTCACGCGTCTACTCTACGACACAGTTATCTCATAACGTCCCCATTTTTCGGGATCTTAATCGCTCACTCTCTCTCGCTCGCGAAACCCTCAGCGGGATCCCTCTCAAGCTCGGCGACCGAGCTCGAATTCGCTCAAAGTGTCGCGCCTTCGAACTCTCTCTCGGATGTGTGTGTGGAATTCTCGTATAAGGTGGCTCTCTGGTTGGTTGAATGACTCGATCCGGCGGCCTCCTTTAAATAGGATTTGGCTCGGAGAGATTTCCTCAACACTTATTCGAACTCGAATTAGGTTGTTGCGAGAATCTCTCCCCGAGATTTTCTCCCGTTTGACTTGGCTCTCAAATCTTCTCAACAGCCCCGAGACTTGGTCATCCTTCACACGGATCGAAGACTTGGTCATCCTCATTTGACTTGGTCTTGATCCTGCCAAACCATTCCCGAGATCCTCGTAGGACCCGGTCAGACTGCGTGCAATTCTCTCTCGCGCGCACACACCTTCGCTTGGTCGAGCCGCAGCTCGGCCTTGCTCCTCCCGGCACCGCCGTCCGCCGGAGCCACCGTCGGACCGCCGCCTGCGCCGCCGCGCACCACCGTGCTTGGCTTGTTTTCCGTCGAGCCACCGCTCGTCGTTGCCTTGGACCTCAACATCCAAGTCGTCCCGCACGAGCTCGCCCACCGTCACCCCCATGGCCTCGGCCCGCCTGGCCTGGCCTGCGTCGTGTCGCTCGTACGTGTCTCCAAGTGCTTTCCGTGCCATGTGCCTTGGTGACTTTGCACAACATTGCATTCCCGCCTGACAATGTTTAAACTTACTGACGTGGCACTCGCAAAGGTGTAACAATAAATGATGCATAAATTAACGCGTGGGCTGACCCATGGGCTTGCATCAGGTAGACTTTTTAATGGGCTGTCATTTAGTGGGCGTAATTGTATGTTTTTTCGAAGAAAACATAAAGAGATTACTCCATTAATGGGTCAATTTAAGAAAATGTAGTAAAAGGCTGGGTTAATTCTAACCGGCCCACTTGGGTGTGAATATAACGCAAGTGGCTTAAGATTGTGACATGTGTCACATTCTTCTTCATCTAAGGGTGTTAATCCCACCACTATTTAGATGGACACATGTCATAATCTTAACCCACTTGGGTTATACCCAAGTGGGTAAGATAACAACGACCAAAAGGCTTAACAATTCAATCTAGAGGAGTTAAGGGGAAACAACAGTTAAATGCCCTTTTACATTAAAATAAAAAAAACAGTTCAATATCGTGTCAGATTAAACTTACAATGAGGTACCCGTTTTACATTTCATTCACTGTTAAGTACCAATTTGCCAATTGGTATCCCTGCGAATCTTGTTAATTACGCTTTTACCTGCATTATGAAAGGAAAACAAAAAAGATAAACAAAAACGTGTTGAAACACCCCAAATCAATCCAACACACCCCGAGCCCCAAATCTCTTTCTTAAGCCTTAGCACAAAATCGATCGCACGGACGAAAATACAACCCCAAATCGCTGTTCGAGATCCAAACCTTGCCTCGAATCCACGAAACCCTATCATGCACGAACCCCACCTCTGTTGCTTGCTCGAGATCGATCTTGCTTGCCTGAAATCAGTCGTCACATAAAAAATCCCTCTTCTCAACTTGAAATCGATTGTAAGTTGATGTTTTTTATATTTGTAATTCAGATTTGGAGTTATGCATCGATTTTGTTCACATTTTTTCACTTCGTAATTGTAGTAGTGCTCCGACACTTCCATTCTGTTAGATTTTCTTCTGAGGTACGAAGTACAAGCGAGACGATTTTACTTCCGGGATTCTTTGCGCATAATCCTGGCGACCTGCAGGGCTGCGAGAGGATTTGTAAGTTTTACATTCTAGATTAAGTTTTCACCTTCTCTAACAGTAATAATTTTTCTGATGCCTACAATTATATTGCGCAGATCGAGTTTCTATCATTGTATCGGTGGTGGGCATACGATTGCGTTCTTTGAGGAAGATGGAGTATGAGTATTGCCATCCACAGCATGGAGTCTTGGATTACGGGGTTCACGTTGCTTTGACAATGGAGTCATATTTTGTGGATACGGTCGAATTCCAAAAATATGAATTTGAAGTTAATACTAGTATTGTGCTTCTATGGCAACCCGTATTGCACGCCACCAACGCTTGTATGTTGGATTTGTTTTGCCGACTATGGTTGTTTACGATTTTGCGGCTGGCGGGCGATGTTAACTTTTGTGGACATGTTAATTTGGTGATGTGTTTGCCTTGGTTGTTATAACTATTGTATGTTGTCATGTTTGTTTTGGATGTTAGCTATTGTATGCTATCTTTTCTATGTTAGCATTTGTAGGTTGACTCGATTGATATGACTTGGTTGTTAAGCCCATTGGGAGTAAGTATATTGTACCCAAAATAGTGGATATGCGGTACCCAAAATACTTGATATGCGTTACAGAAAATAGTGTATATGAGTTACCAAAATAATGTATACGTGGTGATGTGCGGCTCGAGCAACGTACATGGTATCATCCAAAATTGGAGATGTGGTACCCAAAAGACTGGATATGTGGTACCTAAAAGAGTGAATATATGATACCAAAATGACCAATGTATAGTACCATTACATGCATGTATATTGTATCATATGAACGCACTTTAAGGTACCCATCAACAAATATTTATTATACCAAATCGAGAATTGATGTAGTACCATACATTAAACTATGACAATTTCTGACAGCAATAGCAAACATTCTCTGACAGAAACTCTTTAATGTCTCAGCTACCTTCATTTTTAACGGCTTCATCTGACTGGAAAAAAACATTGTATAACGTGTACGAAATTGTCTTTTGCATTTATTTTTCAACAATTGCAGTTTCTGACACATAATCGAATGTTCCTCGTGGCAGAAACAGTATTATCTGTCAGCTTATGCCTTTAGAGATTTTGGTACTATAAACTATTACAAATGGTACAGTGTTGCGCCGCAATAACGTACATACACAATGAAATAAATGGTACGATAAACGCATTAAATTTGGTACAACTTATTATGGTAATCGTTTTTGTCCCCATTCGAATTAATTTTTTCATCGAAAGTATTTTACTATACATATAATATATTTCACTTGATATCAAATTCGATGATGTAACACTTACACGCATGATTTTGTATTCAAAAGCCCAAATTTTATAATGAGATAATGATCCTTGTAAGAACATTGTACATTGAAGCTTGAGTTTTAAATTACGAGCTCGTGAGTCTGAGGATTAACTGTTAATTATTAACGAAATGCAACACATATTAGATTTACTTATACTAGTGTGGTTTTGCGTTAAAACTAATGCGAAACACGATGAAAAACGCTCGTCCTTATATGTAGTACCAAATATGTGAAAGGTGTGGTACCCTATGTAACCCTTTTAGAGTACCTTATTGGGCTTGTGTATAGTACCAAAACTACAAATATTCTAGTACCATATATTTTCGATCTGTTTATGATATACAAAAATTGTTCAATACCTTAAACTAATAAATGTTAAACTATCACTAAGTGAATAGAATATTAAGCTACAAGCATCTTACTCGAAAAATATAAGTTGAATGTTTCGAATTTCATAACATAGTTAAATGTTCTTACATAGAAAGCTCTATTATATTATAGCTTGGTTTTAATCTACAAATGCATGATTTTGAGGGTTAACCCGCTAAATATGATAAAAAAAATGAATGTTAACTAAAGAATCTTTGCATCAGAACTAATGCAAAACGGGGCGAAAAATAGTTGCACTTATATGTAGTACCACAATTAAGAATGCTTTAGTACCCTATTTTACCTTGTTATAGTACCTTATTACATGTGCCCACAGTACCACATATACGCATGATGTAGTACCAAAAATATTTAGTGTTTACAAAGATTTTCGCACAACACTCGTCAGAGATTATATGACATGTGAGACATTCTCTTACATGTCAGATGTTCATTTCAAATATGCCGATATTTTTTTGTCTTACATGATTTCTAATTTTTCTAACCAAAGTTAATGGCATTACCATTTGTAGTGCGCTTGTAGTACCATTTTAATTTGTTTGCAGTACCTTTTATAGTTATGTTCCGGTATTTTAACGTCTGTATTATACATTACCTCGTGTCAAGATTGAAAAAGAACAACCATATCAATAAAAAAGATGACATTAATATTCAATCTGACAGAAATAGAAATACAACCAAACCATGTTATCTTTGGAATCCATCGAGAGCAAAAGCATCGGTATCGTATGTCTCTTCATTGTTACAGAACTAACCTCTCTCCACAAGACAAAATATGATGCTGTCCAGACTCTTCATCGTCACTTTCTTGTGAAACTGTGCAATACCAACTAAAACATGATAAAAAAAAAAAGATACTTTTCCTCTGCTGAATGGTACGACAACCAAATTAAAAAGATACAACGATAGCCTCTTATAACGGTACTATATATCGAGACATAAGGTACTATATATCGAGAAATAAAGTACTACAACATCATGCCAATGGTACATAATATGGTTAAAATTGGTACTACATAACATTCATATACAAAAATTAGGTTTTTCGTCAACTTAACCTCACTTACTACCAAAACCCGATATTCCACATTTACATATGCTAAAATTCGACTCCTAATTAGGTATTATTTTGGAATGCCGAAAATAACTTTCAACCATCTTGTTATAAGGGTACTACATATTAAATAATTAAGTATTATAATTACACATTCAATGATACACAACAAAATAGAAACCGGTAATGCATAACAGCCTATACAAAATTAGGATTTTCGAATCGGCACACTACAAAAAAACAGATCTCATACACTTTTATATGTTGAAATACAACACCTAATTAGCTTTACTAGTGTATGATGTCAACAGAATAAGTTTCAATCATCTTATTATAAAGGTACTATATTTTTACAAATAAAGTACTATAAAGCACATCCAGTGATATAGAATAAAACTAAAATTGGTATTGCAGAACATACATATACATAAATTAGGATTTCGTCAGATTGACATCGCACACTTCTAATAGCAGATCACTCACCCTTACGAGGGAGACCCAATACGTGATAGATGCCGGAAAATAACTCTATAAGGGAGACCCAATACGAAACGATTTTTGTGCATACAAATAAGAATTACATGAACCAAAAATCTGCTACACTGGGATACCTCCGCGCTTTTCCGGCAGCGCAATGGAATGAGGACCACCGGCAGTGGTGGACGCGAGACTCATACCTATTCTGATTGGGTAGTTCACACAATTAGAAATTACCTAAATCGAAAAAACTTCTATACGGATGATTTTGGCGACGACCAATGACGACGACTAATAAACTGCCAGATTAAGGCACATCGTTCCGGCAGCACAATGGGTTGGCGACGACCATTGATGATGGTAGGAGACCGAGATCGATTGATGCCTGGATTTCATTCTTTTTTTGGGATGAAGAATGGTGATGATTCAATCGATCGACAAAGCACTAGAAATAAATATAAAAGCATAAAATAAAGGGCAATATGGTCATTTCAGTCAAACAGGGAGCTCAAAGTAAATTAATTTCTAACACATGTACCTCAGATTAATTGCTTTCAAACAAGGTACTGAATCATTTTTTATTTATATCAACATGTATTTATCTCTAGTTTGTCGTTTAATCTAATGGACATTGCCTTTTTAAATATTGGGAAATTCCACCCGATGCCCTTGTGTTTAAGCATTTTTTGGTTGGTGACTAAAGTTATCTATGATTCCGATTGATACCCCTCTAATATGACAAAGAATAGCTATGTAGCCCTAAAAGACCAAAAATGATATTTTAATGTGTTTATGCGGTTAATTGCTAACATAAATTATGAAATGACCAAAATGCCCTCAATATCAATGTAACTCTCCAGGGAAAGACCAAATGTCGTCCGTGTAAACGTTTAGAAGGCCCCTCAGCATCAGCTCGTCCGACGAAGATAACGACAAGCTGCATCACCGACACGAGAGTTTGACGAGGACGATGATATCAACAGCATGGGCATCGGGTCGAATTTTAGAACACACAACCAATTTTGTCGATACCCCATGATAAATCACACGATGATGATAACGCTTTCGGAAATACTACAACTGAAGCCAATTGTATTTGGGTTTGGGGCTGAGACTGGAGAATTTGTGGATAGAGGCGTGCTTAAACGGTCTAGGGTCGATTGCAATTGGGTTGACTAGTTCCTGAGATTTTCTGGATTCTATTTTTTTGAAACTGTTCCTTTTCAATAAAACTTTGTCTAAGAACATTAGTTCGAATTGTTAATTCCTCGCAAATTTCTGTTATCATGAAAATCTTAGTAGTTTAGTTTCCATCAGCATCAATGACGAAAATGAGCAGAGGGTATTTCAGTCCTTTCCCATCTTCGGTTAGCTATTAACGGTATATTGCACATACAAATAACGTTTTTCGCCTTTTAGGGCCACATAGTTAAGTTTTCCGAGACCTTAGAGTTACCAATCGGAATCGAAAATAAGTTTGATCACGAGTGGGAAAATGCTTGAACACAGGGGCACCAGGAATTTCGCTAAAATATTTTCATTACCACATAACAATTTGTTAGCACAGTAAAACCAAATGATCTCCTATTTATCTATTTACACCAGCCATGTACTCATCTCAATTCCCTAATATAAGACAAATCAGCCGCCTTGATCTTCTTGAATCTAATCACTTGAAAATGATCATGGATCCCCTGTTTTATGGAATGTAACAGCGCTCCTTCTGTATGAGCTCCTCGATTGTGGTATCTCAAATTCCTTTCCTTCCACAGATTGTACGCCACGACAGCTATTCCAGCAAGTTGGATCTTACATTGTTTGCTCCTCCTCTTTGATAGGCCAATGATGCTTTTGGTCCAATGTTCAAAGTTCCCAGGTATATTAATTTTAAGCCATTTGCCAACACCCTTCGCAACATATCTGTTGAATTCACATGAAAAGAATATGTGAGCCAATGTTTCAGCTTCCTTCTTACACATCAAACGGTGCTCATCAGGTACATGCATTCCCCATTTTCGTAATCTATCTCGCGTAAGCATTTTCCTGTGCATGATCATCCATAAAATTATAGTGTCGAGGGAGGCTTAGTCTGTTCCATACAGCAGCCGCTGCTATGTGGCTTTCTCCAACACCATTAAGCTAAATATAACATACAGATACACTATAGCTTTGGCGGTCACTTTTGCTCCATTTAGTTGGCGAAACGGGTATCCCAAGTTATCTCCTCGGAAAATTGCCTTCTAAAAAACCATTAATGTCAAGTAGATTCTTCTTTTGAGTGTGTGAAATTCCAGCCAGGTATATATTGGATTTCGGAGGATTTGCTGCGAGATCCAATACCTCCTGAAAGTGGTCCAAACTACCTTTGACAAGTTCAACTGATCTTCGATGAGCCTTACATACTACCACAAGATCATTCGCAAATCATATGCCTACTATCCTCATTTGGTTGCACATTCGATGATATTGAAACTCCTCTTGTCTCGCGGCAAGCTGCAGCCTTCTGGTTAAATACTTTATAATCAGAACAAAGAGCAACGGTGACATGGGGTATCCCTGTCTTAGTCCTCTAGCCCCTTCGATATTTCCCTCGAAATTCCCATTGATAGCTATTTTATAAGTGATAATAGACACACATTCAGCTATCCATGCCAAAAATCTAACCGGGAATTTTAGTTTCTGCAATAGGCTGAACAGAAACGGCCATTCCACCATATCGTAAGCCTTCCTCATGTTGATCTTCATCAGCCATCTTGTCGAAACTTTCCCTCGTTTGTACAATCGCAGCAACTCCCGGCTTATAAGCATATTATGAGCTATTGATCGTCTAGGGACAAATACGCCTTGATTTTTCCGGACCAATCGTGGCAAGATTTTTTTTCAGTCGTGCGCTTCGGAGTTTAGATACAACCTTATACACCATGTTGCAGCACGCTATTGGCCGATACTCATGTGCATACATCGGATGATCAGTTTTAGGCACTAGTGTGATAGTCGTAGTGTTGAGCACTTTTTCCAATCTTATTGCTGCAAAAAATTCCGTAAGATGTTCCAATGAGATCATCTCGAGTTATTGCCCTTCTCTTAAGGAATTCACTGTTATAACCATCCGGGCTAGGTGCCTTATCGATGCGTATGGAGAATAATGCACACTTGATTTTTGATGTTGTAAAAGGTGCCAATAAGCCGATTTGTTCATTAATTGACAGTGTAGCGCCTTGTTCAATGGTTGCATCTGTTATACCCCCAGCAACTCCTTTTGATGTGAGCTCACCATATCTCCAACAACCTCATCAGGATCATCAAGTACACAACCCCCTTCTGTAGTGATAAAAGAGATTCTATTTTTATGAATTCTTCGCCTAATTAGTGTCTGATAGTATTTAATGTTCTATTCACCTTACAAACCACACAGCTTTTGCTTTATGTGCAAAAAACTTACAAGCATCTTTACTGAGAGCTTGAAATTCCTCATTCATCCCTATACAATTTTACATTCAGACACTCTTGAGCTTCCGTAAAATTCTTGCGCCCCACCTGTCTTCTATTAACTATATCCTCATATTTTTCCCCACTTAAAGCTCTAAGCGGGCCTCTTAATCTCCTGAGGTTCTGATCAAGTTGTCTACCTCGATTCCCAATACTTAACTTGCTCTTACAATACCCATAAATTTGGTGAATCTTCCCACTTGTAAAACTTCAAACTTCGCGTTCTTGTTCGATTCCCCCATCTCTTTAAGTACTATTGGAGAGTGGTCAGAAATCCCTGCATTTAGGAAGTGTGCTTCCATACCAAGGTATTGCTGCATCCATTGTACATTCCAGAAAGCCCAATCAATTTTGCTCCAAATTCTATTTCTCATCATCTTGTTTATTAGACCATGTATACCTATATCCCTTCCTCTTTATCTCCTCAAGTTCGCAATCTGGTAAGCATTGCTCCAAGTTTTCATACTCAGGTGTAAGTACAAGATTCCCTCCCAAACGAACTTCTACATGGAGTACACTACTAAAATCCCCCTGTATGATCCATGGCTCAAGAGTCAGATGCAGGCCCCGAATTATCATCCACAGATCCTCACGTTGTATCCCACTTTTGTAGCCATAAGTACACGTCATATAAAAGAATTTGAACCGCTGCATAACTTTAGGATGGATTAGTTAATCAGTCATAGTAATAATAGTTACTGCCCACTCTTCTTTCCACATTAGTAGTATTCTGCCACTCGGGTGGTGGTCCAAGTTATGCGCATATTGCCAGCCACTAAATCGTCTAGACAACAATCCACTCCATCTTCTCTCTCTTTTTTTTTTTCCGTTTCTACAAGGCAAACTAATGTTGTTTGCAGTTGTTTACACAACAATGCAATCTCAACTTGTTTATTTGGGGTATTCATGCCCCTAATATTCCACATTAGGGCGTTATACATTGGGAGCCTTCTCAACCCTCTGCTTGGAAGGGATTGAGAGATATGCTCATTACTCACCAACTGAGAGGAACCACCGACAAAATGCAGTTTCATTTTTCCATGAGTAATCCATCCTTATTCTTCATCAGGTGTTTTTGTATTTCCCCCTGCTCAGATACCTCCTTATGTTCAACCTGTTGTTGATGTTCTAAGACCTCCTCAGGATTCAATAGAAGAGATAAAATCTAATTAGCTCCTAAACAATTCATAGACTATTATGAAATATTATATTAAGATGTGGATGTTTTTAATGTTGATAAGATTAGGTTTATTAAATGTTGTAAAAATTAGTTGATTGTTGATGGGATGAGATAAGATGTATTTAATGTTGTAAATGTTAGATGAAATAGTAAAATTTTTTCTACTATAAATAGACCGATGTATTTGTATTGAATCATATCGAAAACATTATTATGTCTCTACAATCCCGTTTTTATATTTCTGTTCTTGTCCAATTATAATAGTTTTATAACACGTTATCAGCACGAGCACTCTCCGGCAACGATCAACCTCCGGCCAAGATCTTATACAACTATAATCGAGGTATGATAATTTTTTTTTGTGTACGGTAAGTTTATTTATAACACTCGTACACTTATGTTACGGACAGTTTAAGTTATATAAATATAACATGTATACCACTAAAACGCCTTAGCCCAAGTTGTTTCGCGGAATATCGTCACTACAAGTGATGTGAGGTCCAGATTTTGAATCCCAGTGGTGGCGAGTGGAATTTTATTTTTGACGAGATTTTGAAAAGAACGATTTAAATAATATTATTTATTTTATTGATATCGCAAGTATATATCATATATATTTTGAATTAATTTTTTACTATACGGATGAACAAATTTTATTACCACCGGGAGAAATTAAATTTATACATCTCTGATTATTATGATTTTCTTATTATAGAATCATGTCGTTTTATACAAAGATGAATCTTGCGCTTCTTACTTTATTTACCGTCATGCTTATCGGGTGGTGGATAATATTATACAGTTGTTTCCAAAATATAGTTATTAATTGTAATATTTTTCATTATTATGATTACCGAATATATTTTATATTTTGAAGGATGTTGCTATATACGATGATTGATCTCCTGATTCTTACTCTACTCACGGCGATAATTATCTATATATGGATTATGTTTTTACCAAGATTTTACGAGAGTGATTAATTACGATATTTTTTTTATGTTATAATATATGTTTATTATGAAATATATTTTGTGATAGAAAGATGTCGCTCTACCTGATGATTGATCTTTTGACCACTATTATTTTTACGATGACACTCCTCGGGATGTGGACTTTATTTTTCGTAAGAATTTTTACAAAAGAAGATACAAAAGAAGATTAATTGTAATTTTTCTTTAAAGTATTTTTTTTATAATAAACTTGTATTGATATTTATATTGGAAATATTAATGTTATTCACATCATATATTTGTTTACTTTATGATTTGAATATTAAAACGTCTTTTGTATTTTATGATAGTATGACGAATTTGCAAAGCCTCGAGTTTGTTGCCCTTGACATCTCAGGGAAGAATTATTTATCGTGACAACTAGACGCAGAAATTCATCTAAAAGCAAAAGGTTTGGGTGACACTATTGTCGATCCAAAAACCACAATGGGTGCAGGTGACGCCACTGATACGGTAAAAACCACAAGTGCTCAGGATAAGGCAAGAGCTTTGATAGTTCTTCGCCACCACATTCATGCGGATCTGAGGGATGAATACTTGAATGAACAAGATCCCGCTGAATTGTGGAAAAATCTGAAAGATCGATTTGACCACTTGACAACTGTTATTCTCCCTAAGGCAAGGTATGAATGGATGCATTTAAGATTACAGGATTTTAAATCCGTAACTGAATATAACTCGGCTGTTCATAAGGTGACTGCCATACTGAAATTGTGTGGAGAAACAACCACCGAAGACAGTATGCTGGAGAAAACATTCAGCACTTTTCATCCATCAAATATGATATTGGAACAACAATATAGGGAGAGGAGATTTAAAAAGCATTCAGAGTTAATCTCTTGTTTGTTATTGGCTGAACAAAACAATGAATTGTTGATGAAAAACCACGAATCCCGACCGACTGGTTCTACTGCAATCCCTGAAGCGAATGCAGTCAAAGGTAATAATGATAATAGTCGAAGCAATGATCGTGGACGTGGTCGTGGTGGACATCGCGGTCGTGGCCGTGGCCGTGGTCAAGGTCGTGGTCAAGGCCGTGGACGTGGCCGATGAAATTACGGTGGTGGTTATCAGCATTTCCGTGGTGGTCATCATAGCAATCGTGGCGGTCATCAGAATTTTCCCCAGAAGAGGAAAAATTACGAAAATAATGATGAGAAGAGGCACACTGAACAAAAGAACAACGATGAGCAATGCTATCGTTGCGGTGGTTCGGGCCATCGGTAACGTAACTGTCGTACGCCCAAACATTTGGTTGAATTATATCGACAAAGTAAGGGCAAAGAAAAGATGATTGAAACGAATTTTGTTCAAAGTGATTTGGCCTCTGCTTCTGGGACAAAAGATGAAAATACACATTTCGAAACAACGGATTTCTAGTTTTTCCTGAAGAAAACTAATCTACTATGTATTATTATTGTGTGCTTTATTGTTATGTGTATTGTATGGTTTATTATTGTGTGATTTATTATGTATCGTTTGGAGTGTTTTATTAAGTTATATATTTTCTTGTGATATATCTGTTTATTTTAATAATTATTATTATGTGTTTGTTTATAAAGGAATTTCTCTGATGGAAACGAATATGTGCAATGGAGAAATGTCTTGCAGACTGTGCAACGACTCATACGATTCTGAAGAATAAGAAATATTTCGATCATCTTGAAATGAAAAAAACAAGTGTTATTTCAATATCGGGTAGCACAAATATAATTGAAGGCTCCGGAAGAGCCAACATTTTACTACCCAGAGGAACAAGGCTGATAATTGAAAACGCCTTATATTCTCCTAAGTCTCAAAGAAATTTATTGAGCTTTAAAGCTATTCGACATAACGGGTATCATGTTGAGACTGCAGAAAAGGGAGATATATTTGCACATTACAAAGGGGGTTTCTAATGATAAAAGAATTATGGAAACATTACCTTCCTTTGACTCTGGGTTGTATTACACATATCTTAGAACGATCGAATCGTATGCTACCGTAAACCAGAAGTTTACTAATGACAGTACATTTAATGTTTGGCATGACCGGTTGGGCCATCCCGGTGCAATTATGATGCGGAAAATAATTGAGCATTCACGTGGGCATTTAATGAAGAACCAGAGGATTCTTCAAAGTAATGAATTATCATGTGTCGCTTGCTCTAAAGGGAAGTTAATTATTCGGCCATCACCAGCGAAATAAAGAATGAATCCATAGCATTTTTGGAGCGTATACATGATGATATTTGCGGACCGATACATCCATCATGTGGACCATTTAGGTATTTCATGGTATTAATTGATGCATCGACTAGATGGTCTCATGTATGTTTGTTATCAACACGCAACATGGCGTTTGCGAGATTGCTTGCACAAATGATCCGACTAAGAGCACATTTTCCAGATTATCCGATAAAGAAAATACGCCTTGATAATGCTGCTGAATTTACTTCCAAGGCATTTAATGATTATTGTATGTCTATCGGAATTGATGTTGAGCATCCCGTGCCACACGTTCATACGCAAAACGGTCTTGCAGAATCGTTGATTAAGCGCTTGCAATTAATTGCAAGACCATTATTGATGAAGTCGAATCTTCCCTCGTCTTGCTGGGGACATGCTATATTGCATGCAGCAACACTAATTCGCATCAGGCCAACAAGTTATAATGATGTCTCCCCATTACAAATGGTTCATGGTCAGGAACCAGATATTTCCATCTAAGAATTTTTGGATGTGCAGTATATGTTCCAGTTGTTCCACCACAACGAACAAAGATGGGACCTCAAAGGAGGTTGGGAATATATGTCGGATATGAATCTCCATCAATAGTAAAGTATTTGGAACCTCTAACTGGAGATTTATTTACGGCCAGATTTGCCGACTGTCATTTTGATGAATTGAATTTTCCGACATTAGGGGGAGAAAAGAAACAGCTGGAGAGAAATGTTAGTTGGAATGAATTATCGCTAAATCATTATGATCCTCGAACTAAAGAATGTGAACTAGAAGTTCAAAAGATAATTCATTTACAGAGTTTAGCTAATCAACTGCCAGAAAGTTTTACTGACCTTAAAAGAGTGACAAAGTCACATATACCAGCTGTTAATGCTCCTGCAAAAATAAATGTTCCTGCAGAACATATTATCGAGCCTAAGCCACAGCTAAAGCGTGGTAGGCCATCGGGTTCCACAACAGAGGATTTATCGACTAGAGAAGAGTCGATGGGCAATGAGAATGAAACTCATGTACCTGAATGTTCAGAAAATAATGATAATGAAGAGATCTCGATAAACTATGCCCAAAATGGAATTAGATGGAACCGAGATGAAGTCAACGTTGACGATAAATTCTCATTTAACGTAGCGCTACATGAAATGAATGAGATTAATGAGAATGAGGATCATGAACCAAAGTCTGTACAAGAATGCAGACAAAGAAATGATTGGCCAAAATGGAAAGATGCAATCGAGGCCGAATTGAAATCACTTGAGAAACGAAAAGTTTTCGGACCTGTAGTCCGTATACCAGAAAATGTAAAGCCGGTTGGATATAAATGGGTTTTCATTAGAAAGAGGAATGAAAACGGCGAAATTGTAAGATACAAAGCACGGCTTGTTGCACAAGGTTTTTCGCAACGACCAGGTATTGATTATGAGGAGACATATTCTCTGTGGTGGATGCAACTACTTTTCGTTACATAGTGAGTCTGGCAGTAAGAGAAGGTCTCGATATGCGTCTTATGGATGTTGTCACTGCTTATCTATATGGAACACTTGACAGTGACATATATATGAAGCTTCCCGAGGGATTTCAGTTGCCTAAAAATTCAGGGCCCAGAAACGAGTACTCAGTTAAGTTGAATAAATCGCTTTATGGATTAAAGCAATCTGGGCGAATGTGGTATAATCGCCTAAGTGAATTTTTAGTAAAAGAAGGGTATCGGAATGATCAAACTTGTCCCTGCATATTTCTGAGAAGATGTGAAAATGAGTTTGTCATTATAGCAGTCTATGTTGATGATATCAATATAATTGGAACTCCTGAAGAGTTGACCAAAGCTGTTGATTGTTTGAAAAGGGAGTTTGAAATGAAAGATCTCGGAAAAACAAAATTTTGTCTTGGACTTCAAATTGAATTTGAAAAGTGGAATATTTGTACATCAAGAGACTTATACGAAAAAGGTGTTGAAAAGATTTTACATGGATGAATCTCATCCACTGGATACTCCAATGATTGTTAGATCTTTAGACGTAAATAAAGATCCCTTCAGACCACACGAAAATGATGAAGAGCTACTTGGTCCTGAAGTACCATATCTTAGTGCTATTGGAGCACTAATGTATCTTACGAGTCATACGCGACCTGATATAGCGTTCGCTGTAAACTTATTGGCAAGATATAGTTCTTCGCCGACTCGTAGACACTGGAATGGAGTTAAACGGATTTTTCGATACCTTAAAGGAACATCTGATATGGGATTGTTCTATTCTAATGAGTCGAAAGCAAATTTAGTTGGGTATGCAGATGCTGGTATTTGTCTGACCCACATAATGCTCGATCGCAAACAGGTTATTTATTTACATATGGTGGAACCGCTATTTCATGGCGGTCAGTGAAACAACTTTAACACTACTTCATCTAACCATGCGGAAATTCTCGCTATTCATGAAGCTAGCCGAGAATGTGTTTGGTTGCGATCGATAATTGAGCATATCCAACAGACTTGTGGGTTGCTTTCTGAGAAATTACTTCCAACGATCTTATATGAAGATAATGCGGCGTGTATTGCCCAATTAAAGGAAGGATATATTAAAGGGGATAGAACAAAGCACATTTCACCGAAATTTTTCTTCACCTATGATTTGGAGAAAAATGGTGATATTGATACAACAAGTGCGATCAAGTGAAAATCTTGCAAATTTATTTACGAAAGCACTTCCCCCAATTAGTTTCAGGAAATTGGTATATTCAATTGGAGTTCGAAGACTCCGAGATTTATAATGATTTTATCATCAGGGGAGAAAATACGCGTTGCATTCTTTTTCCCTTCACTGTGGTTTTTCCAGTAAGGTTTTTAATGAGGCAACAAATGAAAGCGTATCAAAAGGAATTATGTACTCTTTTTCCTTCAGTAGCTTTTTATCCCACTGGGTTTTTCCTAGTAAGGTTTTAACGAGGCAAATTCTTTGAAAAACATCCAAGGGGGAGTATTATGAAATATTATATTAAGATGTGGATGTTTTTAATGTGGATAAGATTAGGTTTATTAAATGTTATAAAAATTAGTTGATTGTTGATGGGATGAGATAAGATGTATTTAATGTTGTAAATGTTAGATAAAATAGTAGAATTTTTTCTACTATAAATAGACCGATGAGCAGTTCAACACTCGAAGAAAAGGGACCCAAAATCATCGTCATAAGGGGCACACGAACGAGGCAGTATCAGAGCAGCATGGGCGCGACATCGAGGCAGCATTGGGCGCGTGCAACATTGGGGCCAGCTTCCGCAGCATCGAGGAAAGACGCGCGTGCAACACTGGCGACGGCACACGTGACATCTAACCTCAGTTCGCGCGGCACGATGGCTTGCCCCAAGTGTATGAAACTTGGGCGCGTGGCGTGCCGAGGTGGGGTTCGAGGCCCCGCCACTTGCTGAACACTTAACGGGCGACACTTGACGAGGCAGCTTGGGCGGCCGTGCACGCGTCGACAATGGGCATAGGTCCGGCGAGGGCCCGGGCGAGCACGATAGTGTCCTCCAGCGCAGATGGCGGTGAGCAGCTGGCGACGATGTCGGGAAGAGCTAGGCGGTGGCGGCGGAAGCAGCGCGCACACAGTGATGCGTGCACGAGGTGAGTGTGCAGGGTGACAAGGTAATGCAAGGATCTTGAGGCAGTTGCGAAAATCTTGGGACCAAAGGAACATTAGATATTATTGGGTAACTTCTTCGAATTTAAGATTCGAAATAAGGCTATTGAGATTTTATCTCCCTTTGACCCAAGATTCGCCCAAGCCCTATTTAAGGAAGCCATTGGCGAGCTCTCAAAGGCATTCACAAGAGGCACGAAACACACACCCCCAAGGAGAGCTCGAGGCACATCTACTTCGAGCGAAGCAACCTAACCCGAGTTTACAGCGGCGAACTCGGACGGGGTCCCGACGAGGGTTTCACGAGCAAAGTGAGCGAGTGATTAAGATCCCATAGAAGGGACGTTAGTAGATAACCGTGTCACGTAGTTTAGGTGAGTCCGAGACTTGTTCGGTGCCACGGGTTTGAGTTTTCTTCTAACATTGTAACTTTAAGAATAATAAATATTACGACAAGCCGTGTAGGCGAACACGGTTGTCCCTTCGATTAACCATGTCTTGCTTGTTTTATGTTTCCGCATATAAAGTAGGGATATGGCATTTAGGGAAGGCTTATCGCTGCCAAGGCATCACTCGGACGAGCGAGGAGTGCAAAGCGCAAGAGGCAAAGAAATTTTGAAAAAAATATTCTATGTCCCGGATTTGCAACAAAAATGGTATCAGAGCAATCGTTTCTACACCATGGCCGGTGGAAACCGAACGACGAGAGCACATTTGGCAGAATGGGAAGCTAGGGTGGCTAACATCCAAAAGTTGTTCGACGCGATGCCGAACGTCGAGCAACTGGAAGCTGAGGTGTCGCGACACAGAAGCGGGCTACGGGAGAGGCCAGGATCACCTGACTCGAGGCCGAGACTGCGGCGCTGCGGGGTGGCTGCCACTGTGCCTGCCCCGAGACGATCCACGGGTCTTCACAGGGATTTGCGATGCAAAGGAGTTGGAGAACTTCCTTTTCGACATCGAGTCCTATTTCGATGGGGAAGGAGTAGCTGATGGCGAGAAGGTAAACACGGCGATAACGTACCTCGTCGGAGACGCGAAGCTGTTGTGGTGAATGAGACTTTCGCTCGACGCTCAACTCAATCGGCCGAGGTTGGCGACTTGGGAGGAGCTGAAGCGGGAGTTGCGGGTACAATTCGGCGTGGCGAGCGCGAGGCCCTACACATCTTGCACATGGCGGGGTATGCGGAAAATACATGAATCAATTCGTCTCACTGATGCTGGACATCATAGAGATGTCGGAGGCAGATCGACTATTCAACTTCATGTTGTGTCTAAAAGGTTGGGCACAGGCGAAGCTGGCCTGAAAAGGGGTCCAAGACCTCACATCGGCATATGCCGCAGGCGAGAGGCTTGTCGAGTCTAAATTGGACGAGGCATAAGCCGCAACAGGCGGTGCTGCAATGATCTCTTCCAAAAACACGAGTAAGGAGAAGAATAATAAGAAGAAAGACGTCGCAAAAAAGGCCAAAACGGTCGAGTCAAAGGGCAAGGGGCCAATGCAAGCAAACAAGGGATGGTACGTATGCAGCGCGGCCGAACACATGGTCATAAAGTGCCTGAAGCGAGCAAGGGTGTCGACTGTGTTAGGGGAAGACGACTCGAATGATGTCGAGTCCTCTCGGATGAACCGATTCAAATATTGGGAGCAATTAGAGGAGGACCCGCGACAAGGGACCTTATGGTTCGTTCGGTGCGGCTCAACGGCACAGAGATTTTCGAGCTTGTTGACACTGGCGCGACTCACACGTTCGTGTCGAGCCGCTTGATCGGCGATCTTAAGCCGAACATGCGCTACCACAGAGGGGCGATGAAGGTCGTCTTCCTGCCAACAAGAACTACGGGCTTGGCGCAGGCGGCGCTAAGAATCGGGGCCTGGTCGGAGCAGATCGATCTCACGGTGATGGAGCTAGACGATTTTGATCTCATCTTGGGGCTAGACTTGAAATTGGACCCTTTGCAGCAACCTTATTTGCATTAGCCAAGGAAGAGTGGGAGCGGTTGAGTGCAAGCCGAGGAGGGCCGAGGCCAGGAAGTGCGAAGTTTAGGCCATTTCAACACTACAACTGTGCAATGGGCTTAGGCGGGGTGAGCCAACATATGTGGTTGCATTGATCGCAGAGACGGACGAAGGTGAGGCAGCGGTGCCGATCTTGCGGAGGTGTTGTCCGAGTTCGAGGATTTGATGCTAGCCGAACATCCCCGAGAATTGTCGCCCCGACGTAACATAGACCATCACATTGAACTGGAGCCAAGGGCCAAGCGCCAGCACAAGCACCTTATCGGATGAACCCGACAGAGTTGGCCGAGTTGAGGAAGCAATTGGATGAGCTCTTGGAGGCAGGGCTGATCCAACCGTCCAAGGTGCCTTATGGTTTTCGAATGTGGATCTAAATCGGGGTATTGGCAGGTGAGGATCGCGGAGGGCAACGAGCCGAAAACGACATGCGTTGTGCGCTACGGGTCGTACGAGTTCTTGGTAATGCCATTCGGGCTCACTAACGCACCGACCACATTTTGTAACCTCGTGAATGATGTGCCGTATGATTTTCTGGGCAGGTTTGTCGTCTTGTACCTCGACGAAAATGAGATCTACTCGCAAAGCATGGCGGAGTATGCGAGACATTTAAGGGCGGTCTTCGAGGCTTTGTCGCCTCCACCTGAAGCGGGAGAAGTGCGACATCGGGCTGAAGGAATCACCTTCTTAGGCCACATCATATCTAAGGGTCAGATCAAGATGGACAAGGTAAAGATGAAATCGGTGGGCGAATGGGAGAAGCTGAAGAGCATAATGGGGCTGTGTTCTTTTCTCGGCATGGAGAACTAATTCCGGCAATTTATCAAGGGCTACTCGCACATTGCTAGTCCCTTGATGGATATGCTGAAGAAGGGAGCTCGATGGAATTGGTCGGGGAAGGCCATTGAGGCTTTCGAGGAGATGAAGAAGGCGCTAGCACTGGAGCCCGTTTTGAGGCTTGCGGACTACACCAAGTCATTCGAGGTGCTTACAGATTCATCAGGACAAGCTCTCGGAGGCGTGCTCGTGCAGGAAGGCCACCCAGTGGCGTACGAGAGTCGGAAGTTCAATGAGACAGATGACCAATATTTGACACATGAGAAGGAGATGACGTCGGTGATCCACTGTTTGGAGACATGGCGACATTATTTACTTGAAACGCGGTTCGTGGTGATCACGAACATCACCAACACCTACTTCAAGACTCCGAAGAAGTTGTCTCTGATGAAGGCGAGATGGAAGGAATTCCTCGGGGAGTTCGATTTCGAGTGGATCCACAAGCCCGGTTGGCACAACAATGTGGTGGACGCTCCAAGCCACAAAGGTGTGTAGGCCTTTCTCAACGGGTATAGTACGGTTAGTTCAGACTTCATGGGGAAGGTGCGTGAAGTGACCAAGGTGAGCAAGGCTTACAAGTCGAGGAGGCCAACGGGGGCGTAGTGCGGCAATACTTGCTCGAGAACGGGATCCTGGTGGCCAGAGGCGGGCGTGTCTATGTTCTATAAGATGCGCTTCGGCAGGAGCTGCTATGCGAGCACCACGACACTTTATGGGCGGGAAATCTCGTGATGGATAGGATGTACGCGGTTTTTTTTTCACGTTCCCCTGGCCGAAGATGAAGGAAGATGAGGCCTATGTGCGGACTTGCTTAACATGCCAGCAAGACAAGGACGAGCGTCGAAAGCACACCGACTTATTGGAGCCGGTGCCCATACCATGGAGATTGTGGAAGTCGATCTCAATGGACTTTATTACCATATTGACTAAAGCACATGGGTGTACTTCGATTCTTGTTGTGGTTGATAGGTTTTCGAAGATGGCAATCATCGCACCGGCACCGGCAGAGTGCCTCACGAACGAGTCGGCTGAGGTTTTCTTCAAGAACGCTGTTAAGCACTTGGTGTGCGCACGTCGATCGTGAGCTATCGGGACGCGAGATTCACATAACGGTTCTGGATGTTTCAATTCAAGCTTTTGGGGACAAAGCTGAAGCTCTCGACGTTATGTCACCCACGAACGGTGGTCTAACGAGGCGGTCGAATAAGTGCTTGAAGAGTACCTGAGACAATTTTTTACGGCAAGCCAGACGTATTGGATCGACTTGCTCAATGCGGCGCCTTTTAGCTACATCCTGCACCGAGCCTCAGCGACGAAGGTCAGCCTGTTCGAGATTGTGTACGGCTTTCTACCAAACCAGCCAGCGGTGGCTGATACGCGCATGATCGGGAAGTGTCCTGCGGTGTATAAGTTTGCGTGGTCCCGACGCGAGTTGTGGACCGCAGCTAAAGATAGCACGACCAAAGCTCAGTAGCGCATGAAGGACTACGCAGACAAAGATCGGTAGGAGGTCGAGTTTCAAGATGGCGAGAAGGTTCTTTTGAAGCTTAGGCTGCATATGTGGAGGCTGGCGAACGTTGGCAAAAAATAGCAGCTAGTGCGGTGGCTCATGCCAAAGTACGATGGTCCATTCGAAGTTGAGGCTCGAGCGGGGCGTGTGGCCTATCGACTGAAGTTACCAGAGCACATGAAGCTACATCTTTTTTTTCAGTTGAGTAAAGAAGTTTCATCCATGAAATTTTTGGACGGAGCAAATGAGGCGTGTTCCACCGGGCACTGCGGCGAAGGTGTTTGGCAAGCGGATTATGAGGATACTCGACCATCGATGATAGGGTGGTATGAACGAGTTCCATGTTCAATGGGAAGACGAGGATGCTTTGGGAAAAATTCATGGACATAACGCAATTTGAGGATGAGGTAGTGGTGTATTGGCACTTAAAGCAGGGTGCTGGAAACGGGACTCCGTCAACGAGGACATCGACTTTCTTTGGGGGGGGGGGAGAATATCACAACCCTGAGCGCCACGTCATCGTCTCTCGTTCACTGCCGAGCCTAACCCGAGCAATGATGCACGATTCAAGGTGCATGAGTTGAGCAGTTTCACACTTGAAGGGGCCCAAATCATCATCATGTGGGGCGCACGATCGAGGCAGCATCGAGAAAACATTAGTGTGGCATCGCGACAACATACGCACACACGAGGCGGGGCGCGAGGCCCTACCACTTGCCCTACACTTAGCTGCGACACTTGACGAGGCGACCTAGCCGAACGAGCCTACGCCGGCGATGGGTGGAGGTCTAGGGTGGGCCCAGCCAAGCAGGGCGGTGCTCGGCAGCGCAACCGGCGGTTTGGCTGCGATGGCCATGATGGATGGCGGCGAGCGGCGATGACGGCGGCTGTTGGAAGAGCTAGGTCAGGGAGCGGCTCAGCCATGCGGTGGCGGCATTGGGAAGAGCCAGGACAAGCAACAACTCGGCCAGGCAGTGGCAACCGGCGCAGCGTGCACACGGTGATGCGCACGCGCGAGGTGAGTGCGCAGGGTAATGAGGTCATTCAAGGATCTCAGGGCGGTTGCAAAAATCTTGGGGCCAAACGAACTGGAGATATTCTAGGGCAACTTATTTGAGTTTTAGATTCGAATAAGGTCGTTGAAATTTTGTCTCCCTTTGATCCAAGATTCGCCTAAGCCATATTTAAGGAGGCCATTGGCGAGTTCTCAAAGGCATCCACGAGAGGCACGAAACACACACACCAAGGAGAGCTCGAGGCACATCCACTTTGAGCGAAGCCACGCAACTCGAGTCACGGCGGCAAACTTGGACGTAGTCCCGACGAGGTTTTCACGAGTCGAACGAGCGAGTGATTAAGATCCCGTAGAAGGGACGCTAGGAGATAACTGTGTCACATAGTTTAGGTGAGGCCTAGACTTGTTCGGTACCACTGGTTCGAGTATTCTTCTAGCGTTGTAAACTTTACAATTAATAAAGATTACGACAAATGGGGTAGGTGAACCCGGTTGTCCTTTCGATTAACCTTCTCTTGCTTGTTTTACGTTTTCGCATACAAAGCAGGCTATGGCATTTGGGAGAGGCTTATCGAGGCCAAGGCATCACTCGGGCAAGCAAGGAGTGTCTTTGAAGCGAGCCGGTGTGAAGCGCGCGAAGCAAAAAAATTTCGAAAAAAAAAATCTAAGCCCCGGATTTGCAACAAATATTATTCATTTTCTTCCCAAAATTTTGTTTTTCCTCCAAAACTAAAAGTGTTAAGTTGAAAATAAAATATTCAAATATACAATGATGGCGATATGTGGACATTGCCTGAAGTACATAATAGTATTGCACGGAGCTTACCTTACAAGCCATTTACCGACAAGAAGCTGATATTGTATTGTGGAAATTGACTAAGTCTGACAGATTCACCATGAGTTCGACCTTCGAATTGCTACGCACGAAGAGACCAAAAGTGCAATGGGCGAATCTACTTGGAGGCAAGCTAGCCATACCAAGACATGAGTTTGTGTTATGCATCGGTAGCTATTATGGAAAAGTTAGCTACATAAACAAGGCATGGATTGCTGCAAATGTTGGCTGCTCAACTTGTTTGTTGTGCGACAATGGAGAAACTAGAAAAGTTAAAGCACTTGTTTTTAGAGTGCTAATTTTCTAAGCAATGTATCACATAATTAAAGAGGTCCATGCTGGTTTTTACTTGAGGAGGAAATCGTGGCAGGAGGTGATTCGCTTTAGCATGTCACAGTGGCGAAGGCACACCTCGTGAGCTTCGCCTTCAAGCAACTTTTGGCTTCGTTGGCAGACTAACGGTAAAAATACCGTTTACACGTTTAAGTTGAGACACGTATTATATACAATGTGCGTAAGAAGATGTCGTCCAGTCACATCCACGTATGCGCCATGTCAGCACCACATCGCCCTTTACGCCCATCTGTAACTGACACGTCATCAAGCCCACCACATCAGCAAAACTTCCACGTCATAGCCACATCCCGTGCCATGTGGGTGACACGTCATCGTCGCATCTTGCCACCTAGCCGACATGTCACCATTGGTGCCACATCATCATCAATGCCACGTCACCGGAGCATAAATTTAGTTTCGGGTTTGGGCTTGGACTAGTAGGCCGCGCACGTGGGCTCGGGTCGGGCTCAGCTCGTGGGCGTTGAGTCACCTCCTTGGGCTCACTACTTGTTTGAGAACTAATAATGAGAAATTTTAGATAAAGAGGAAAAACTTTATGTGTTTTTCAAATGTGGAATAACAACTCCCCCTTTATATACAATAACTCTTTATTTTATCTTTATTGAGCAAGACTTTAATAATTAGTTTCTCATAACCCGAATTGGGTTTGAGATAATTTCGATAAATTCCCCTCGAAACGTAGATTATGAATCTTTCATCATTTTTGAGTTTCGACTAACGACGACATCTCGATTATAATTAAAACCGAACAACTTGGATTTATTGGTTTAGTTACACCATTTGGGCCCACCTAGCCCAAACTAAAAAATCTAACAATCCCCCTCATGAATGGAAATTAATGCAAATGCATGTTGACTCTTGCAAGAAAGTTCTGACGAACCGTCGTTGCATCGGGATAGGTAGCTTATGGCTTTGAACCTTCCGTAGTGAAATTCTATCGGATTTACTCAATGCTCAGTGCACGCGATGCTTGAACATGCGGATTTTGGTGTAAACCAAGACAACAACACACACACAATGATGAAGCTCACGTTGTGTCCATTTCGGCCTTTGACCATATCTTGGATTCATAAGTGTTAACATTGAAGCGGTCTTACTTCTCACTTGTATAGGCTATCGACTATTAGGACATAATCCAAGAGTAACCAAAAGTACTCCACCACTTTTGGTATAGTCATCATTAAAAGCATAGATGCTTACCCTACCACATTGGGAATTACTTGGACAACTCTCGAGAATGGACTTTATGTGGGATCTCCACTCATCACGGTTGAGTCACCACCGAGCCCATTCTTTAGTGTGTGGATTTTATGTCTCATTCACCTTACTGCAGTATTTAGATGTTATATAGGGATTCCTTTCGTCAAAAGATCTGCTATGTCTCCTTAGACTTTACATAGTCAATTGAAATTATTTCGCTAGAGTTTAGCTGCCTTACGGTATTATGCCTTCGACGAATGTGTCGAGATTTACCGTTATACATGCAACAATGTGCCATGCCGATAGCCGCCATACTATCGTAGTGTATCATTATAGGTGGCACATGTTTATTCTAACACGAATTTCCTTCAAAAACTCCAAAGTCATTCTGCTTCTTCGTCGGCTTTATTTAGTGCAATAAGCTCTGAGTCCATCGTCGATCCATCAATGCACATTTGCTTTGAGGATTTCCAGGAACATGCTCCTCCAGTGATGGTAAATACGAAACCACTCATGGACTTAGAGTCTTTACTGTCAGATATCTAGTTAGCATCGCAATATCCTTCTAGTAATGTTGGATATCTCGATTAGAGTATGCCATTATTAACAGTGTACTTTAGAGCACCATGTTCAGTGCTGTCCAGTGGCTATTGCCCGTGTTGCTTGTAAACCTGCTCAATTTACTCACCGAATATGCTATGTCATGTCAAGTGCAGTTAGACAG
Organism: Linderniella brevidens; assembly: GCA_004919715.1. Classification (NCBI taxonomy): domain Eukaryota; kingdom Viridiplantae; phylum Streptophyta; class Magnoliopsida; order Lamiales; family Linderniaceae; genus Linderniella; species Linderniella brevidens. The sequence continues at coordinate 908,229 of SWDC01000150.1, read as the reverse complement.
ATACATCAAGTTGCCAATCACCCGAGCGTATTCGAGCTGTGAAATGAGTTCTCTATTCTTGGCTAAATAGAGATTAACATCCACAATTGTTTTATCCGGAGGATCATCGAAGGCTTTAAACTTTCTTAACACGTTCCCAACATAGTGAGATTGTGTCAGTACTATTCATTCGGGTGTCTTAGAGACGTTTATCCTAGTATGAAATCTTTCAAGCTGAAAATAATTTTTTAACATATTCTTCATTCACGATTATTTGGTGATTGTTTCTCATAATCAGCATGTCGTCTACATAAACACTGACAATAAAAAATTCTTCTGGTGTGCCACTAATGTAAACACATTTGTCACGCACTCATCATTTTGAACTCATTCGATAGCATAGTCATATCGAATTTCTCGTGCCACTGATTTGGTGCTTGCTTAAGCCCGCAGAACGACTTCACGAGTCGACACACTTTGTTCTCCTATCCGGGTGTTATAAACCCTTAGGGCTATTTCATGTAGATTTCTTCCTCTAATTCCCCGTTCAGGAAAGCATTTTTCACCTCCATTTGGTGTATCTCGAAATTATGCAACGCGACAATAATTACGAGAGCCCTTATGGACGTAATCCTTGTTATGGGCGAACATATATCAACGAAGTCATATAATTATTTTTGGTTGAACCCCTTAGCAACCAATGAAGTCTTATATTTCTCGATTGTTCCATCGGTTTTTAAGTTCCTTTTAAGGACCAATTTGCATCCTAAAGGCTTGAACCCCATTTGGAGATCTACTAACTCCCAAGTGTGGTTATGCATGATGAACTCAATTTCGTTGCTAATAGCTTTTTTCCATAATGGAGCTTCCGGACTAGACAATGCTTCTTGCAATGTCCGGCGTTCATCGTCCATCATCTACGTTAGAAAGTCGGGTCCAAAAATTTGGCCACTCTCTTTCTATTGCTTTAACTCGGTTCCTCAACTTTTTGAGGTGAACTCTCAATGACATCATAAGTTCTTTTCCCATAATGTATCTCCTTTGTTTCGTTATTCGGAAGATATTTTCGAAAAACATTGGGTTCCTTGACTCGATTATCATTCCTACGTTCATGTCAGGGGCATATCCGATGAAAATGCCATCAACAATCTTGGGTCCTATTTTAACGTGCTTCAGTTTATATACTTCCACCTTTGCTCGGCATCCCCCCACTTTAGGTATCCGTAGGACGGTGTCCTACCTTACCATATTTCGTATGAAGTTTTATCTCTTTTCTTGTGTAGCAGCATATTCAGAATGCAATTTGCTCAAAGGATGGCTTCCTCCCACAAGGTGTGTGTAGCCTCGAGCTGATCAGCATAGCATTCATTATCTTCCTTAGAGATATATTTTTTGCGATCAACAACGCTGTTTGATTTAGGTGAATATAGTGCGGTTGTTTGATGAACAATGTCATGTTCCTGGCATAATTCTTCCACCGATGCCACATATTCTCCTCCTATGTCACTTCGAATTATCTTAATTCTCGAGTTAAGTTGATTCTCCACTTAACTTTTGTATCTTTTGAAGGTATCTAGAGCTTCGTCTTTACAACTCAACGGATACACGTGATAGTATCTCGTGCAGTGATCAATAAACGTAATTAAATGCTTTTTCCCACCTATAGTCTGCACGAACTTAAGATCACATAAATATGTATGGATCAGTTCTAGAGGCGAGCTGCTTCCCTTACGGAAAGAACGGTACTTTGGTCATCTTTGCCTCAACACAGACCCCGCACTTGTGTTGTGAGTCGATTTTCATTTGTGGAAGCAAGTTTAAACTTATTAACCTTTTAAGTTTGTTTAAACCACCATATCTTAATCTGTCATGCAACAAACTAGAACAGTCAACCAAATAAGATGTTAGTTCATAATTCATCAATCAACAAGCAATCTAAGCACGAATTCTCGGTATTCGAGTAAGAAATCTTATGGATTACGTTCGGTCGAATATCCGCTTTGAATATCTTGAGAGAGGTTGTTAGCTTTTCCAAGTTTCTCGAATGTATTCTCTCGTTTTAAAATATGAATTCGATGCTTGTTATTTTCTGAATAATAAAACTTGTATTAACTTTTATAGTGTACATCATATTTATACCTATATCCAAGGTATAATTACTATTAGGTCCTACACTATCAAAACTTCTAATTACGCCCCTAATTACAAGGATAATGAAATAATAAAGCACAATTCTAATATTCTCTTCAATCTCCCCCTTTTTGCTTGTATTCGTTTCAGCTCCTTTTATCCTTGTCGGGCATAAAGAGACTTCATCAATCCCAATGCTGTCTCGTAACATCGAACATCATTCCTCAACTCCAGTCTCTCATTTATAGAATTTAGAAGCTCGTTCAAGAGTGGGGCCTCTTCTTCTCAAAGATCTTCGAAGATTGTTTCTTCGATGATCTCTCCCAATCTCTTCTGAATGTTCTTCCTCACTAACTTTAGCGTCATGTCACAGAACTTATGGACTTCTGACTTCATCATAGCCCTTGTCTTCCCAATGATTGGATTTAGGTAGGTTATGGCGAGGCCAGGTTTCTTGAAGATGTAGTTCTTGGGAAAGTTGTTGAGTGGGAAGCCCTTCATGAGCGGAGATTCCATGTTGACCTTCTTCATGTTGTTCTCTATTGCAATTTGAAGGTCGTGTGCCGTGTGATACTTGATTTGCCGCACCATGAATCTTTTCAGTCCCTCGAGTCCTTCAGTCTTGATATATCCAGGATGCGTCTTGTACTTTCTCTTGTACATCTGGTATAATTTGTAGACCTCATCCGGTGGAAGGAATGAGAGATAGCTTTCATCTATCTCTTCTCGAGTGTGGTTGCTGTCCGCTCGCTCAATGATGTAGATAGGGGTTGGATATCTTCCGATCGTATGCGAGACTCCGACAAGTTGGAGAATCGGTGGCTTGTTCTTGAAGTTTTCCTTCAGTTGATCAGTTGGAATGCCACTTTGATCGGGTCTGAGATAATTGAGCATGAAGATATGCTCCATTTTCTTTCTATCTTCCCAGTGTGAGATGCCCCTTAGGTTAAGTTCATTGAGCTTCTTGATTTTGTTTGGAGCCCTCCAAATTTGCTTTCTTACGTCTTCAATGAACGGGACTTCAATTCGGACGTTCTCCCATGGCGTCTCGAATCTAACTGTCCCTTTTGATAGACGAGGAGGAGAGTCGACTTTGAGCCTTATCATTTAAGGTAGCTCTAGGAGGGCAGAACTGCAGCTCTCGTCTTCTTGAAGTTCTTCTTGTTCAAGCAGCACCAAGTCCACTGAAGCTTGTTGTAAGAAGTATCTGACGTTGGAGAGTCAAGCTTGAGCAGCTTCCTCTGGTTCCCATTGCGTCATCCACTTCTCGTTTAAGATGTAGTCATCTACGATCAGATGTGGATCGTAGGCAACTGCTTCTGGTTGGACTTGGGGGAGGTTTGATGTTGGGATCGGATATGGATTTGTAGGAGAAAGGGTTAGTGTTTGGGATATGGTGGGAGGTGTGGTTGTTTGTTGGCGGGTTTGAGATTGTGTGGTTGGTGGGTGTGAGGACGATCCTCCAGCTTCTTGAGTCGTTGTCTGTGAGACTCAATCCACGGCAGCTTCTTGAGTCATGTCTACGCTTAGTGCGGGAGCTTTCTTCTCGACACGTTGTTTGTGCTGGCGGCTCTGGTTCATCTATCAACCTTTTGTAGAGATTCTCCTCAGTGGGAGATCTGGTCTCTTAGGCGAGAAGGCGGGAGATGAGTATATCGTGAAGTTGCGTGATCGGGATGCTGTAGGGATTGATAAGTGAGGTTGAGGGAGTTGGGGTAGTGATGATTGGTTGTAGTGGGGTGTGTAGAGTGGTGGTATGAAGTGGTGAGGATATGGGTGTGGTTTGTGTGTCGGTCGGAGCAGCTTCTGAGACTGGTGTTTTCCCGGTGTCTCTTCGGGAAGTCTCGAGAGCGTGGAGCATACGGTCCATCAGACGATCTTCTAGAGAAGATAGAGCTGTGGAGAGCGCTTCTTGTAGTCTGTGCTCCATCACGAACATTGATGGAGTGGGGCCAGGTAGGCGTTCCACTGTCACAACTTCGGAGTAGATTTCCGATCTGTCGCCTTGAGTAGGTCTTAAAGTTCCGGAACGTCCAAGGACATCTGTTAACAACCCTGAAGTCACCACTTCAATGGTTTGGCCTATTGTTGGCTCCGAAGATATCGGGGGTCCAATTGGGCTTCCACCCAATCCTTGAGATGATACGATAGGTATCACCTCTATGTTTGTTGAGACAAATTCAATTTGAATCTGTTCGGTAGGCTGATCACTTGGTGGTGGATGTGTTGACTCCGAAGCTAGTATGAGTGAAAGCACTGCAGACGAGGCCGAGAGTTGTCCGCGAGGGCCCCTTCGTTGGAGTCTGTGTGCTTCATCAGAATCGGTTGCCTCAGGAGAGATATCTTGTGGGACACCTTCAGGTTCAATCTCCTGAGTCCTTGCTTCGGGCTCCGTTGTTGTCACCAAGGATTCCCTTTGCGAAGGCATCGGAGCTTGATCTAAGGCACGTACCATCGTCCGTGATAGAGTTGTTCTGACAGTAGTCCTGGTATGCCTCTTCAGTTGGATTAGCTAATCGGAGCAACTCCAATGAGATCAGCATTGGTTGGAGTGCTAGATTGCCTGCCTTCGGGTTGTGAAAAAATAGAAGGCGTGGTGGAGTGTATTCCCCAACTGGTGGTAGTCTTGGGATCTCTGGATGGAGTTCCATGTAGTGTGATATCAGCACCGGGAACCACCTGACGTAGGGGAGAAACTTGGCCTTCGACTTTGTCTCCCTTTGACGCATCTGGTCCGCTAGATCGTTCCAAATCAGCTGGGCCACGTCATATCTTTTTGAAAAGATTACTCCGTGAAAAATGCGAAGAATGTTCCCGTTCGCCTTGTCGAATCCGGAGTGTTTTGGGGAGAGGCATTTGTTGATTATACCGAACAAAGTCTTCCACGGATGGGGAATGCCGTTGTTTTGGAAGCTTGCCAACTTGGGCAGTGGGGGCTTGTATCCCATCTGGAGCATATCCGCTACGATCTCCGCGTCTGTTGGAGGTTGATCATACGTGTCGTAGTGCGGAAGATCAAGCACCATGGCCAGGAGATTGCGGTTCAGCACGACGTGTCTTGAATTTAATTTTGTTGTATATTCCACGTCCTTTCCGACTGTATGGCTCTCCATAAGTCCCCAGAATTGTTGTAGGTAGACCATCGGTACGGAGGTCGTCATCGTTAATGCTGGCCACACTGGGTGTCCTTTAAGGATGGAGATGATGACTTCATCCGGGCACCGAAATGTTGTGAGATCCAGTTGGTAATTGTTGTCATGAACTGTCATGAAGCTTGATGAAGGATTATATGGGTGGATAATTCGGAGTTGCCATATCTGTAAAGAATAACATCAAGTTCATTAGTTGATAAATTTTCATAAGCGAATAAACGGGAGTAAGAATGAATTTAGAGAAAATTGTATGTCTTAAGGTTTATGTTCGAAAGACTTAGTGAAAATTTTTAAAGGATTTGTAAAATTGACTAAGTCTCAGAAGCGTGTTTTTATTCGAGTAACAATTTATTCGATCTTTAAATTTTGCGATCGAATAAAAATGTGTCGAATAACTCAAGTTTTCGCCGATGACTTTTACGATCGAATAAAATGTTATCGAAAACAATAGTTTTTTCGCTGAATAAGTTTTCGATCGAATAAAAAATTGTCGAAAAACTTAAGTTTTTCGCCGCGTAGTTTTGCGATCGAATAAAATATACTTGAAAAATTAATTTTTCGTCGCGTAGTTTTCGATCAAATAAAAGAATATCAAAAACGAAAGGTTTTCGACGCTGGGTTTTGCGATCGAATAAAATTTGAACAAAAACTAAAGTTCTTCGACGACACTATTTGCGACACAAACTTTTTCGATCGAAAAATTTTCAAATCAAACAGTAAACACGTAAAACATAATCTTCGATTTCTGAGTAAATCATGAGTTGATCTGGGTTCGGAATGTTCAGAGAACAGCTGCAAATCCAAATATCATGATTTTAACCCAAAAGGTCGAGTTTAAACACTTGATTTGAGGGTTTAAACACTTGCGAATCGGGTGTTTTTGAACAGAAAATGATGCGGAACAAGTTTCTACCTTCGAAATAGGCAAGTTTAATCTAAAAAGTTCGAATATTGCGGGATTTGGTTTGAATCGCCAAGTCGGTTCGAAGAGTTCGTAGAAGTCGAAAAGTTTTTCGATTGGGAATGTATAGCATCTGAGAGAATTTTTCGATCGATAAGGTGATATTAATACTTTACGATCGGGTAAAGTAAAAATTCCTTTGGGCAGTAAAAAAAAATATTTTTGGGCTTTAGATAAATTCAGGTCTGAATTTTTTTTTTATGAATTAACCCAAAAATAAATTGCTTAATGCTCCCTGTATTTCTGAAAGAGATGAAATTATCTCCTAATGTTGATGAGATTCAACATTTGACTCCTCGGATGAGCTCTAAATTTTCTGCGAGGCTTAAAAATGTTAGAATTCATGTTTTACGAGTGTAGAGGATAATAACAAATTCTAATATAAAACTCCCCCTCAACAATTGCATGAGTAAACTTTTCAATCCCTACGTATATTTTCAGTACAAATTGGCATATGAAAATTTCTGATTTAAGTACAAGTAACGCATTTTATGCAATTCAGCATAGTTTCATTAAAAATATTGCGTTTTCAAAATAGTTAATCGCATTTTATCAATTCTGAGCATTTAAAATGTGCGAAGAAATTTTTTTTTTTTTTTTGCTTCAGGGTCAGATTTATTTATTTTGAACCTATCACACAAAAATTTCCAAGACATATAAAACATTAAATTTGCCATAAAATCATGTAACTAAACTAGTATTCTAAGAGCATAGTATGAATCACTTCGACAACTCTCGCAAGTTTCGCTCATATCACTCAATTTATTTTTATTAAGGAGATTTTAGTAGATATATCACTCTTATCATCACAACAAAATTATATCAATTAATTTGTTATCGTAGTATTTTTAATCAACTTACCAAGTGAGAGTTCGTCATTTTGAATCAAAGAGACTTTTAAGGGATTATTTTTAGGCTCTGACTAAAAGGGTAGGAATTTTGGGTTAGTGAGCTTAAAATTGTTCTCTTCCAGGGGCCCTTTTTTGTGAAATTATGTTCTGATCCTTTTGTTTTTCCTTTCTTTAGTAATTTCTTTTCAAGGCTTTGAGAGATGAGATCTTCTTTGATTTTGGGTCGAGACTGTGTTCCTTTAGAAAGTTTCACAGTTATGGAGTTCGAACCCAAGACTGTGCTTCTCTTCTCGTTTTCTCTACATAAGATCTAGATTATCATTGGAGAAGTTTACTTCAAGGTGCTTCTCTTCTAGGAGTATACGAGATTATCTAGGAGAAGTTCGCAGTGAGATCAGTGTTTCTCTTCTATAATGAATGAGAAATGCATAATGTGCATCACTTTAGCTCTCCCCCTCTTTTTTCTTGATTGAGTAACCCCGAATCATTTGAATAATGTTGAAGGCTTAATTGGGTGTTTATGAAGAAAAAGAATGTCGGAGAAGGCTCAAAGGGGATTTCTAGAGGAAAAAGTAAAGGATGTATAATTTGGGCCAAATGAGGAATTTCCTAATATGCCCTTATCATTTTCATGACAAACTAAACACAAAAGCAAGATTGAAGCTACGAAGTACAAACAAAAAGATAGTCATTTGAAGTGTGACACTCAAAAAAAAATATTGAGGTTCAAATTCTCACATGTATGATGTGACTTTGTGTTTAGTGAAACAAACAGTTCTTTTGAATAAAAGAATGTCATATGAATTTTTAGGCAAAGAATTTAATCATATATATCAAAGAAATATTTTTTTGAGTAATTTCAAAAATAGTCAAAATTATCGACATCCCCCATTTTTTTTAATTATACTTTATATATATATATATTTATATATATATTTTATTTTTAATTAAAATTTTTTTTTTTGAAAAAAAAAATTAAAAGATAGAGTCACGCAAGATAATCAAGGAATATCAAGAAGCACATAGAATATCAAATTGAAGCATAGTAGAGCATGTAAAGCACATTTCAAGTAAGATTGAGATTCAACATGCCTAACTTAGCAATATGGAATGTCGGCAAGTTGAAGCTCCGTTTTAACAAAATACATATCTATCGTGCCTTTTTCTACATGATCTTTTATAAAATGGTATCGAATATCTTTGTGTTTCGTGCGTGAATGATGAACAAGATTGCAAGTAATGACAATAGCACTTTGAGAATCACTGGAAATGGGAATGTTATTGAAATCAAACCCGTAATCGCGTAGTTGTGTCTGCATCCATAGAATTTGCGAGCAACAGCTGGCAGCCGCAACGTATTCCGCCTCGGCCGTCGATGTTGACACACAATTTTGTTTCTTTGAAGACCAGCAGACTAACTTTTCGCCTAAAAATTGTGCTCCGCCAGACGTGCTTTTTCTGTCCATTCGACAACCTGCATAGTCAGCATCAGTATAGCCAATAAGTCGAAAGTCAGTATTTTTAGGATACTAGAGCCCTAAGTTTGAAGTTCCTTTGAGATATCGTAGAATCCTCTTGACGGCATTCATGTGGGACTCCTTTGGGTCGGCTTGAAAGCAGGCGCATAGGCAGGTTGCAAACATAATGTCGGGTCGGCAGGATATCAAGTAGAGAAGAGATCTGATAATGCTCCGATAGGTGGTGATGTTGACAGCCTTTCCAGACGGATCAACATCCAATTTGCAATTAGTAGACATTGGAGTATTCATCGATGTGCTCTTGTCTTGATTAAATCTCTTCAGAATATCTCGGATATATTTGGTCTGACTGATGAAGATGACATCATCGAGTTGCTTGACTTGTAATCGAAGAAAGAATTGGAGTTCTACCATTAAGCTCATCTCGAATTTGGTCTTCATGAGATTACCAAATTTCTGACAAAGACGTTCATTCGTCGATCCAAAAATGATGTCATCAACGTAAACTTGAACGATCATCAAGTCTTTGCCTTGCCTTTTGATGAAGAGGGTCGTATCGATTGTTCATCTGATGAAGTTGGATTTGACAAAAAATTCGCTCAGAACATCATACCAAGCACGAGGGCTTGTTTTAGTCCATAGATAGCTTTGTCCAATCGATAGACATGATCATGATGGTTCTCGTGCATGAACCCTTCGGGTTGAGCGACGTAGACTTCTTCTTTTAATACGCCGTTGAGAAAGGCAATTTTGACGTCCATTTGATAGACTTTGAAGTCTTTGTGAGCCGCGTATGCTAGGAATAAGCGAATAGCTTCAATACGGGCGACCGGAGCATACGTCTCGTCGTAATCAATTCATTCTTATTGATTGTATCCCTTAGCAACGTGCCGTGCTTTATTCCTGATTACTTCACCGTTCTCATTTTTCTTGTTCTTGAAAACCCATTTAGTTCCAATTATAGTTTTGCCTTGTGGTCGAGGAACCAATGTCCAAACTTGTAGACGCTCGAACTGGTTGAGTTCATCTTGCATCGAAATTACCCAATCCGGGTCTTTAAGAGCTTCAGCTACCTTATTTGGTTCGTTTTGGCTTAGGAAGCATGTGAATAAACCGCTTTGTGTAGACGTCCTAGTACGTACACCACTTGAAGGATCACCGATAATCTGGTCAGTAGGGTGAGCTTGAGTCCATTTGCGTTCGTGAGGAATAACTGAAGTAGATTCGTCATTGGATTGTAGATCGAGACATCCTGAATTAATGGGTTGATCATTCATAGATGGGAAATTCAATTCAGATGTTGAATCGATAGGAATTTCCTCATCTGCATTTGTAGGAGCTGCAGCACTAGATGAAGATTCAGAATTAGTAGACTCTCCAACATTTGTCGGATTTTGAAGAAAAGGAGTCTCAAAATGAATTTCTTCCATTGAGGGAGATGGGACACTGCTTGGTGTCGAGTACAAAGCAGGCATTTGAGACTTGTCCCGATAAAAGTGTTCGAATAGAGAATCTAAATCTTCATGGTCAGCGGGAATTGCATCACTTGTCGATGTAGAAGTTGCCGAGAGTTGTTGACCTTTTGCCAAGACGCCTATAAGCTCGGGTTCTGAACTGTTTTGTTCAGAAGCCAAATCCGTTATTTCTTGAAAGGTGACGTTGTAGCTTTCAAGAATTGTACGAGAAGACTTGAGGTACACGTGATATGATTTTGAAGTAGAGGAATATCCGACAAAAATGGCTTCAAAGGCTTTGGGATTGGACTTGCTTCGATGCTCCCGATCGTTGGCCACAAAACACTTGCAACCAAATACTTTGAAGAATGAGATATTCGGGATTCTTTGATTAATTAACTCATATGGCGTCTTTTCGAAGCGTTTGTGAATAATTGTCCTATTTTGAGTAAAACATGCTGTACTCACTGCTTCAGCCCATAGAAAATGAGGAAGACCGGAGTATATGAGCATAGTTCTTGAGCTTCAACTAAAGTCTGGTTCTTTGTTTCTACGACACCATTTTGTTGAGGCGTTTTTGCGGCTGAGAATTGTTGAATAATTCCAAGTGATTGATAAAAGTAGTTGAGACGCTGATTCTTGAATTCAGTTCCGTTGTCTGTTCTGATTACTTGGAATTTCTTTTGCAGGAGATTTTGTGTGGTATTCACAAAGCTTTCTATCAAGTCTCCAGTCTCATCTTTAGTTCGGAGATATCTTGTCCATGTGTAGCGAGAATAATCGTCGACAATTACTAACACATATTTACGACCGTTGATGCTTTGTGTACGCATTGGTCCGCAAAGGTCCATGTGAAGTAATTCCAAGGGTCGAGATGTAGAAGCAACTTGCTTGAGTTTGTGTGATGCTCGCTTCATTTTTCCCATTTGACAAGCCGAACAGTGATGCTATTGGTTAGATGAAATTGTTGGCAGACCGTTGACCAACTTTTTAACACTGAGTTTGTGAAGAGCTTTTAAATTTAGATGCGACAGACGTTGATGCCATAAGCCGTTCCTCTTGATTGTTTTCTGAGAGATGAGGCATGCGGCTGTCGAAGGTTGAACTGTTGTCAGATTGATTGTGTATAGATTTGATCTTCATGATCCTGTGAGAAGCTCTTGATTCTGACTATTCAAAACTCTGTACTGTTCAGCTAGAAATACCACTTGAAATCCTTTGTCACAGAATTGTCCTGTGCTGAACAGATTGTGCTGGAGACATTGGACGTAAGAGATATCTTTAATCGTCAAATTTGGCAGTAAAATGTCTCCAAATCCGAGTATGGGAGCTGAGTCATTGTTGCCAAATCGGACTTTGCCATTGTAACGATCTTGGTAGTTGCTCAACAGTTCTTGTTTTCCCGTCATGTGTGTGGAGCAACCAGAATCTAAATACCACACATGATGGATCTGCATAGAAAGAAATTAGGGAGACTTAGGTACCCACTTTTGAATGGGTCCTCTCGGATTAGCAAATTTGATAATTAAGGTTTGTTCATCTTTGGTTCCTAACTTATGAGAATGCTTAGGTACCCAAACCAACTTTGAACTAGTTGGTTTAAGTAATACCTCTTTAGACAATTTAGTCTTATTGGCTTGTGTTTACCCAGGTGGTGACTTAGGAATCCATTGTGGTTGAACCTTACATGGGAGGTTAATTTCAGCACGAACAAATGTCTGATTTTTCTTATTGCTGGAGAAAATCTTTTCTCTGGCTAGTCTCCTAAGGTGTTTAGCTAAATGTACGTGTAATGGATACCTTAGGTGAGAACAAGCATGTATGGAGCTATAAGCTTTCTTAATAGTTGGATCTTGTTTCTGACGAGGCTTAAGACTTGCATTTGTTTTAGAATGATGAGGATTGTTTTTAGAAGTAGAGCCAATTTCAAAGTTTGTGCTTTCAAAAATTATAGGTTTTAACGCATAAGTTGAATTAACCATACTAGAAATGGCTGTCTTCTGAAATTAGTAAAAATCTTAGTAAAAAGAGTTAGTAAAAGAGTTAGTAAAAATCTTTTTCCTTTTTGAAGCATTTAAGGATTCGTTAGCATGCTTCACATCTTTTACTACTCTACCTGTGGATGGAGTAGAAAAAGAGTTAGTAAAAATCTTTTTCCTTTTTGAAGCATTTAAGGATTCGTTTTCTCTCTTTACAATTTCTAAAGAAGATTTATCTTCTTTTGAAATATTTTGAAAAATAATAGGAGAGTTTTTCTTAGTTTTAATCTTGTCCTTCATTAAAGATTTTTCTTTCAAAATAAGATCAGGACTAGTTTTTAAAATAGAGGAAGTTTTGAGATTGGAAATCTCCAGTAAAAGTTCGTTCTTTTCAGCGTTGAAATTCTTTCTTTCTGTTTCCAAGGAAGCGTTTAAATCAGCTATTTTTCTAATTATAGCTGGAATATAACAGAAATTAGAATTTTGAGAATGATCATTATTATCTTCCTTGTCGTTGGATAAATCTTCTAGGGGATAGAATGAATTATAATCACTTTGTGATCTCTTGTCTTGTAACTATTATTCAAGTCGGTGTAGTCAAAAGAAATGTTAGTCCTATCAGTGGCTTGCCGTTTAGATTCTTCTAAAACATTTATTTCGGAAGAATTAGTAAATGCCATTAGAGAAGTTAAACCTATACTTGATATCGTATAATTGTCTAACATTGACCTTTTTCAAATTACAGGGATTATTAAAACCTAAGCCCTCTTTGGGATTATAAAATTTTATATCAAGAGGTCGATTTAGAAATATCGTTTGATCCGTTTGACCCCTTTTTATTAGATGATCATCTAACGTTTTAATCCTTGAATAAAGCTTCTTACGTTCGTCAGAAATTTCTTTGAAATTATTTTTAGAAATTTCTAAGTCTCTCTGACAATCGATAAGAATCGTATTAAGTTCAGTAATTTTTGCCTCAGAGGTAGCTATGGTTAATTCAAGACTAGAGATTTTTTCCTTAGCGTTAGATAAGAGAATTTCGAGATGAATTCTCTTATCTAATTGCTTTTGGAAATTGCTTTCGCTAAGAGCTAGTTTCTCTTCTAATTCCTTTGTTCGTTTCCGCTCAATTTTCATGTTAGTGTACTTAACCTGTAACGATTCTAACATGTTTGATAATGTGAAATTAGACATGTGTACCTCTTGTGACGAAGAGGATGCTTTGTCGTCGTCGTCGTCAGGCCTCCTTGATGGGTCATCATTTGAGGCGTCGTCGAGGTATGCCATAAATGCAAGATGTTCGTCATCAGAATCTGTGGTGTCTTCCAGCCAATGCTCTTGTTTTGCCATTAGTGCTACTCCAGCCTCTTTCTGTTTAGTGAATTGGAATTTTTTGGAGTAGTAGTTGGCGTCCTTTTTCTTGGGTAGTTTGCATTCCCTGGAGAAGTGTCCGATCTTTCCACAATTATAACATTTTCGTGGTTGTTTGATACTTTTTAATTCCGAGGACTCGGCTGGTCTTTCCCTTTGCTTGGAGCTAGATGTCCGAAGTCTATTGGCCGAAGACGAGGATTTCTTTTTGTAAAACTTTTTGCTCATCATTTTAGAAATGAGAGCTAACTGTTTCTTGAACTCCTTCATATCAGGTTCGGAGTCCGAGTCAGATTCTCCTTCATCTTCTGAAGAACTTGGCAGCTTGATACTTTTATCCTTTCGAGATCGACTTGGCTTTCTTTCAGAGACAAGTGCTATAGAATCGTCGATCTGCTTGCCCTTTAGTTATTTTTGGATCTCGCTTACATCTTCTTCATGTTGGGCGAGATTATCAAAGACGGCGTGGATATCTATTTAGTCCAAATCCTTAATTTGTCGGATTTGAATGAATATTTTCTTTCACTCCGGTTGAAGAGAAGAAAGAAATCTGATGTTGACCTCCATGTTGGTCTTGAATATATCTATCTTCCTCATTTCATTAAGAAGAGTTAGATATCTTTGATAGAGTTCATAAACTGATTCCTCTGTCTTGGCTTTGAAAGAGTCGTAAGCTGTTAAAATATTTGCTTACTTTGCTTTGACTCCAACTTCGGTTCGTTGCATCATCTTGTGGAGCTCGTCCCACATGGCTTTTGCGCTCGATAGACTATCTATTTGCATATAGATGTCATTCGGTATTCCTTGCATTAGGAAAGTCTTGCTCCCAAGTCTGCTTTGGCTCTTAAACGCTCCCCCTCGATGTATTCACCAGGAACTTTAAGTCTTCTAGTTGCAGGAATAGGAGGATTGTTTGTGGCATCTCCTTCTTAGATGAGCCAGTATTGAGCTGGACCTTCTTGAAGTGACGCGATCAAATTTATGGCTTGATCTTTCGTTTCCAAGAAGTTCATGAACCGGCTTCTCCATACCGTGTATTCACCTCTTCGAAGAATTGGAGGGCGGACGTCATTTCCGAGTGAGTAAGCATCCATTTTTGTTGATTGGTAGGATCTTCGTGAAAGTTTGGAATCGTAATGAAAAATGTTTCACAAGTGACAAACTTAGTTAGAAATATTTGATTCGTACTTAAACAAGTTCCTTTTTGAACCTATGATCCGGTCGTGAAAGAAAAATTGTTATGATTTCTAAAATATTTGGTAAGTAACAATTGATACTTCAAGATTTGTTGAAGAAATTTGAGTTATTGATCGAAAATATTGAGTATCAAAATAGCTAGTTCGGAAACAAATATTTTCGTAAGTTTTGAAGTTCACCATTTTTTATTTATTTTAAATGCAGTGGTCGAAATGTTTTTCGAGCAGTAAAATTTTTCGATTTGAAATTATTAAACTTTTTAATCGAAAAAGTATTTCGAACGTTTAATGATTTAGTTATATGTTTATCGAAAATTATTTTTCAAAAAAAATGTTGAAAAGATGATATTGTCGAAAAACTATGTTGATCACAAAAACTCTTATCGAATAACTTGTGATCGAAAGATTACTAGTGAACGAAAAACTTTGTTTTTAATTTGACTCAAATTGTTGATTATAAAATTTTTCGATGGAATATTTTACGATCGAAAATATGTTTTAGCTAAATTTGGATCGAAAAATTTATTCGCTCGAAAAAGATATTTATATATGAACCGAAAACTAATTATTGAAATAATGTTTTTCGAGTCTTAAATTTGAGTAAAACCCTCGAAAATAGTGTTTGTCGTCGAAAAATTTCTCGGCTGCAAACTTGGTCAAAAAATATTTTTCGATCCAAGTTTTTTCGATCGAAGAACAGCTAAGTTCAATGTAACAGTGAAAATTCCAGATTCAATTGAGATGTTCAATTTAAGTGCTGAAATTCTGGATAATCACTCGTTTAACAGTTCTAAATATGAACAAACACACAATCAACCACATCGAGATTTAAGAAGATCAGATCGGGCTCAAAACTTGATCGCAAACACAAAAATCAATCTAAATCGAAAATCTGAATTAATATGACGTTCTAAGCGATTGAAATCAGTAGGTAAATCAATCCTAACATATAATCTATCACTTAATCAGAAAAATCAACTACAAAATTCGCACAATTAAGCATATTGATCAAAATATAAGTCACGTGAGTTTTTCGATCGAAAAATCTGGAAAATTATTTTGATCTGAAAATTGCGACGGTGGTGTCTAACTAGATGTTCGGGTTTGTCGCAGTTATAGCAGTTTTCCTTGATCCTCTTGGAATCCGATTTGTGCTACTAGTTCTAAGTCTTGCTTGACTGCTTGCGTTTCTTGTCGGTGCCTGACTCAACCAAGTTCGCACGTGCCTCCATGTCGCCCCTCTTGTTCTTGGCTTCGTTCTCCTGGTTATCTTCCTCGATCTAGAGCCTAACAATCAGGTCCTCAAGCCCCATTTCCTTCCATTTGTGCTTGAGGTAGTTCGTGGAATCCTTCCACAGAGACGGTAGCTTTTCTATAATAGCAGCTACCAGGAACGACTCCCCTGCATATTATCTGCGCGTATATTTTGGATGCTCAGTTGCAGATATCTGACTTGATCCAACACTGGTTTGGAGTCGTCATCTTCTAGTCCAAGAACCGGCCGACTATGAGTTTTTTTAGTCTGGCGTTGTCGGTCTTGTACTTCTTATCCAACTACTCACACAACTCTTTTGCAATCTTAGCCACTGCACAAGAAGTCATTATGCTTCTAAGCGTCTAACATAGCCTTTTCTTGCTCGTACAACTTGTATGTGGCTTCATCCGAATTTGCTACATCGTCAGCATTGTAGTATTAGCTTCACGTTCGCTCACCATCGGAGGAAGCTTCTCCAGGAACTGCACTAGGTTCAACATGGCTAGTATAACAACATTTTCTATTGCCTACACTTGAACTCAGTCCCATTATATTTCGTCGGCCTTTCGGCATGGCTATTGCCGGCTGTCGCTGGTAACGGTAGCACAGGCGGAATGTTCGCCATTGTACAGATAAGATATCAACTTACGATTGTTGTTTCCGGTACGTCGGAGATGTCAGAGTCTGTTTGGTGGAAGACTAACGGTCAAAATACCTCATACGTTTAAGTCCAGGTGCGTATTATATACGATGTGGGTAAGACAATATTGCCCTGATAATGCGTGCTAAATCGGTTATAACATGACACATCAACTCTATAACACAATGGAATAACACTAATGATGGACACCCTTAAGCAACCAAAGTCTGTCTCCTCTCGTCCCCCTGAAACTCACCTCTAGAATAAATAATTTTTTCAAACTTAAAACTATTGAGTAAACCTATACTTCTTTATATATGCTATTTTATGAATTGTCTAAAAACAATACTAATTGTATTTTTATTCCTTAACAATACATATTACACTAAGTATTTTTATAGCTTGGGTCCTTACTTGATGATTACCTTACCACAAGCTACAATGAATATATTTTGTTTTTAGTTTAGAACTTATTTTTATGTCTCTATTTTAGGATGATATAAAGTTGTACTTGATATTCTCCTTGAGAGATTTGATATGAGATCATAGATGATAAGTGTCTTTGATCTTCATTACTCCCCTCAAGTTCTCGTATACATCAATAGAGCCCAATTCGATTGGAAACCTCTATTGCGAATCAAACGCATTATAAATATGTCCGCTCTTTTAGTTGTTTCTTTTGAGTAGATCTAATATATATATATTCTGAGATAGAAAAAAGCCTAGTGTGCAATTTATGTACCCAAACTATATTTAAGATTAAGTAGGCCTTTTACATTAGATTTATATTTTAGATATTTTTTAACACGAAAATTTCTTCTTTATTATTCCCTGTGATAATAATGTTAGACATATACTAAGACAATTGTGATATTATGGTGGATTTGGTAACAAAGATTGATAAATCTTTCGAACTTTTCCCAAACTCATTAAGTAGAAGTTCATGATAAGTTTTGCATAGCATGCTCCAGGAGATTGTCTAACATTAATGGAAATATTGAGGTTGCGCAGTAAATTTTGGTTCTTTTTTCAACTAGAGACCAGGAGGTAGACAAATCCATATCGATTTCCTCCTCTAGATCTCCTTATAAAAAATAAAACATTTTTTTTGTTACATCCATCTAAGATATACTCCAACCAGAGTTTAGGGCAACATAGAATAAAATTTTTTATAGTGTTAATTTTGGCAAAGTTGGCAAATGTTTCCACATAATTAATACCATAAGTTTGAGTAAGACCGTTTTTCTCAAGGAGATTATTTTAATCCATAACTCTGATTTATTGAGTTTGCACACTAGTATAAAACAAAGGAGGTGGTCAGGGAGGCCTGATGCACAAACTATGTGGTGTTACTACTAAGCTTCCAACCATTTGGCCAGTCAACCATGCTTAGGACCGAGGTCAGGGCATCTATTTAGGTTGTTTCTGTTCATCTTTAACTCACATATATTTAATGGTCCCTAAAGAGATTGTTAGGAGCAGATTGTGAAGCCATTGTGGGCTTATACCGAAACATAACCTTCAAGATCCAAACAATAAAAGGAAGTCAATTTTCAATGATGAGCTTCGCTTGGTGTCTGAACGGATAGCACCGACATGTTCAAGATGAATAATCTGTTGAGCACTCGCTCACAAGTATGTATTTGGGTGCCAAAATTTGTTATGTTATTCAATTAAAGTTCGGATGCAAGTGGCACGCAAATTTTTTTCTCGCGAAGAGGTTGACTCGTGTTGAGTTTTGGATTAATTAGGCATTGAGCCCAATGTTGGGTTAATTAACCGGAAAGCCAAACCAAATTGGTTTATATATTAAAATTGAGTAGCCATCGTGTGATAAAACTTGAAAATGATGAAAAGATTCATAATATACGTTTCGAGAGAAATTATCAAATATTATTGACATAAAATCAATGTCGGGTGCATAAGAAATTAATTTTTGAAGATTGGTCCGATAAAGATATGATAATATATTAAGTATATATGTGGAAATGTTTCTCTCATATTGGAAAATCATCTCTTCTTTGCCTTGCTTATAAAGGAATACCAAATATGGGTTATTTAGAAGGGCTTTAGGGTTATGTGAGTTGGATTGTAATTTATTAGACCACAGCCCGAGCCATGACGTGCCACAAGCGCAATAGGCGCTTAGACGGAGCACTTAGCACCTCACATTATCGCAACGAGCTATGAGGCGCCAAAGTTTCTGTTCCGATGAAGTGGCGTCCGCGATAAAGTGTCGGCTAGGTGGCCGAGATCGTGGCGCGACGGTGATGTGGAAGCTCAGATGACATGTCAGTCGTGTTGACGTGCTACTGATAAGTAGTCAAGTGAGTAGGACAAGGCGCTGATGTAACACTGAGTGGACTAGGCTGAGGTGGCTAGACTCGTCGAGTCGATGCGGCCCAATGGTTTGTTGTGGGAGAGTTGTGATGGTTCGATCCAACCTAGACTCGTCGAGTCAGAAGGGGTGCTATCTGGTGGATCTGATCAAACGGACCAGATATCAATCAGGAGATATGACTATTCACAAAAATGTCCCTGAGAACCAATGTCCAAAGGTTGTGATATTCTAGAATTCACCCCACAAGCCCTCAAAAGCTATAAGTTGACCCTAGACGAGTTGGACCTTTATTCATTCCAGTCCAGAACATTCAATGCATTGCACTTTCCACTTCCATAAATTCCAGTGCAAGAAAGTTTCGAGTCTCACATAATTTCGTTCCGTAATGTTGGGAAAACGAAATTCTGAAGTTGTTATCTTCGGGACGATCACCGTGACTCGAAGAGAAAATATAGAGATGATATCATCTCATGGACAATGTACTACGTCGTGCCTCAACTTTATATTCGAACAGTGTTTTAACCGGCACTTTGGCACCAGATCAGACATAATTTACACCCAGATCAACAATATGCTATTGGCTTTGATTTTGTTCAAGCCGAGCTTCCCAGGCCACCACTACCTCGTATCACGGTTGGAGATCTGTAAAAGGATTTGTTCTATTTTATAGGTACAAAATTAAAATCTTTGGAGAATATCAAGTATTTTTAGATTTTATTTTAAATTAATTTCGCTATCTCATTTTAGAATTAATTTTTTATCTCCCAATGTATTTTATTTTAATTAATTTGTACCCTCAATTTATATATTTTAATTCTTGACACTCGATTTTACAATTACTTTTTAACCCCCAACATATTTTTATGTGATTAATTTATTCATAAAATATAATTTTATTATATATATATATATATATATATAGATATATGGCACCAGGTTTACGTCACTTAACCTTAAACCACTAAAATTTCGATCCGGTTAAAAAAATCGATTTTAAAACCATGTCGTAGACCAATCTCGGCACGGTCATTTGAAACCGATCCGACGCCTCAAGAGTCTAAAACAACATGTATAACGTTTTTCAGATGTTTTACAGCCCAAATATCAAATTACTTCAAAAGTTTTTTCCCCCTTTTATGAATTTGTAGATGTTTCATTTCGTATTAAATCGGTCCAACGGGGCAGTTTCAACCCGGAACCGACACCGACACACATATAGTGTCCCGTGCCGGAATCGCTATTCCGGCCGAAACAGGAACCGCCCTTAATTATTATTATAATTGTATATAATATAATAAGATATATTTAAATTATAATTAATGCTTAAGTAATTAGAGGCATAATTAACGGCACTAATTAAAGCATGTAGTTAGTAGATGGCGTAATCAATATATAACTAGTGTTCTATTAAGGTAATTTTGGCTACAATTAAGAGATTATGATGGATTCATACAATAATTAATGCACTAATTAATAAATCACTCTAATTACTATATGAGAAAACCAACATCACATAAATAAAACATATATAAAATAAAACCATAGAAAAACAAAATAGTATAAGTATGATAAAATATAAATACAATATAGAAAACATAAAATAGAATTATTTTTGGATCAATAAAACCAAACCAAAAGAATACAAGGATATTTTTACATAACAAAATTCTCAAAAGATTAATCCAATCGGTAACAGTCAAACGCCCAAAAACGTCTTCTTTGGCAAAGACGAACAACGCCAAGAGCCGATATACGGAATCAATCTTTCTCGAGTTTTATCATAACCTCTACTCAAAATTTGGTTCTTTTGATCATGTTTTAATTTATATATATATATATATATATATATATATATATATATAACAAATACATGGTTTTAGGTACTAAGTGATCATAGTGTAATTTAATAATCAATTTAGCCTTTCATTAAGGCTATGATGAAAATAGAGATATTAAATCAATCAAAAATTTAAACTTACATGGAAATATTTGTTGAAGAATGCTTGAAGAGCTTTTCTTTTTTATTTATCATACCAATATTTTACAGTACAAGATTAAAATAGAGGAGGGAGGGAGGGAGGGAAAGAGAGAGAGAGATATGATTTTCACGGCCCAAAACCCTTTCAACTTTCTTAACTGAAAAGTACTTATACACTTTTTCGATCGAAAGCCTTTTTATCACGCAAACATATCAATCGAATAACTCTCGACATTCTCAAAACTTCAAACGGCGATTTCAAAAAATCTCAATCATCTTCACATTTTCTGCTAAAATTTCGTCTGATTTAAAGATAGAATCCAAATTAGTTTAATCTTTTCGATCCGAAAATCACGAACCCAAACTGTATTTCAAATTCATCGCAGCTATTTTCGACTGATAATACTTAAGAAATCCAATTTCCTGTGATTTAGATTCACCCATTTTGATTAAATGCTTGATATTTGGATTCGCAACTGATTTCTGATCATTTCGAGTCCAGATTAACTCATGTGTTAAGCAGAATCGTCATTTGCAGCTTAAACTTTTAATGTTTGATTTCTAAAGTGTTTAGGTCGAAAATCTTTTTATCACAAACAGTAGCGGCGAAAACCTTGAGTTTACGATAAGATTTTATTCGATCGTAAAGCTTAGCGTTCGAAGAAAGTTTCGTTCGAATAAAAACACGCCGCAAACAATATACACGTTCAACACTTAGCAAATTTTTCAAAAAAATTTCAAAGACAAATGTTATTCAACTGAAAACTATTTGCGCGAATTAAATAAAGATTAAATATAATTTTTTTAAAATTCATGATATGTGCTCAACGTAAATTTGAATTAGTCAACACTAACTATTTGCATTTGAATTTTACAATCTAATGATTCATATTCATTTTTTTCAGAGATGTCTCATCAAGAATATTCCTACATCTATCCATCCGAAACTTGGCAAACTGTCCACGACAACAATTATCAGCTGGACTTAGCCACCTTCTGATGCCTCAATGACGTCATCATCTCAATTCTGAAAGGACATCCACTATGGCTAGCCCTCACAATGATTGCGTCAGTCCAAATGGTGTATCTCCAGCAATTCAGGGGATGCATGAAGAGCCATGTTGTGGGTGATGATGTGTCCTACACAACAAAAATCAACCAGAAGCACGTCATCATCGACAAGGATCTTCTGGCCTTAGTTCTAGATCTACCGCATCACGACGTGTATGATCCCCTACCCCCCATATGCGGAGATAGTTGCAGACATGCTTCGGATGGGTTACAAGCCACCGCTAACAAAGCTCGCAAATTTTCAGAACAACGGGATTCCTCATCATGGAGGACCTTGTTTGGAATTATCAACAAGTGTCTCTCCCCGAAACATTCAAGATTTGATAAGGCGAACGAGAACATTATGCGGATCTTCCATGGAGTCATCTTCTCCAAAAAATATGACGTGGCCCAGCTTATCTGGAATGACTTGGCGGACCAAATGCGTCAACGGGAAACCAAGTCGAAGGCCAAGTATATGCTTTACGTCCGCTGGTTCCCGGTGCTGATTTCTCACTTTAGGAAGTCCATCCGGAGATTCCCCGCCTACCACCTGTTGGAGGATACACACCGCCGAGGTTGCGGTTTTTCCACAATCCGAAGGCATCGGATCTGGCACTCTAACCCATGTTGATCCCGTTGGAACTCCTACGTCTGGCAGACCCTACAGATGAAGCCTATCAAGATTACTGCCAGAATAATTCTATCGCGGAGGCCATGGTACGGTCCACTGACCCCGCTCCGATGCATATCCGATAAGAACCACGATTGGAGGCACAAGATCCCGAAGCTGAGGTTCAAGAGCATGAGGCAGCGACCATTGAGCCCGAGGGGTGCAGCCCGTGTGCCCACACCTCCAACAGTTGTCTCTCCTGAAGCCACCGACTCAGACGAGGATTGCATATTATTACGAAGGGGTTATTGCCGACAAAGATCTCCCGCCCCGTCTGCATCTCCCTCCACTACAACAGCTTCGGATTTGCTTCCTCCACCACCACCAGTCTTGACAACTACACAGATTCCCATCGAACCTGTCTCAACATCCATAAAGATGATTCCTACGGTTTCATCTCAAGGATTGGATGGAAGTCCCGTTGGTCCACCGCTATCTTCGGAAACAACAACGAGCCAACCCACCAAAGTGGTGACTTCTGGATTGCCAACGGGTGTCTCCAGACATCTCGAAATCTCAATTCCTTCCACAGGTGCCACGTTAGTAATATTTTCTGACGTTGTGACAGTGGAGCGCCTCTCAGTCCCCACTCCGGAGGCACCACAATTTGTGATGGAGCAACGCTTATGTTGCAAATCCGGGACTTAGAATTTTTTTTTTGAATTAAAAAGCCCCGTGCGCTTCACAACCGGCACGCGCTTGACTCGTTCCTCGCTCGCCCGATTCCCGAGTCACCGCGATAAGCCTCTCACCTGACCCTGCTTTGTATATGCGAAAACGTAAAAACAAAGACACGGTCAATTTGGGGACAACGGGGTTCGCCTACCCGGCTTGTCGTAATCTTTATTCACGCAAAGTTTACAACGAAGAAGAACACGCAAACCCGCGGCACCGAACACGTCTCGACCTCACGCGCCTACTCTACGACACGACACGGTTATCTCCTAACGTCCCCCTTTTTTGGGATCTTAATCGCTCGCTCTATCTCGCTCGCGAAACCCTTAGCGGGATCCCTCCCAAGCTCGACGCCCCTAGCTCGGGTTCGCTCGAAGTGCCGCGCCTTTGAACTCTCTCTCGGATGTGTGTGCAAAATTCTCGTATAAGATGGCTCTCTTGTTGGTTGAATGACTCGATCTCGTCGGCCTCCTTTAAATAGGATTTGGCTCGGAGAGATTTCCTCAACAACCTTATTCGAATTCGAATTAGGCTATTGCGAGAATCTCTCCCCGAGATTTTCTCCCGTTTGACTTGGCTCCCCAAAAGTTCTCAACAGTCCCGAGACTTGGTCATCCTTCACGCGGATTGAAGACTTGGTCATCCTCATTTGACTTGGTCTTGATCCTGTCCAACCGTTCCCGAGATCCTAGCAGGACCCGGTCAGCCTGCGCGCAATTCTCTCTCACGCGCACACACCTTCACTTGGTCGAGCCGCCGCTCGGCCTTGCTCCTCCCGGCACCATCGCTGCTGTCCGCCGGAGCCACCGTCAGACCGCCGCCTGCGCTGCCGCGCACCACCGTGCTTGGCTCGTTATCCGCCGAGCCACCTCTCGTCGTTGCCTTGGACCTCAACGTCCAAGTCGTCCCGCACGAGCTCGCCCACCGTCGCCCGCATGGCCTCGGCCCGCTTGTCCTAGCCTGTGTCGTGCCGCTCGTGCGTGTCTCCAAGTGGTTCCCGAGCCATGTGCCTTGGTGACTTTGCACGACATTGCATTCCCGCATGACAATGTTTAAACTTGCTGACGTGGCACTCGCAAAGGTGTAACAACTTACAAGCTGCTCTTTCCACCGCTCTCAACACGCCATCGAGACTTCCCGACGAGATACCGGAAAAACACCAGTCTCTGAAGCCGTTCCGTTCGAACCCCTTTCCTAACCCATTTCCTCACCACCACTGACCACCACCATACACACTCCCATCCAACCCATATTAACCACCCCAACCCAATCTCCCTCCCTTATCAACCCATACAACATACCCATTACCCAACTTCACGATATCCTCATTTCTCGCCTCCTAGCCCTCGTGACAAGGACCCCTGCCGAGGAGAGTCTCTATCGCCGGCTAGTGGATGACCCCAAGCCGTGCGCTCAAACAAGCTGCCGAGAAGAAAGCTCCCGAACAAAGAGAAGACATGACGATCCTAACGATTAGGATCGCCATGAGGGGAGAAAAGATAGAAGACCACCAAAAGCGGTCGTAGTCAAGGATGAGAAAAGACATCCTCAACACGTGAAGTTGGAGGATCGTCAACCAACCCACCAACTACACAACCCAATACCCGCCAACAAACAACCACCACATCCCATACCCATACAACACCTCCGACTCCCTAAAGTCCAAACCCAATCCCAACCTCCGTGCTCCAAGATCAACCTGAAGCAACAGTCAACTACAATCCCCACGCCATCGTAGATGACTACATTCTGAGCGAGAAGTGGCTGACGCACTGGGAACCAGAGGAAGCAGTTCAAGCTCGCCTCTCTAACATCAGATACTTCTTGCAACAAGCTTCGGTCGATTTAGTTCTGCTTGAAGATGAAGAACTTCAAGAATGCGAAGACTACAATACCGAACTCCCGGAGTTGCCAGAGATGATTAGACACCGAGCGAACACCCCTCCTCGTCTTTCAAAAGGGACTGCCCAAGTCGAGACGCCATGGGAGAACGTTCGGATTGAAGTGCCCTTCCTTGAAGACATAAGGAAACAGATCTGGAGAGCACCAAACCGTATCAAGAAACTGAATGAGCTTAATCTATGGGGAATTTCTCATTGGGAAGAGCGGAAGAAGATGGAACACATCTTCATGCTTACTTACCTTGATCCAGATCGAAGTGGCATCCCAACAGATCAACTCAGAAGAAACTTTAGGGACAAACCACCGATCTTCCAACTCGTGGGCGTATCACACACGATTGGACAATATCAACTCCGATCTACATAGAGCGAGCGGATGCCAATAACACTCAAGAAGAGATAGATGAAAGCTATCTACAATTCCTTCCACAAGACGAAGTCTACCGTCTGTTCCAGATGTACAAGAAGAAATACCAGACGCTTGCTGGGTACATCAAGAAGGAAGGGCTCGAGGGATTGAAAAGTTCATGGTGCGGCAGATTAAATTTCACACCGCACACGACCTTCAGATCGCAGTGGAGAATAACATGAAGGAGGTGAACATGGAATCGCCGCTCATGAAAGGCTTTCTGCTCAACGACTTCCCGGAGAACTACATATTCAAGAAGCCAGGCCTCACCATCACTTATCGGAATCCAGTCATTGGAAAGACGAGAGCAATGATGAAGTCCGAGGTACAAAAGTTCTGCGACGGGACGTTGAAGCTCATAAGAAAGAACATCGAAAGGAGGTTGGCGGAGATCGATGAAGACACGATCTTTGAGGACCTTGGAGAAGAAGAAGCCCCACTCCTGAATGAGCTTCACAATGCGATTAACGAATGGTTGAGCTGAGGAATGTTGTCCGACACTACGAGACATCATTGGGATTGAGGAAGTCCTTCTACGACCGACAAGGATAAACAGGGCTGAAGAGCAAACGAGCACAAAGGGGGAGATTGAAGACGACTTAGAAATTGTGCTCCATTTATTAGTTATCCTTGTAATTAGAGGCACATCTTGTATTTTTGATAGTGTAGGACTTACTAGTAAATATACCATGTATATATGTATAAATAAAATGTACACTATTGAAATCAAAACACAAGAATTCAAAAATTCACAAGGGCTTCAAATTCACATTCTAGAGAGAGAAACACACACGAAATACTTTCTCACTCTAAACTTCTCTTTCGTGATCTTCAAAAGGAGATATTCGATTGAAGGTAACAAATCATAAATCTATATTCGAATATCTAGAATTAATGCATGGATCTCTCGGTAGTTGATAATTTAGGACCTAACAGAAACTCAAGCTTTTCTTGCTTCGAGAATTCGGAGAGTTGGGAGTGACTTATGCAGAATGCATGGGTTCGAATGAATGAATTTCCAAGCTCGTGAGGGACCTATTTATAGGCTTTTGGATTCGTTGGGCTTTAGTCCAGATACGTGAGGCCTTTGGGCTGCTTCTGACCTTTGACTCTTCATTTCAGGGGTAAGAATGCGAAAGGTCTCAAACTTTTGGACTGCTCAACCTTTTGACTTTTGGGGCAAGAATGCGAAAGGTCGCAACTTCTGGACTGCCCCGTAATTTGGAAGCTTCTCGACCCGCCCCCTCGTATTCTCGGGTCGGATCGGTGCATCCGACAATCAGGTATGCCCAACAGGTCATGCCACCTCAGCTGGCCCAGTCAGCGCCTACGCAGCGCCACCTCATCACCACATGTACGCGTGTCATGCTTGCAACGTTATCCGAGCTTCCACGTCATCGCCAGACATTTTTTTGGCTCCAATAGCTCCTAGTGATGATGCGACGTGCGAAGTGCAAAGTGCGTCGACAAAGCGCCCATTGCGCACTTGGCACGGCTCGGGTCGGTGTCGGACTCGAGCTCGGCCTCGACCTTGGTCCGGTCCCATTTCCGGTTATGAATTCTTTAGTGTATAATCAATGCGGGACAAAGGTTCCCTACACCCATTTATTAAACACTTTAATTCGTTTATTGGGCTAACTTGGAAAATTAATTTCTCATTCACCCGATATCGGTTTTGAGCAAATCAATATTCTTTAAATTCCCCTCGAAACGTAGTTTATGAATCGTTCATCAATTTCAAGTTTTGATGGATGATGGCATCTCGATTTAATTAAAAAACCGATCGGATTTGGCTTTTGAGTTAAATGCCCACTTTTGGACCCATAAGCCCTAATCCAACAATTCCCACATGAATGGAAATTAGTGAAAATGCATGCTGACTCTAGCAAGAAGAGCTCGATGACCCATCATTGCATCAGGATAAGTTGCTTGTGGCTTTGAACCTTCCCTAGTGAAATGTTGTCGGGTTTACTCGCTGCTCAGTGAACATGATGTCTTGAACTGACAGCTTTTTGTGTAAACCCAGACAACAACATACACACAATGAAGAATCTAATATCTTTCGATTCTCACGTTGTGTCCTTTTTGGCCGTGGACCATATATCGGATTCATAAGTGTTACCATTGAAGCGCCCACTTCTCACTTATAAGTAATCGACTATTAGGAGTTGAATCCAACAGTATCCCGAAATACTCCACCCTTCTGGCTATAGCCATCATTAAAAGCAAAATTGCTTACCCTTTACCACACGTCATCGGGTAATTACTTGGGCAGCTTACAAGAATGAGCTTCTTTAGACATGTTTCCAAGTAAGCTACGAACCAGTCTCAGTTTAGTTGTCTCATTGAAAAAACTTTGTAGGATCTCCACTCATCAAGGTTGAGTTACCACCAAACCCCTTATTGGGTGTGAGGGTTTTAGCCTCATTCCCCTTACTGCATCATAAAGTTGATTTCTAGCAATGCCTTTCGTTAAAGGGTCTGTTATGTTCTCTTTTAACTTCACATAGTCAATGGAGATTATTCCACTAGAAATCAAATGTCTTATGGTATTATGTCTTCGACAAATGTGCCGAGACTTACCGTTGTACATGCTACTTTGTGCTCTGCCAATTGCGGCCATGCTGCGGCACAGGTTTATTCCAGCAGGGAATATCTTCCAAAAAATTTCTAAGCCCCTCAGCTTCTTCACCGACTTTATCCAGAGCAATAAACTCAGATTCCATCGTTGATCGAACTATGCATGTTTATTTTGAAGATTTCCATGATATTGCTCCTCCAGCGATGGTAAACACGTAACCACTCGTGGATTTGGAGTCTTTGCTATTTGATATCCAATTAGCATCACAATATCCTTCAAGAACTGCTGGATTTCTCGAGTAGAGTACGCCATGATTCATAGTGTGCTTCAAATATCTGAGCACCCTTATCAAGGCTGTCCAATGACTACTCCCGGGATTACTAGTAAACCTACTAAGATTACTGATTGAATATGCTATGTCAGGTCAAGTGTAGTTCGATAGATACATCAGACTGCCAATTACCCGAGCATATTCGAGTTGTGATATGGGTTCTCATATGTTTTTGGCTAAGTGCACATTTGGATCTACCGGAGTCTTTGCCGGAGGATCATCAAAGGCATTGAATTTCTTTAACACGCTCTCAACATAATGAGACTGTGTCATCAGAATTCATTGTTTTAGTGACATTTATCCCTAGAATGACGTTACCCAAACCCATATCATTCATGTTGAAATGACTTTTCAACATGTTCATTGTGTTTACGATCGCTTTCTAATTGCTTTACATGATTAACATGTCGTCAACATAGAGACAGACAATCACGAATTCATTGGGTGTACGCTTAATGTAAACACATATGTCACACATGTTGATCTTGAACCCATTCGATAACATAGTCATATCGAGCTGTTTCATGTAGATTTTTTCCTCGAGTTCCCCATTTAGAATGTTGTTTTGACATCCATTTGATGTACCTCGAGGTCATACAGTGCGGCAATAGCAAAAAGAACCCGTATGGACGTAATCCTTGTTACGGGTGAGTAGGTGTCGAAGAAATTGTACCCCTCTTTTTGCGTAAATCCCTTGGCTACTAATCAAGACTTATATTTCTCAATTGATCCATCAGTTTTACGTTTCCTTTTAAGGACCCACTTGCATCCTAAAGGTTTACACCCTTTTGGGAGATCTACCAACTCCCAGGTATGGTTCTGCATGATAGATTCAATTTTGATGTTCACAACTTCTTTCCAGAACGGAGCTTCTAGGCTTGACTGGGCTTCATGCAATGTTCGAGGTTCGTCGTCTAACATGTAAGTTAGGAAGTCAGGCCCAAATGATTTGGCCACTTTCTTCCATTTACTTTGCATCGGTTCTTCCTCTTCTTGAGGAGAACTTTCGACGGCATCGTAAGTTATTTTTTTGCAGAGCTTATTTCTTTTCTTTCCTTATTTGGAAAGACATCTTCAAAGAATACAACATTCCTTGATTCTATTGTCATTCCAACATTCATGTCCGGGATCTCCGATTTATGCACCAGGAATCTGTATGCAGTATTGTTGTTTGCATATTCGATGAAAATGCAGTCAACAGTTTTGGATCCAATTTTAACCTGCTTCGTTTAGGTACTTCAACCTGTGCTAGGGACTCCCACACTTTCAGGTAACCATATGATGACTTTCGATTTTTCCAAAGCTCATACAGTGTTTTATCCCTCCTTTTGTGTGACAATACATTTAGAATGTGATTTGCTGAAAGAATGACTTCCTCCCACAAGTTTTGGAGTAGCCCTGAGCTGATCAACATCGCATTCATCATCTCTTTAAGAGT
The DNA here is from genome assembly GCA_004919715.1 of Linderniella brevidens. Classification (NCBI taxonomy): domain Eukaryota; kingdom Viridiplantae; phylum Streptophyta; class Magnoliopsida; order Lamiales; family Linderniaceae; genus Linderniella; species Linderniella brevidens. Next base: position 878,406 of record SWDC01000150.1, on the reverse strand, counting down.
TCTATTTTTGCATTCAACAACATCGTTCGATTGGGGTGATCATGGCATCGTTGTTTGATGAATTATGCATGTTCTCAGAAAAATTCTTCGAAAGGTGCCACATATTGTCCTCCTCTGTCACTTCGTATCTTCGTATTATTTTAATCTTAGAGTTAAGTTGATTCTCAACTTCACTCTTGTATCTTTTAAAGGCATCGAGCGCTTCGTCTTTTCCACTTAAAAGATACGCGTGATAGTATTTCGTGCAATCGATGATAAACGTAATAAAATATTTCTTTTCACCTCTAGTTTGTACGAATTTCAGATCGCATATATTGGTATAGATTAGTTCTACGGGTGAGTTGTTTCTCTCAACAGAGAAGAGTGGCGCTTTGGCCATTTTTGCCTCAACACATACTTCACACTTATGTTGTGAATCGACTTCCATTTGTGGAAGTAAGTTTAAACTTATTAACTTCTTCAGTTTGTTTAAACTCACGTGTCCTAATCTACCATGCCATAAATTAGAACACTCAACCAAATAAGAAGAACTGACTTTATTATCAGCGAGCTTAATCTCGCGTTTTACATGCATCACATTCAATTTAAACAGCCCATTTTCGAGGTAGCCTTTGCGTATAAAGTGACCATTTTGGCCAGTACGTACTTGTCAGCTTCAAACACCTGTCTGCACCCGGCCTTGTGAGGAGCAAGCCTGAGACCAAGTTCTTGGGGATGTCTGAGAAATGCAGCACGTCCAAAAGCGTTGGCTCCTTGCCGGCATCTTCAGCACCAATCATCCCAATCCCACGATGTTGGACGTAGCTGCGTTCCCCATATAGAGCGTCCTACTCGATATCAATGTGTAGGTGGAGAACATCTCTTTGTCGGAGCAGATGTGGCAAGTTGCTCCACTCTCGATGTACCAGGAGTTCGGGTTATCCACCAAGTTCGCCTCGTACACGACTGCCGCACGGTTTAGCTCCGACATCTCCGTCGCCCGCTTCGTTTCCTCGGCTAGGTGAGTCTGATTCTGACCGCCTTTCTTCTTCTTGCGACAATCCTTGGCTATGTGCCCAGGTTTGTTGCAGTTGGAGCAGTTGCCCTTAATTCTCTTGGAATTCGGCTTCTGCTTGTTCTGCGTTGACTCTGGCCTCTTTTGTTTGTTGTCGGAGCTCGGATCAGCTAGGTTGGCTCTTGCCTCCATGCTTTCCCTTTTGTTCTTAGCATCGATCTTTCGATTGACCTCTTCGATCCGAAGCCTCATAGTTAGGTCCTCAAGCCCAATTTCCTTACGCTTGTGCTTGAGGTAGTTCTTGAAGTCCTTCCCCAGAGGCGGTAGCTTCTCCATAATAGCAGCTACCTGGAAGGATTCGCTGATCTGCATATTCTCTGTGTGTATGTCGTGGATGATCAGTTGCAGATTACGGACTTGATCCAATACTAGCTTGAAATCAGTCATCTTGTAGTCTAAGAAACGACCGACTATTAACATTTTCTGTCCAGCATCGTCGGTCTTATATTTCTTGTCTAACGATTCCCACAACTCTTTCAAAGTCGTAGCCACTGCATAGACGTTGTATAGAGAATCGTCCAGGGCGTTCAGAATATAATTCCGACACATGAAGTCATTGTGCTTCCATGCATCTAACACCGATTGTTCTTGCTCGTATTGAGCATTTACAGCCTGACATTTGCACCGTCAGCATTTGCACCCTCAATTGGTGCTGCATTTTCTAACATAGTCGGAGAAAGCTCCGTCAGAAAATGGACAAGGTTCAGGGTGGTCAGATAGAAGGTCATCTTCTGCTGCCACCATTTGAACTCGGTCCCGTTGAATTTTGCGGGACGTTCGACGTGGCTGCTCGTAGGGAAGGTTGCTGCATTGGTTACCATCGTCAGACACGAACAAATTTCGTCTTATGATTGTTGGTTCGGTGGTTGGATCGCATCTAGTCGGCGGCAACTTGGACGTCGAATATACGCCGGACGGTAAGTCGAGCGTACTTAATACACTCTCCGTAAGACGAAATCGCCCCGATATTCTCGTGCTTTCGGTTATCGGCGATCATCCCCAAGATACAACGACTTCACAACTCGTATCGGAGTACAACGATTAGAGTTTTCAGGCGAATCGTACTCGAAACTCGAGCTTTTCTTGCTTCGGGAATTCGGGGAGTTGGGAGTGACTTATGTGGAATGCTTCGGTTCGAATGAATGAATTTCCAAGCTCGTCAAGGACCTATTTATAGGCCATTAGATTTGTTGGGCTTTAGTCATGCGCGAGACCTTTGGCCTGCTTCTGACCTTTGACTCTTTAGTTCAGGGGTCAAAATGCGAAAGGTCTCAAACTTTTGGACTGCTTAACCTTTTGACTTTTGGGGCCAGAATGTGAAAGGTCGCAACTTGTGGACTACACGTAATTTGAAAGCTTATCGACCCGCCCCCTCGTATTCTCGATTCGGGTCGGTCCACCCGACAGTCTGGTATGCCCAATGGGTCATGGCACCTCAGCTAGCCCAGTCAGCGCTTACGCATCGCCACCTCATCACCACATGTACGCATGTCATGCTTGCAACGTCATCCGAGCTTTCACGTCATTGCCGGACAAATTTTTTTTGGCTCCAATAGCTCCTAGCGACGATGCGACATGCGGAGTGCAAGTGCGCCTACAAAGCCCATTGTGCACTTGGCACAACTCGAGTCGGTGTCGGACTCGGGCTCGACCTCGGCCCGGTCCCGTTCCCGGTGATGAATTCTTTAGTGTGTAATCAATGTGGGACAAGGTTCCCTACACCCATTTATTAAATACTTTAATTAATTATTTTATTGGGCTAACTTTGAAAATTAATTTCTCATTCACATGATATCGGTTTTGAGCAAATCAATAATCTTTCAATTCCCCATGAAACGTAGTTTATGAATCTTTCATCAATTTCAAGTTTCGATTGATGATGGCACCTCGATTTAATTAAAAAACCGATCGGATTTGACTTTTGAGTTAAATACCCACTTTTGGACCCATAAGCCCAAATCCAACAAATATCTCCAAAAATCTCTCCTCTGATCTCGTCAGCCATGTTAACATAGATTTTCATATTCAAGATCTAGTTAATTGCAAAGTTGCCCTTGAGATTTCTCAAAATTGCAAACAGATCCCCAGGACTTAAAAGCTTCAAAAGTGATCGTATTTTCTCGCTTTTAGTCTCGTTTCTCCGAAATCTATCAAACAAAAATGTAAATATAAATGTACGATATTCAAAGCATGTCGAGTAGATAACAATCGAAAAAGCAAGTTTACGGATATATATATATATATAGATATATGTTACGTAAAATCCAAACTTATCAAGATGACTTGTAAAAATAGTTTATTTGTGTATTGTTATATTATGTTTTTGGGGCATTACAAGTGGTCTGCTCAAAATACCCACTCAATGCGCTTCGCTATTTACGCTACGTAATATTATGTTTTTGGGGCATTACAAGTTGTCTGCTCAAAATACCCACTCAATGCGCTTCGCTATTTACGCTACGTAATATTGGAACTAAAACGCGATGCATTGCGCATTATGCATTTTAAAACATTGGTTGCCAATAGTAACACGCGATGTAAGTAAAGGCACGCCCAAGTAACGGACCGACAACTGCCCCGCTTGAAAGCCCAAAATAATCTGTAGCAAAGATGACATGCTAGCACCTCTCTACGAGAGAAAGAGTTCACTCTTGAGAGGATTCGGGCTAACACCCAAAATAGAGGCGAATGTATCCAAATGATACCCACCGAATGAGGATAAGCACAGGTAAATAGGAGGTCCTCAAATGTAAGCATAAAAAGTCCCGTGGATTCGCATCACCAATGAAAACGAAACATGTGTCCTTGGTAATCAACTTGGAAAGGATGTCATGCATGACTTCCATTATCAAGTAAAGAGGTATGGTGATATAGAGTCACCTTGTCGAAGTCCTAGTCATCTCTCGAAGAAGCCCCAATACATCAATTAAGATTCATAGAGAATCAAGTCGTGTTAACGCAAGCACGGATCCACTGGACTAAAATAAAATGGAACTGCATAGCTTCAAGTGTAGACTAAATGAAATCCCATTCAACCTTTTCATGATAGCAAGTCGACTTCAAGAGCAACTCGAGTAGGCTTGTCCTTGTTCTTGTGACCATGGAAGATATCCTTGGCGAGTGATATAACATCACTGATGCGACGCCGAGATGAACATTGTCTGAGTAATATGCACAAGACCGAAGAGAAAAATCTTTAGACGGTTAGCCATTACTTTGGATATTATCTTCTAAAGCACGTTGTGCAGGAGATAGGTCTAAAGTCCGTCGCTCGTCGAGGAGAGTGTCCTTTAGGAATGAGTGTGAGACGCGTGCAATTCGATTCCTTAAGAAGAAGACTCGTACCCCTGAGTAGCTAAATAACATCTTCTCCCACAATGTGCCAAGCGTCCTTATAAACGGACGATGTAAATTCATCAGGTCTAGGGGCTTCATAGGCAATAGAGAAAAGGGCGTCCTTAACCTCCTTCGGCTCAATCGATCGCACCATGTTCGACGCCTTCGCAATAGACAAGGTCCGAGGACGGAAGTCTCTAAGGTCCTCAGCAACAAGCGTAGTTGAGCTGGGAGAGCGAGACAAACACCCCAAGAGTTCAGTATAGAACCATAGAAGTTCGATTTTGACACTATCCCTGCCTTCAAATGTGTGGCCGAACTAGGTCACCTAGTTGGTGACATAGTTTCCTTCCTATTCACTATATATTTGTCAATCGCGAATTGAATGGATATTATTTAACAATAATATAACCTGATCTTCCCAGAAGTTTTTTTTAATTAAATAAGTGTTTTTTACTAGTATTTATAAAATAAGTTAAAATAAAAAGGTATTAATATAATAAGCATTCCGTATCTAATGGATACGAATTAGTAACTTGTATATAATGGATACGAGTTACTCATTTGACCTGTCACCCATGCACAACTGGGTTCTATGTTGACTTTTGACCAAGCAAGTCGTATCCAATACATACGAGTTACGCACATCTAAAAACCACTAATCACAGACTAGAACAAAAACTCCAGCACCGAAAATAAAATGATCATACACCGCAATAGAACCTCCTGGTGATGACCCCAACACCGATGATGACCCCATAATCGCTCGCACACCGATGACAACGTGTGCAACTGGCTTCTTATGTTGACTTTTGACCACGTAATTCGTATCCAATCGTACGAGTTATGCATATCTAAAAACCACCAATCCCAGACTCAGAAAAAAACTTCGGCACCAAAAATAAAACGACGATAGACCGCAAAAGAACCTCTCGATGATGCCAGTCGGATGAAGTTAGTTCGCCTCTACTTTCATCGTTCATTTGTTGGGCTCGAGGCCGGTGCAGACGATTATGGGGTCATCGCCGGGAGCTTCTTTTGAAGTCTATCGTCGTTTTATTTTTATTTCAGACTTTTTTTCTGGTTTGTGAGTGGTGGTTTTTAGACGTGCGTAATTGTGCATGGGTGACATGTCATATGAGTAACTCGTATCCATCACATACGAGTTACTTTTAACTTATTTTATAAATACATAGTTAAAAAAACACTTATTTATTTATAAAAGCTATTCGGAAAAAAAAAATTTAAGCTCTTCCAATACTCTTTCTATTTGGCTGTATATAAATAAATACATTCACAGCAAAAAGTGATCATATTTGGATGATCTTTTTTAACGGAAAATTCCAAGAGTGTCACAAAAGAAAATTGACAGGCAGGCGTTGAAATTTTTTTGGGACAAGAGTTATGACGCCTTCGATCATTATTTCGACCGATTTCCTATATATTTTTTCTTTTCCGTGGTTATTTTTGCAAGTCAGATGCCAAAGAAAAAAACGTTCTTACGAAAAATGATTTATAATATATTAATAGAATGACAAACTATGTAATTAATAAGAGATGTGTATAAATACGAAATTTTTCTCGCTCTCTTCAATTGTGGTCATATACCCTCACCGGTGCTGGAAAACAGATCCGTGCAAAGCTCTCCGTAGAACTGTGTAACCAAATCAACGAAAACCTGAGACTTGAGATTCTCCCAACAGTGCAAAAACTCCTCCACATCAACCAAATCAACAAACTTCCCTTCTTCGACAATCATATCGATCAAGTACTTATCAAAGCTTCTACACGCGTCCTCGCCTTCGGCATCTCGAACACTAACTTCCCTCTGAGACATCATTGCTCCACACATTCTTACATAAGCTGGAGTGATTGGTGATGGGTAAGGAGCTTTATTCATATATTCAGCTTCTGAAAAGCTCTTCAGCTCCGTGACCTTGTCTATGCCTCCTCTACTCCTCCTCATCGAGCTTAGAACTTTTGATAAAATATTAGAAACACGACGAACGCCTCCCACGTTTGATAAACGGTGATTCTTTTCCTTGATTTTTCGGCTTCTGAATTTAAGGGCTTTTATGAAGACAGGTTTCTTTGTTAGCCTAAACCTGAGAGTAGTGAAGAGTTGTCGTATTTTCTTGCACGGTCTTATGAGCTTGCATTTGAAGGAAGGCAGTTTCTTCAACTTCATCATAATTGCATGGATTGATTTTTTTAGGGTGTGAGTGATGAAGGAAAGAGAGGTTGATGCGTATTTGCTATAACAGCTTTATTACATGTACAGTATAGGGTTTTGCGTTTTCTTAAAGGTACTTCTTGTATTTAAAGACGTGGCTAGAAAGTTATATTAGTTGTGGTGTTCACGTCTAGAAACTTGTACGAGTGCTCGGCCATGAATATAACGATGCCCGGTTAAATATATATATATATATATATATATATATATATATATTTTAATATATTTCAGCCGTCATCGTCTCAAGTTTTATTACGCATTTATTAAAGATTATTATTTGTTAGATTGAAGAGTCCTTCCTAGAGGAGAAAATTGACTCTTGATATACTAAGTAGATCTAATGTTTTTATTAAACATAGTATAAATAATTTTATATATAAATATTTATATATATTTTGGGGCGGGTTTCGGGTTGGGATGGTCAGACCTGAGACCCGCCCCGGACCCGGCCGGATTTATACCTTTGAGACCCGGGACCCGTCCCGAGACCTGAATATCGGGGAAAAACCCGGTTCATTCGGGGCGGGTCCAAGGCGAGTTCTGTTGGAATTTTGGGCTTCTGGCCCAAAATTGGGTTATTGACCCAATAAATAAAGAGCTTAACCGATTTTAAATTAAATCAAGACATCGTTCGTCGAACCAGAAATTGATGAAAGACTCACATTCTACGTTTCGAGGGGAATCTATCGAATTAATTGGCTCAACAAAAGAGATGAAATATTCTAATGAGAAATTAATTTTCGAATTTGGTCCAACCAAAGAGATGAAATATATTTAATATATTAAAAGGGACTTTTGATTGTCCGACATTGGAAAGTTCATCTACTTTTCACTTAATTATAAGGAATATCCCTACATGGATTATTCAAAAGGGCTTGCCCAAGTGGTTCGTGGGTTATGGGCGTATGGACTTGTATGGGGGGTTTTGGACAAAATTATAGCCCAAGTGCGAGTCGGTGCGTCGCACCGACGAGCCCGCGCCCGCGCCTGACAGTGACCCGAGTCGTGTCGAGTGCGAAATGGGCACTGTGAGGCGCACTTTGCACTACGCATCGGAGCGAGGAGCTTTGAGGAGCGCTTAATTTTATGCTCCGGTGAGGCGGCGATGGTGATGTCACCAGTGACGTGGCAAGTGAAGCTGACGTGTCAGATGACACGTGGACGAGTGAGATGAAGTGGCCCTGACACATCGCTGCGTGGACGACGGTGACGTGGCTTGGACCGATTCGAGTTTACGGGCTGCGTCAGTTCGTGAATCGGGTCAGCGAAGGCGGTCCAGTTCGAACCGATTGGGCTGAAAGTGACTGTTGACAATTGGGAACAAAAGTTACGTGTATTCGCAGATTGACCCCTGTTCAAACTTTCATAAACGGTCTAAACGAAAAAACAATTGCAACTTTTCGCGAGTTAACCCCAGAAAGTTTCGCTAGCTATAAATACGCCCCTGCTGAAGTTGGAAAAATAATTCAATTGACCCCAGCATTCTAGAGTTAGTGCATACAAGTCCGAAGTGAAAGAAAAGCAAGAAAGGCTCGAGTATTTGAGTAGATTTGACGATAATTTTGTATCGTTGTGCAGCGAGCAAAATTCTAAAGTCCTTGTATCTTCGGGATGGATTGCGATAACCCGATGTACTAAAATACGGGGCAATAACGTCTTACGAACAACGCACATAGTACGTGCCTCGACTTCGACACTAACAAAATATTGTTCGAGTTTCTCCAGCCACCGACCAGATGGAATACACCAGAACCAACAATCCTAAGACTTTATTGTGTCTGATTGATGGAGAACATTCCGACTGCACTACCGTTGTCCGCAATGACCGACAACAGCCATGCCGAGAGACCAACAAAGCTTAACGGGACCGAGTTCAAGCGTTGGTAGCAGAAAATGCTGTTCTACCCGACGACTCTGAATCTGGTCCGCTTCCTGAAGGATCTCCTACCGAAGCTGAAGAAACCCGCACCTAACAATGTGGATGATGAGGCTCCCAAAGTGAAGGAGCAATACAAGCACGGGAAGACTGTGTTGGAAGCATGGAAGCGTAAGGACTTCCTGTGTCGTAACTACATCCTAAACGCTCTTGACGACTCCCTCAACGTCTATATAGTGGCTAAGATTGTGAAAGAGTTGTGAGACTCGTTGGATAAGAAGTACAAGACCGATGATGCCGGGCTGAAAAAATTCATTGTCGGCCGGTTCTTGGACTATATGATGACAGACTCCAAACCGATTTTGGATCAAGTCCGAGATCTGCAGTTGATAATCCACGATATACAAGCGGAGAACATGCAGATCAGCAAAACCTTCCAGGTAGCTGCTATTATAGAGAAGCTACCGCCTCTGTGGAAGGATTACAAGAACTACCTGCACAAGCGCAAGGAAATGGGGCTTAAGGACTTGGTTGTGAGGCTTCGGATCGAAAAGATAACCGAAAAATCGAGGACAAGTACAAGAGGGGTATCATGGAGGCACGAGCAAACTTGGCCGAGTCAGGCACTGACAAGAAACATAAGCGGGCGGATACGTCGTAGAACAAGTAGAAGCCGAAATCTAACAAGATAAGATGGAACTGCTACAACTGTGACAAGCTCGGGCACATGGGTAAAGATTGCCGACAGAAGAAAAGGATGACAAAGAACTAAGCTCACATGTCCGAGGTAAAGTTGGCCTTAGATCTGTCGGAGACAGACCTCACTGCGGTCGTGTACGAAGCTAATGTGGTAGAAAACCTGAAGTCGTGGTACATGAGCACCGGAGCAATGCGTCATATATGCTCCAACAAAGAGATGTTCTTCTGCTACACTTTGATTTTCGGAAGAACGCTATACATGGGGAACGCGACGACTTCACCAATTGTAGGATTAGGAAGAGTGGTCCTCAAGATGACCTCGGGCAAAGCTGACGCTGGTGGATGTGCTGCATGTCACGAACATCCGCAAAAATCTAGTCTTCGGCTCCTTGCTAAGCAAAGTCGGATTTAAACAAGTGTTTGAGGCCGGTAAATATGTACTGACCAAGAATGGTCATTTCGTAGGCAATGGCTACTTTGAAAAAGGGCTCTTTAGATTAAGTCTAATGCCTGTAAAACGTGAGATTCAGCTCGCTAATAATAAAACAAGTTATTCGTACTTCGTTGAGTGTTCTAGTTTGTGGCATGATAAATTTTGACATGTTGGTTTAAACAAACTTAAAAAGTTAATATGTTTAAACATGTATCCGCCAATGGAAATAGACTCATAACAAAAGTGTGAGGTCTGCGTTGAGGCAAAAATGGTCAAAGCACCATTCTCCTTCGCGAAGAGAAGTTGTTCACCTCTATAACCGATCCATACTGATATATGTGATATGGAGTTCGTGCAGAATAGACGTGGAAAAAAATATTTTATTACTTTTATCGACGACTGCATAAGATTCTGTTACGTATATCTTCTAAGTGGCAAAGACGAAGCTCTTGACACCTTTCAGAGATATAAGAGTGAAGTTGAGAATGAACTCGACTCAAAGATAAAGATAATTCAGAGTGACAGAAGAGGAGAATGCGTGGCGCCGTTCAAAGATTTCTGCTAAGAACATGACATTATTCATCAGACTACTGCGTCGTATTCATCTCAATCATACGACGTTGCAAAATGCAAAAATTGATTTCTAAAGGAGATGGTGAATGCGATGTTGATCAGTTCGGGGCTACCCCATAACTTGTGGGGGGAAGAAATTCTCACGGCAAACCGCATTCTAAACATGTTGTCACACAAAAAGAGGGACCAAACTCCATACAAGTTATGGAAAGGTAGGAAGCCGACCTACGATTACCTTAAATTGTGGGTGTGCCTAGTAAAGGTCGAAGTACCTAAACCGAAGCAGGTTAAGATAGGACCCAATAGTGTTGATTGCATTTTCATCGGATATGCTAATAAAAGTAGTGTAGATTTCTGGTGCACAAATCGGAAATCCTTGACATGGACACATGGATGATAACCGAGTCGAGGAACGTAACATTCTTCGAAAGGAGAGAAAGGAGATAAGTTCTGGGAAATGAACTTACGATGCCGTTGAGAGTTCACCTCAAGAAAATGAGGAACCAGGGCAAAGTAAAAGAAAAAAAGTGGCCAAATCATTTGGGCCTAACTTTATGACGTATATGATGGACGACGAACCCCGGACATCGCAAGAAGCCTTGTCCAGTCCAGATGCATCGTTCTGGAAAGAAGCTACAATAGCGAAATTGAGTTCGTCATGCAGAATTATACGTACGAACTGGTAGATCTCCCAAATGGGTGCAAACCTCTCAGATGTAAGTGGATCATGAAAAGGAAGTTTAAGACCGATGGGTCGATTAAGAAATATAAAGCTCGATTTGTCGGTAAGGGGTTCAATAAAAAGGAAGGTTAGGACTTCTTTATACATATTCGCCCGTAACAAGGATAACGTCCATTCGAGTTATCGTTGCTATTGCAGCGTTATATGATCTCGAGATACACCAAATTGACGTGAAGACATCATTCCTGAACGGGGAATTAAAAGAAGAAACATATATGAACAATCCAAATGATTTGTCGCACCTGGGCAAGAGAACAAGGTGTGTCGTCTCGTGAAATCAGGCTTAAACAAACGACGAAACAGTGGCACGAGAAATTCGATATGACGATGCTATCGAATGTGTTTAAGATAAATGAATGTGATAAATGAATTTACATATGAGTGTGATAATCTAGTGTGCAATCGATGTAAACACATTTATTACACTATCCTAAACACATTCGATATCATCGTTATATTGAATTTCTCGTGCCATTGTTTCGTCGTTTGTTTAAGCACGTAATGTGATTTCACCAGATGACACACTTTGTTCTCTTGCCCGGATGCCACAAACCCTTCGGGTTGTTTCATATATATTTCTTCCTCTAATTCCGCAGTGATGAATTTTCTCTTCACGTCCATTTGGTGTATCTCGAGATCATACAACGGTGTAATATCAACTAGAACTCGAATGAAGATTACCCTTGTTACGTGCGAATATGTATCGAAGAAGTTATAACCTTCCTTTTGATTAAACCCCTTAGTGACTAATAGAGCTTTATATTTCTCGATCGACCCATCGTCTTAAGCTTCCTTTTAAGGACCCACTTACATCTCAGTGGTTTGCACCCTTCTTGACTGGACAAGGGTTCATGCAATGTCCGAAGTTCGTCGTCCATCATATACGTTAGAATGTCGAGTTCAAATGATTTGACCACTTTCTTTCTTTTACTCTACCTCGATTTCTCATTTTCTTAAGGTGAATTTTCAACGACATCAATGTTTTTTTTTTCAAAAAAATTATCCTTTTTTTCCTTATTTGGAAAGAAATTCTCGAAGAATATTGCATTCCTCGACTCAATTATCACCCCTATATTCATGTCAGGGACTTCCGACTTGTGCACTAGAAATATGTATGCACTACTGCTATTAGCATATCTAATGAAAATACAATTGATAGTCTTGGGTCCTATCTTAACCTATTTGGGTTTAGGTACTTCGGACTTTGCTAGACACCCCCACACATTTAGGTTATTGTAAGTCGGTTTCCTACCTTTCCATAATTCGTATGAAGTTTGATCCCTCTTCTTATGTGGCAACATTAATTTAGAATGCGATTTTCCATGAGAATTGCTTCCCCCAACAAGTTTTGGGGTAGCCCCGAATTGATTAACGTCGCATCATCATGTTCTTTAGAGATTTATTTTTACGTTCACCAACGCCGTTTGATTGAGGGGAATACGGTACAATGGTCTTATGAATAATGTCATGTTCTTGGAAGAATTCTACGAACAACACCACATATTCTCCTCCTCTGTTACTCCGACTTTTTTTATTTTTTATTCGAGTTGATTATCAACTTCACTCTTATATCTCTTAAAGGCGTCAAGAACTTCGTCTTTTCCACTCAAAAGTAATAAAATACTTTTTTCCACCTCTAGTCTGCACGAACTTCTTTTCACATATATCGTTATAGATCAGCTCTAGATGCGAACTACTTCTCTTGACGGAGAAGAACAATGCTTTGGCCATTTTTGCCTCAACGCAGACCTCACAATTTTGTTATGAGTCTATTTCCATTTGCGGAAACATGTTTAAATTTATTAAATTTTTAAGTTTGTTTAAACCAACATGTTCTAATATGTCATGCTACAAACTAGAACACTCAACCAAGTAAGAAGAACTTGCTTTATTACTAGCGACCTTAATCTCACGTTTTACAGACATTACACTTAATTTAAAGAGCCCTTTTTACACTTGGTCAATACATACTTATCGGCCTCAATCACCTGTCTATATTCGGTTTTGCTCAGCAGGAAGCCGGAGACTAAATTCATGCTGATTCTAGGGACATGTAGCACATCCTTCGGCGTTTGCTCTTTCCCCCAGGTCATCTTGAGGACAACTCTTCCCAATCCTACAACTAGAGAAGTCTCTGCATCCCCAATGTATATCGTTCTTCTGGATATCGGGATGTCGGAGAACATCTCTTTGTCGGAGCTAATATGGTGCCTTGCTCCGATGTCGATGTACCACGACTTCTGGTTCTCTACCACATTGGCTTCGTACATGACCAAGGCGAGGTCTATCTCCGACACTTCTATGCCACCTTTGCCTCAAACATGTGAGTCTGGTTCCTTTTGATCCTTTTCTTCTGTCGGCAGTCTTTAGCCATGTGGCCGTGCTTGTCACAGTTATTGCAGTTCCATGTTATCCTGTTAGAGTTCGGGTTCTGCTGTTTTGCGACGTATTCGCTCACTTGTGTTTCTTGTCGGTGCTTGACTCGGCCAAGTTCGCACGTGCCTCCATGTTACCCCTTTTGTTATTGACTTTGATCTTTCGGTTATCTTCATCGACCCGAAGCCTCACAATCATGTCCTCAAGTCCAATTTTCTTGCGCTTATGCTAGTTCTTGAAATCCTTCCACAGAAGCTGTAGCTTCTCTATAATAGCAGCTACTTAGAAGGTTTCACTGACCTACATGTTCTCCACGTGTATATTGTGGATTATCAACTGCAGATCTCGGGCTTGACCCAAAACCGATTTGAAGTCCGTCATCTTATTGTCCAAGAACCGGCCGATAATGAATTTTTTGTGTCCAACATCATCGATCTTGTACTTATTGTCCAATGAGTCTTACAACTCTTTCGCAGTCGTAGCCACTACATAGTGTTGTCTAGGATGTCGTTAAGAGCGTTCATGATATAGTTATGACACATGAAGTCGTTGCGCTTCCAACATAGTCTTCCCGTGCTCGTATTGCTCGTTCACTTCGGGAACCTCATCATCCGCATCGTTAGGTGCGGGTTTCGTCACCTTCGGTAGGAGATCCTTCAGGAAGGGGATCAGGTCGTTATGCTTCCAACAAGCAATCGTTATGCTTCCATGCATCCGCACAACCTTCTCCTGCTCCTATTGCTTGTTCACTTCGGTTGCGTCATCACCTTCACCATTAGCATTCTCGGCATTAGCTGCGGGATCGTCACCTTCGACGGAAGCTCCTTCAGGAAGTATACCAGGTTGAGGGTCGTCAGGTAGACAACATTTTCTGCTGCCAACGCTTGATCTCGGTCCCGTTAAATTTTTTCGATCTTCAGCATGGCTGCTACCGGCCGTTGCGAGCAGCGATAGTGCAGTCAAAATGTTCACCATCGACCAGACAACATCTTACGATTGCGTTCCTGTGTATATACCTGGTCGGTGGATGCAGAAACTCGTACAAAATTGCATTAGTACTTTTGAAGTCGAGGCACATACTACGTACGCTTTTCGTAAGACTCTATTATCCCGTATTTCAGTGCCTCGGGTTATCACAATTCGTCTCGAATATACAATGACTCTAGATTTTGCTCGCTGCTCAATGATACAAAATGACCGGCGAATCTACTCAAAGACTCGAGCTTCTCTTATTGTTCTTAGACGCTAGGATGTGAATGCATAAACTTGTTAATGCTGGGAGTGAATTGAATGCATCTCCAAACTCGTCAGGGGTCTATTTATACCTTTTCAAATGAAACTGGTGTCATTCTGTGAATAGTTGCAACTGTTGGGTTATTCTGACTGTAGTTGACCGACCAGGTGTCATTTCCCAAATAAGCACATCTTTTGGGCCAGTATGCTTAAGATACCCCTTCGACCCAATGGTTTTGATCGAACCGCTCTAGCCAACCCGCTTCGTGAATCGTCGCGACCCAACAGACCCTAACAGATCCGTGTCACCTCATTATCGTCCACGCGGTGCTACGTCATCTTACTTGCACACGTTCTCTGACACGTCAATTACTCGCTACTTCACCGAGACTGCCACATCGCCGGTGACATCACGGTCGCTGCCACTTCATCGGAGCATAAATTTAAGCTCCTCATTGCTCCTTGCTCCGTTGCGAAGTGCGCCACAAAGCGTCCATTGCAAACTTGACACGACTCGGATCGGTGTTGGGCTCGGGCTCATCGGTGCGAGGCACCGACTCGCACTTGGGCTTGGGCAAATCCCCCCACACAAGCCCATAAAAGCTCATAACCTATTTGGGCAAGTCCTTGTGGATAATGTAGGAAAATTATAAATAAATGAAAAGTACATGCTCTTTCCAATGTGGGACAACCAAATCCCTATTATATTTTTAAATGTCGGGGCTAATTTCTTATTCCCCCGACATCGATTTTGAGCCGATTAATAATCGATAGATGCTCCAACGTATAATATGAATCTTTCATCAATTTTGAGTTTTGACTGACGACGGCTTCTTGATTTAATTAAAAATGGTTAAGTTATTTCTTTATTGGGTCAAAGACTCATTTGGGCCTAAAATCCAAATTCTAATAACGTCGAACCCGTTGACCTCGTTCTGCAGCGCTTTGGTCCCCAAGTTCATTATGGGCTCCTTCTTCCTTTTTCTCTGGGTACTGAATTTTGCAAGAAAGATTCCTAAATTCGCTTCATGAACTCATGAGCCTCTTCAAGTACACCTTTGAGGGCTTGATGAACGAGTACGGCAGGGGAGAATTGCCTGGGGTGCTTGGAAGAAGCGTTAATGGCAGTTGTTGTTGAATGGTAAAGAGTATTTGAGGCAGCAGGGCTTCATGAATCAAAGAAATGGAGCAACTTGGGCGTCTGGTTTGGGTTCGCTGTGGACTACAGAGTGCTATGCTTTCCTGTGTCGTGGTACTGAAGACTCTATTGTTGACATCATTTGGCGTCGTGGCTTCGAGCTCGCGAGGTTTTTCTTTTTTTTTTTTTGTATATACTTGATACGGGTATGACCCCGATCAAAAACATTTACGTTCGGGACACATAAGAAGTCGGAGTAAAAACGGACTCGAGTTGTTGACAAATGTAAAGAAAATGGCAAACATGCCACCAAATGATGTTTGTTATTAATAGAGAAAGATTACACACTCAAACTCACATTCTCTCGTATTTACATGTGATTTTGAGCCTTAAAAGATAAAGAGAAGATTAAGAGAGGAAGAGAGAATATGTGTGTGTGTTCTTGGTATGTTAGTGTGTTTAGAATGGGTAAAAGTTGTGTTGGGTTTCCCCTTTTATAGTATGTCTTTCGCTTGCTATCGAAAATGACCTTCCTCTCCTCCCTTTACGAGTCCAAGATCGTATTCTCCGTAGCGCTCTTTGCGGGTGTCCTTAGGGTGGATGTGCCATCGGGGGTTGGTATGCTTTACCCAACGTATATCTTTCTGGCCTCCACTCTGGCAGATCTGCTAGAGGTAGCATTGAGAAGGGAAGGTGTTCAGCTCTACCGGATTTGTCTCTTGTCGAAGGTAGTGCCCAAGGTGTCACCCTCAGTCAGACCTCGTCTCTTGGTCCGAAGGCCGGGGATGATTCAAGAACATCCCTTTTCTCCCAATCCTTTTGTGCATGAGTCTTATATGGGGTGGTTCCTCTTTTCTTAAGGGAGGATCTCCAGAAGTTCGGGCCTCCGAAGGATCAGGTATGGAGGTTTCATTATCTAGCTAGGAGAAAGAGCCTTACTGGTCAAATTCACCCACATCAACCACTCCCCCTACTCTGAATTGTGCTTAACGTAGTATACACATTCAGAGTATTTTAAGAGCGGGTCTCTTCTCTTTCTCCCTTTTATGACCAGGTGTCACTTTCAGCCGTCTTTCCCTATGAAGCACGATGCTATTGTCTTTTCCTTCTGCCGTAGTAGGGTATTCATAGGGTCACAGAGAATACCATCCAGCTTTCTGAACCTCTCTTCATGCGTCTATCGGCCATAATGTTGCACCATGTATGTGCGCGTCTTCGTTAGGAAATCCTGACCAGATAGGTCAGGTCTTCACTTGCAAATCCTGACTAGATCGGTCAGGTCTTTGTTCAGAAATATTGACCAGATAGGTCAGGTCTTCACTTGGAATCCTGACCAGATAGGTCAGGTCTTCGTTCAGAAATCCTAACCAGATAGGTCAGGTCTTCCCTTGTAATCTTGACCAGATAGGTCAGGTCTTAACTTGCAAATCATGACCAGATAGGTCAGGTCTTAACTTGCAAATCCTGACCAGATAGGTCAGGTCATCGTTCAGAAATCCTGACCAGATAGGTCAGGTCTTCAGTTGGAATCCTGACCAGATAAGTCGGGTCTTCGCTTGGAATCCTGACCAGATAGGTCAGGTGTTCGTTCAGAAATCCTGAACAGATAGGTAAGGTCTTCGCTTGGAATCCTGACTAGATAGGTCAGGTCTTCACTTGGAATCATGACAAAATAGGTTAGGTCTTTGTTTGCCAGCAATCGGCTGAACTTAGATATCTTGATCGAAGATATCAGGTCTTCTTTTGCCAGCACTGGGTTGGACTTAGATATCCTGATAAAAGAGACCAAGTCTTTGTCGGCCATCACCAGACTGGATCTATTTTTACTGTCAATGACAATTGTCTGTAAGCATAGCTTAATTAGGACTTGTTTCTCATCATAGCTGGATTGAGATATGTCTGCCAGCATGGCTGAATTTGGACTTATTTGTCACCGTAGCTGAATTGAGATATGTCCGTCAGCATAGCTGAATTGGGGACTTGTCCGTCAACAGAGCTGAATTAGAGACTTGTTTGTCAGCACTGCTGAATTATGATATGTCTGTCAGCATAACTGAATTAGTACTTGTTTGTAGCATAGTTGAATTGAGGTATGTCCGTCAGCAGAGCTGAATTAAGGACTTATTCGTCAGCGTAGCTGAATTGAGATATATCCGTCAACATAGCTGAATTAGGGTCTTGTTTGTCACCACTACTGAATTAGGACATGTCCGTCATCAAAGCTGAATCAGGACTTGTTTGTCAGCATAGTTGAATTGAGGTATGTCCGTCACCAGAGCTGATATGTCCGTCAGCCTAGCTGAATTAGGACTTATTTGTTAGCGTAGCTGAATTGAGATATGTCCGTCAGCATAACTGAATAGGGGACTTGTCCGTTAGAAGAGCTGAATTTGGGACTTGTTTGGCAGCATAGCTGAATTGAGATATGTCCGGTAGCATAGCTGAATTAGGACTTATTTGTCAGCGTAACTGAATTGAGATATGTCCGTCAGCATGCTGAATTGGGAACTTGTTTGTCAGCAGAGCTGAATTCGGGACTTGTTTGTTGACGTAGCTGAATTGAGATATGTCCATTAGCATAGCTGAATTAGGACTTATTTGTCAGGGTAGCTGAATTGGGGACCTGTCGTCTGCAGAGCTGAATTAGAAACTTGTTTGTCTACACTGTTGAATTAGGATATGTCCGTTGGTGTAGCTGAATAAAGACTTGTTTGTGAGTATAGCTGAATTGAGTTATGTCCGTCAACATAGCTGAATTAATGACTTATTCGTCAGCGTAGCTGAATTGAGATATGTCCGTCAGCATAGCTGAATTAGGACATATTTGTCAGCGTAGCTTAATTGAGATGTGTCCGTCAACATAGCTGAATTGAGGACTTGTCCGTCATCATAGCTGAATTATGGACATGTTTGTCAGCATAGCTGAATTATGTACTTGTTTGTCAGCACTGCTGAATTGTGGACTTGTTTGTCATCATAGCTGAACTGAGATAGGTATGTCAGCATATCTGAATTGAGGACTTGTCCGTCAGCATAGCTGAATTGAGGATTTGTCCGTCAGCATAGCTGAATTAATGACTTATTTGTCAGCATTGTTTAATTGAGATATGTTCATCAGCATAGCTGAATTGAGGACTTGTTTGTCAGCATTGGTTATTTGAGATATGTCCGTCGGCATAGCTTAATTCAAGACTTGTCCGTCAGCATAGCTGAATTGAGGACTTGTTTGTCAGCATAGCTGAATTAAGGACTTATTTGTCAGCATTGCTGAATTGATATATGCCCGTCAGCATAGCTGAATTGAGGATTTGTCTGTCAGCATTGCTAAATTGAGATACGCCTGTCAGCATAGCTGAATTGAGGTGGTTGTCAGCATAGCTGAATTAGGGCATTTGTCAGCATAGCTTAACTGCGATACGCCTGTCAGCATAGCTTAACTGGGGCGATTTGTCAGCATAGCTGATTTGAGATACGCCTGTTAGCATAGCTGAATTGGGGCGGTTTGTCAACATAGATGAATTGAGATACGCCTGTCAGCATAGGTGAATTGGGGCGGTTTGTCAGCATAGCTGAATTAGGGTGGTTTGTCAGCATAGTTGAATTGAGATATGTCTGTGAGCATAGGTTAATTGGGGCGGTTTGTCAGCATAGCTGAATTGAGATACACCTGTCAGCATAGCTGAATCGGGGCGGTTTGTCAGCATAGCTGAATTAAGATATCCTGATTAAGGATATCATGTCTTCTTTTTTATATTTCCAATACTTTTACTATATTACGGAGACTTGTTTAGGGTCATGAGATATGGTTATGGTTCTGAATCCATTTTTAGAGTCTCGAGACTTATTTAGGGTCCGGAGACCTGTTCGTGGTCCTGAGACCTATTCATGGTCTGCAGACTTGTTTGTGGTTTGGATACGTGTTTATGGAAGACATGTCGGTCTGGTGTGATTTAAGCATCAGATCGGTGATTTGGATGTGCGTTATGAGAGATATTTGCCGGCTCCATTATCCAGATCTACGTCACAGAAGGTATGTGCGTGTTTGAGCTATTTCGGATCGACCACTCCCCCTACTCTGAATTGTGTTTAATGTAGTAACACATTCAGAGTATTTTAAAGGATAGTTGAGGTCTTAGTATTTAAAAGCTGGACGCCTTTGCTTGCCGGCGTAGAGTGAGACACCTGACGGCATAGAACTTTACACATGCCAGCGTGGAGCTGGGCTTATAAATCTCGATCGGGCGCATGTTCTGCCACACTTGTGGATTTTAGAAATTTTGCCTCGAGGACTTGATTTTTCTGCCTCGTTTGATGATTTGCATTTTTGTGCCTCGGTTAAGGGCTTGGAATTCCATGCCTCATTCGGAGGGCTTAAGAATTCGTGCATCATTCTAGGGCCTTAGAATTTGTGTGCCATTTTGACCGGCTTGAGAATTTCATGCTTCATTTTTAGGGCTTGAGAATTTCATGCTTTGAGGGCTTGACAATTTCATGCCTCATTTTGAGGGCTTGAGAATTGTGCGGCCCAGTTGCTCCTCTTCCTCGGGGCTTGTACGAGATAGTGTCTGGGAGTGGTAGGGCTTAGAACGACACATCCGTTGGTGGGCCAGTGTTAGGGCCACAGACCTGTAGGTCATTGGCCTTTTAGTCGGACATGTGGGTCGTTGGTATTTTCGGCAGACATGTTGGTTCCCCCTTTTCTAATCGTCTCCAGTATTTAGCTCAGTTATTATTCTAAGAAAGGTGGTGATGAAGAAGATGTTTATAAATGGTACTGCCTTCCGAGATGATCTAGCCATAGGAGCAGTATTGAGGGACGTATGTCAGGAGGTCAGGACAACTTGCTAATAAATTTGCGAATTGGGGATCAATAGAACTAGCACCTCCTCCCGTACTAGGTGTTTATCCTGCCCAAACTATTGGCTGGAGCTATGTGGCCATACGACATCCTTAGTCACGGTATCGAAGGACGTAGGTCAGGATATTATGAGGGCTTGCTACTGAGTTTCCAAGTTGCAAATCAGTAGAGCTCGCACCTCCCCCTGTACTCAAAGGTGAGTATGCCAACAAAACTATTGGCTGAGCTCTGTGATCGTGATACCTCCGTAACATATCACTAAAATAATACTAGCAACTTAGTATTAAAATTATTTCCATCCCACAAGATTAATTTCAGCCCAATAAATCTATTTCCAGCGGCCTACAATATTTTAATTATCGCATCCCAATAATAATTAATTCTAGCAGCCCAAAACAATTCATTTTAGCAGCCCACTAATATAATACCAACAATTTAGAAATAAAAGTAATTTCAGCCCATAGGAACAATTTAGCCCATTAAAACTATTCCTATCAGCCCATTAAAACTATTCCTACCAGCCCATTCCTTTTATTTAAGCAGCCCAACAGTCTAAATGCCCATCAGCAAACCCTAATAAAAATACTGCAACAACCCACAAATTCTTATTATTTGCAGTCTGACCCTATGTTTTTAGATTTTTAGCATCCAGTCCCCACGAAAAATAACATAATCAGCGATATAATTTCTGAAATTCAACTTTGACCCCAAAATATTATAAAACTTACGACCGAGTCCTAAGCGCGATTTTCGGCAGAGGCATCGCCGGCGACCGGCGGGGCAACCATGGAGGTTCTGTTTCCGGCGCGAACGTCCTTGTGGTGGTGTTTTGACGCCGAGAAATCCTAGGAACATCGATTCCAGTCTGTTTTGTTTTGGGGAATCCGATCGATATCCTCCGCAAGTTTACATCGAATCGTCTCCGGCGATGGTCGGGTGTGGGCAGCGAGGCACTGAGACAGAGAACCTACAACGTGGCACTTCAATGTCGAGGAATCGGTGTTGATTAGCCCGATTTTTCCATGGTCGCAAGTTCGAGTTTTCCTTCGTCGAAGGAATTTTGGCCCCAAATTGAGGTGATTTTCGGTGGCTTGCGGCCGTGCCAGGTGCGTCCGTGGACAGAGGGCGTGAGGAGTCCGGTGGTGGTCTCTAGCGGAGCAGCAAAGTGGTGGCCTGGGCGAAGCAGCGAGCTACGCGGGATCTCTATAGTGCTGCTGCTGCCGAGGGTCTCGCTGCTGCTTAGTCGAGAGACGGCGGAGCGTAGTCGCCCGTGATTTTGGGGCGGGTCGCTGGTGAAGGTGGGTCAAGATGGCCGATGGTTGTGGAGCTGTGCTTTACACATTCTTCCTCGCCCAGCAGGTGCTCGATGAAATGCCATCCCGAAAACTGTGACATGAGGCAGCCCAAAACACTTCAAAAAGCGATCAAACAACTCGAGAAACTGACGCCTCAACTCCGATTTCCTACAGAAGGCGCCATTTGATACGTGTATGACCCCGATCCACAAAATTTAGGTTCGGGAAACGTAAGACGTCGGAGTCAAAGCGGACTCGAGTTGTTGAAATATGTAAAGAAAAGGGCAAACGGGCCACCAAATGATGTTTGTTATTAATAGAGGAAGATTACACACTCAAACTCACATTCTCTCGTATTTACATATGATTTTGAGCCTTAAAATATAAAGAGGAGATTAAGAGAGGAAGAGAGAATATGTGTGTGTGTTCTTGGTGTGTTAGTGTGTGTAGAAATGTGTATAAGTTGTGTAAAATGGCTAGGATTTTCCCTTTTATAGTGTGTCTCTCGCTTGCTATCGGAAATGACATTCCTCTCCTCCCTTTATGAGTCAAAGATCGCGTAGCTTTCTCCTCAACGCTCATGGCGTATGTCCTAAGGATGGATCTTCTGATAGTTCCAGTTACATCCAACACGATTAAGTGCGCTGAAGAATTCGATAGAAAATGTAAAACTTACGAAGAACACGTTTGAATTTTGGCGCGGAAGCTTGAGAACGTTCTTCACGTTGTAAAGCTCGGTTTTCTATCAAAATGAATTATTCTTTTAATACATCACATTAGGGATCCTTATATACCAAATAAGTTTGGTATATTTGCTAAGTAGTTCTAATCTATGGCTTAATTACAATTAGCCCAAACTACTAGTTATACTACAAGACTAAGATAACATTTATATTTGAACACAATAAAAATGTCCTAACAATATCCACCTTTGTGTTCATTCTTCGCTTGAGCGTAGGTAATCTTGTCTTGTTTTGAAAAGATTCCTCGAGTCCTAACAATCTCCTCTTTACGAGATTATTTGTATAATCTCTTCCTTTATCTTGTCTTGTGATCTCTATCTTCTTTGGAGATCTTCAAGCTCACCTTATCTTGTAATAATCTTCTCGGCATCGGATTTTTCTTCTAATTTTCTTTTGAAGTTCGTCTCCAAATGTCGGAAGGTGTGTGAAGTCGCTTGCCGGATTTTTGGAGAATTTCGTCTTTTGTGTTCCATCTCTCCCATTGATAGCGACAAAACTCCCCCTATTTTAGTTCAACCTTGTGTTGGGATCGGGGAATTCGATTTAAAATTTGGAGAGACGTACACGAGCGGCAACTTCGGTCATTGAAGAAAGAGGAACCGTCGTGGCGCAAGCTTCTCTTAAAGTCTCGCACGTCTCGAACAAAAACCTAGCTTACACTGCATTGAGCGTGATCATCGGTTGCGCGGAGTTATGGTCTTCGTCGGCGGTATCCGCGGCTGATTGCTATTACTAGGAGAGATTGTCTGATTGATGATTTATTTCCATTGATGGATCGAAGTTTATTCGGTATCGATGTGGAGGAATCGGAAAATGGGGGTTCTTGTAAAGATTTTTTTTTATATGGTTGATGAACTTAAAATTTGGAGAGACGAACACGAGCGGCAACTTCGGTCATTGAAGCTCGTGGCGTTTGCTTGATTCAACGACACTTTAGTATTTCCGATCAATCTTGCACTTTCGTTGTTGTATTGCTCCCATTTCTTTAGTACTACTCCCCTTCATGATGATCGAGTGGGGACATCGTCATGGCAATGTATTAAAATGGGGCATCGTCATTGGCAAGAAGATTGTATCGTCGTGACAAGGAGATGGAGTTTGTAGACTTCGTAGGAAATCAAATTCGGTAATAACCCGACGGAGCCACGAAGGCGTTCCGTCGATATAAAACCGGGGCCACATAGGCTTCCCTTTGATATCATTCTAGGAGCGTTGCTCGTAGAAGATGGCCTAATACCGTTGTTGGTTTGATGTTGCAACGGTAGGACTTCCTTTCGATCATCGAAGCATGTCTGAGAATGACATGTCTACGAAAGTTCTAACTTGATCACAAAGACCAAGTATGCTTGCTTTCCTCTTTCCCGGCCTTCGAATTGGACACACTAGACACGATGTGATCAATGAAACCGTGGTACGGGGCGGATTACCACTTAGTTCAATATCTCCCACTTCCGAGTGAAGCGGTGATAGTAGACGTGGCTCCCCGTGAGAAAATGAAACATCGGTCTTTTAGGAGACGATGAGTGGGTAAGGCTCGTATGAGATGAGTGGGTAAGTCGGTTTAGACTGAACCATGGGAACTAAAAATCCATGCTTCCGGGATACGAGATGAGTGCTGCTTATTTGTATCAGCAAGCCGGAGCCGGTCGTTGAAAGTTAGCATTTGGATCGTCATAAAGCTTGTCACCTTTGCCTTTTTGGAAATATTTGTCCGTTGTAAGCTCGAGATTCTTCCTTGAAGTCCATCAGAAGTTGTCGAAGGAAATATCCATGAAGCTTAATGAAGATGAGAGGAGAGTTTTCTTTTTCCTTTTTTTATTTGCTTTATTTTTTTTTAAATGAAGTATATATTTATATTTATAAGAAATATATAATAGTATATTATATTATATATATATATATATGTGGTGTGCAGGTGAGAGTTTGTCGGGTCGGAGTCGAGAAGTAGAGATATCGAGAGGAAAAAAATTTCGGATGAGGTGTATCGAAAAATATTTTCGAATAAGGTGTATCGGAAAAAATTTCGAGTGAAGTGTATCGAAAAATATTTTTGAATGAGGTGTATCGAAAAATATTTCGAGTGAGATTTGCGATAAAATTTCTCGATATAGTGGAGAAAATTTCTCGATAAAAAATTTTATGATAACGTTCCATGAGAAAAATTTCATGAGATTGTTGTACGAAAAAAAAATTCAATATTAGAAAAATATATCTATATTTTTATTTCTCCCTCTCAAATAATGCTTTCGAAATAAAGTTTCTCCCCCTACAAAGTTGCGTAGTAAGATTAAAAAAAATATTACGAATCTCTTTCCCTTAATGCATTCGTTTAAAGTTTTAACTCCCCCTCAAAATTAAAATTGTTCCTCCATCTTGAAAGAAATAAGAGTTGTTCCTCTTTAAAATGAAAGAGTAGCTCCCCCTCAAATTAAGCTCATTTAAAAATGTGATATTGAAAAAAAAAACGGTATTTATCATTTCCGTGTATAATATGCATTTAGAATTTTAAAATCTCCTTAAGTTTTAAAAATGCATATTTAAAATGTACCTTTGAAAAATAATAGGTATTTTTCAAAGTAGCTCATATGCGTATGCAAATTTAAATTATTGAAAGTTCGTTCAACATACGCAAATTAGAATGTACCTCGTTGAAGTGTTGTTGAGTTGTAGTAGCTCACGCCTCTCTTCCCTTTATCATATATGTGGAGCCACTACATCAAATGCCATACATAAGGGAATCTGCAAAACATTATCGGGACTTTGGTACCCATTGTAAGATGGGTCCTCCCTTAGTAGCAGAAAACGGGTTAAGCATAGATGGAGTCAAATTTAATTTCGGTCCTAAATCATCGATTAATGTGCGTTTAGGTACCAAAATTTGTGTGGGATTTCCTAATTTAATAGTAGACATAGGAACCCATGGAGGAGTGATTCGACATGGAAAAGAAATTTCAGTCTTGTTGAAAGTGTGTTTCAGAGAAGATTTAAATATTTTCTCCGAAGCCAGTCGCATAAGATGTTTCTTAGAATGAACTTGGACTGGATACTTCATGTAGGGATACGAGCATATAGAATTACAAGCATAACTAGCATATAAGTCGTGTATCCTACGTTGAGAATTCACACAATTCACACTAGAATGATGAGAAGAATTAGAAAAATTATTACCAAGTCTAGGCTTCTTAAATGCAGAATTATTAAAATTGTTTGAAGCACTCGATGGAGTTTGTTTGCTAGAACTTGGAGCCTTTTCGTGAACAATTTTCGGAGAAGAAACTTTTTGTTCTTTAAATTTCCGTTCCGTAATGTTTGAAAATAATGTAGATTTTCCTTTCTCCTTCCTAAGTTGTATTTGTTCCTTATCAATTTGAAGTTCTTGGCTTTTACTTTGAATTTCAATTTCGATCAAAATTGACGTAGAAGTATTAGTAAAAGTCTTTTCGATTTTAGGAACAAAAACGTCAGTTTGCGTTGCTTTATCCTGTTTAAGAGAAGATTTTTCTTTAGAAATATCATTTAAAACAAGTAAAGGAGAGGAATTTTTTAGATATGATATCTCCAATAAAAGCGCACGGCGTCAAAATTCTTTATTTCTGTTTTTAATGAAGAGTTCAAATCAGCTATTTTCTTAATAATAGCGAGAACATAATAGAAAGTAGAAGTTTTAGAATGATAAAAATTTTCTTCCTCGACTTTAGAAGTATTTTCTATAGGATATAATGAATTATAGTCACTAGACATGTTTATTTGCAGTGTCTTGTAACTATTATTCAAATCAGTATAATCAAATGGAATTTGAGTCATAGTTGTGGCTTTTCTTTTGGATTATTCTAAGGCATTTATTTCTGAAGCATTAGTAAAAGCCATTAAAGAAGTTAATGTTAAACCCATGTAGTTGATATCATATAATTATTTTACGTTAATATTTTTCAAGTTACAAGGATTCGTAAAGCCTAAGCCTTCAACAGGATTATAAAATTCCATGTCATGTAAATGAGGGGAACTTTTGAGATTTGATATCTCATTTAAAAGCTCTTTGTTTTCCGATCGGAAACCTACTAATTCCAGAGATGCATTTAATTTGGTTATTTTATGAATAACCTCCGGAATTTCCCAACAAGAGGTAGGTTTATCAGAATGTAAATTATTTTCCCAATTAGATGCTAAGGATTTAGAGGAATTTTGGTCTTTTTGACACTTTTCAGCAAGATTGTATTCTAAATTTTTAATTTTAGAGTACAATTTTCCGCGTTCTTAAACTAATTCATCATAAAGGAGTAACTTATTACAACACGTTGCTTCACTATTTTTAAGACGCGTGATAAGTTCCTTATTTTTTATTTCTAACTCCATAACTGTTTTCTCTAATTTTTCAAATAAACTAGAGTCAGAATGACTAACCTTGAGATGATCAGTGGATGAGTTCATTCGTAGATACCGTGCTCGTTGAAGAGCATCAATTAGGTCTTGGTTGTGTTCCATAGAGTAGGTATCCATTTGTTTTGGTTAGGATAAAATGTATGTTGGATATTTGATCGTTGACGCGTTTTTGGATTTTAGTATTTTAATTTTAATTTATTTTTTAATATTTGAAAAATATGTGTCCTACCGATGAAGTTTTGCGATTAGAGATTCTCGTTAACACGTTTGCGAGAACTAAACTTTCTCTGGTTGACCAATTTGTTTTTTAGATTGACTAATTTTTCTCGTAAAAATTTTTTCGATAAGGAAAATTTCTCGATAAGATATTTAAAATTGGCGTTGTAAAATTCAGTATCGAAATTTTTTTGTGTTTTCCTGAAATATAGTGAAGTTTTGAAAATTATATGTCTCAAAAAACTTGTGGTAGATACCAAAATGTTTTATATTGATGTCAAAAACTACGAAAAAATATACAAAAAATTTCTTATAATTGGCCAAGAAAGTTTTTCGATTAATACTGTTTAAAAAAATTTGTCGGTAGACTTATTCGCAAAAAAATATTTATCGCGAATACTTTTTCGTTGAAAAAAAATTGTTGCGATAAGGTTTTTCGTTTAAAAAAATTTTTGCGATTAACTTTTTTTGTTCGAAAAAAATTTTCGATTAACT
This sequence comes from Linderniella brevidens, assembly GCA_004919715.1. Lineage (NCBI taxonomy): Eukaryota > Viridiplantae > Streptophyta > Magnoliopsida > Lamiales > Linderniaceae > Linderniella > Linderniella brevidens. Next base: position 850,726 of record SWDC01000150.1, on the reverse strand, counting down.
TTTTCGTTCGAAAATAAAATTCGATAAATTTTTTCGTTCGAAAAAAACAATTTTGCGATTAACTTTTTCGTTCGAAAAAAAAATTCGATTAACATTTTTTGTTCGAAAAAATTTTGGCGATTAACTTTTTCGTTCGAAAAAAATTTTAGATTAACTTTTTCGTTCGAAAAAAAATTTCAACGTACTCAATTTTAACAAAGAACACACATAGTTTTCGATCCGAAACACAAAATTAATCAAATGTAGCTTGGATTATGGAGCGAAACATGTAGAATTCCAGTTTTTAACACTCAATCAAAGCAAAAAACAACAAAATATGTCGAATTTTTGAGAAATCAGATGAATTTCACGACGAACACGATTTATCAAATCTTCAATATTTCGCGAAAATTGACGTTCGATCAATCAAATTTCAGCACAAAGATGTTTATAACACTCAATCGAAGTCTAAAAACATCAAATCATATCAAAATCTGAAGAATCAAACCGAAAATGAGAAAATGCCGCATGCGATATTCATGAGATTTCAGACAAAAATTCGATCAAAATTTCAGCAAATTGATTCAAATCCTAACGTGTTTGCTCGGATACCAATTGATAGTTTCAGTTACATCCAACAGATTAAGTTCGGTGAAAAATTCGATAGAAAATGTAAAACTTACGAAGAACACGTTTGAATTTTGGCGCGGAAGCTTGAGAGCGTTCTTCACGTTGTTAAGCTCGGTTTTCTATCAAAATGTATTCTTCTTTTAATACATCACATTAGGGATCCTTATATACCAAATAAGTTTGGTATATTTGCTAAGTAGTCCTAATCTATGGCTTAGTTACAATTAAGCCCAAAATACTACTTATACTACAAGACTAAGATAACATTTATATTTGAACACAATAAAAATGTCCTAACATCTTACATCGGGGGTAGGTATGCTTTACCCGATGTATCTCTTTCAGGCCTCCGCTCTGGTAGATCTGCTAGAGGTAGTATTGAGAAGGGAAGGTGTTCAGCTCTACCGGATTTGTCTCTTATCGGAGGTAGTTCTCAAGCTGTTACCCTTAGTTTTACCTCGTCCTTTGGTCCGAAGGCCGGGAAGGATTCAAAAACATCCCTTTTTCCCCTATCATGTCGTGCATGAGTCTTATTTGGGGTGGTTCCTCTTTTCTTAAGGGAGGATCTCCAGAAGTCCGGGCCTCCGAGGGATCAGGTATTGAGGTTTCATTATCTATCCGGGAGAAAGAGCCTTATTGGTCAAATTCACCCGCATCAATACTATTTTTTATTTTTAAATAAATAAACGTGGGTTCAACGCAGAAAGAGCAATGCAATAGATGATGGCATTTTGGTCTTTTGCATGCTCATGTTAGCAACTATCGATTTATGTAAATAAAAATCATGTTTTCGGTCTTTAGGGTCACAAGCTGACCTCATGGGTACCAAAGCTTTGGACACCACCTATAAAAACCTTAAACACAAGAGTACCAATCAGAATCTTCTAACCTAAAGAAGTAAAGGGTAAAGTAGTAATTGCACTTATCATACCAATTAATTGGACGTTGGCTACTATATACCCATCACCTGTAATAAGATACAAAAAACAACAAAAACGTCAACATATATATATATATATATTAAAATAACGTAACTGAAGTAAACAATGTGCCTACGAGAAGGGTAAAATAGGCTGGAAAAATTTTGCTTTTTCTTTTTCACGAACCTTTGTGTATTATAACCTAGAAACATTTATCCTTTCTAAGTAATCACTTATCAAATACGTTTGATAGGTTACCTCCTAGTATCGTGGAATGTTTATCGGATAGGTCTCACAAAAAATGTAAGGTATTGAAAAGTAAAGTGAGACCACGATTTTGATAGAGGTTATATCCCCAATCGGGTTTACTCCTCTCCTTGAGGTTTGCTCCTCAAAAGTTTAAATCAATCACTTATAATGTTACCATAGTTGGTTACAAAACTGATTGATTTAGCCCAATACACAAACTGAAACGGGTCGAACTAGGTAACTGGACGCCGAGTTTCGCTCCAGAGAATCTCCAATTCTTGACTGGAAACAGCCCGCTACCAAAGGGCCCCCGGATTACAGTCCTTACTTCACGTACGTGTAAACATCGACCTGGCCTCCTTCGTGTATCGGTCACGTCCGAAGACAGAATATACGAAGTGGAGGTTTGGAGGGACTCTGGGTCAGTGATGGAATCGCAAGTGTTAGCTCAGACTGTAGAAGAATATCGCAAGCGCAGGTGCAGTCGGCAGAAGGTTATAATAAATGGACGCTTAACAGGAGAAAGTTTTCTCAAATGTAAGCTGAAACTCTCAAACTTGTTTCTTCTGTTTTTTCTCTCTTCTTAGCTCGGCATTCTAAGTGTTGTTCTGTATATATATACCTTTTTCAACCAACACTTACATGGAAAGTCAATCATAAGATAATATCCAAAATATGCACATAATTCATGTAATTATCGAGCAATTAATATGTCAATCATATAATAGCACAACCATCACAAGCTCATAATAACATGATTTTATTCCATGTAAAAGCACAAATTCGAATTCATGACATATTTTTCTATTTGGCACGATATCACTCATAACAACACTTTCCATATGTGATATTTAGCCAGCATCTTATAAAATCAGTCAATGAGAATCTCTCCCTTTTAAAGTTCCTGAATGTCAGCAAGAAGATATTCTAGTTGACTTTTCCTTATAAGTTCAGGTAAGATGCATGCAAAGAATACCGACATGACTTCATCCTAGAATAGACAGATTCACACGGATATATCATATTTCATATTTAGATAGCATATTTTTCATATATATCTCAGCATGATATCTCACATGATTTTTTCATAAATAGCAAAATATATCCGCAATTAGATATTCCCTAGCATGTGAGACGTCTATAACATGTGGATCAAATATTCGACATTATTCAATTATATAGCCCGTAAAGCATGCATAGACGAATATTTTCATATACTTAGACATTCTAACACATATGAATCGAATTGCTCAAGTCATAGCCTTAACTTCATTACAATTACATAAATCATCAAAACTCTTTAAAGCATAGAACCAAAGAGATCAACAGTAAGATAAACTATTGCACGTCTTTACTCACAACTCACACACGCTTATCTTATCGAGTCTAAGGCTATCTCCAACTCACAACAAAAAAATACAGTTAAATTTACACAAATATATAGTTACTACATTGTTTTTACTCCAATTCACTAACTCTATTTTCTACGCTAATTTTTACTTCAACTCATTAACTTTATTTTCTACACTAAAAAGAATATTTCCATGCATATTCGTACTTATTGTTATTATAATTTACTTATTAAAGCGAAAACATTATATAAATTAAATTTTAATTATGCTTGAAAATTTATTTTTTTATTCATATTTTCAAAAACTAAATAATAATGTTTATATATAAACGTATTAATAGTATAATTGGCATGTGAATTTAAAAGCAAATATAATCATATTCTCTATGTAAAAATAAAATATCTATTTTTATTTCATAAAATTAAAACGAAACATATATAATATTTACGTTTGTAGAATTTAATTTTGTTATTTTAATGATATAAAATATTTTAAATATAACTAAAATAAGTTTAAATTTAAAATAATATAATAATAAAAATTAAAAATTCTAACTCTATTTTAGATTTAAGAAATATAGTTACTCTAAATGTAGAATATCATTGTTTACAAACAATATAATAGAGTTAAGATAAAATACCGGTTGGAGAAGAGTTACTCTATTTTAGTGTATTTTACACTAAAATAGAGTACCATTGGAGATGTTCTATGATTGAGCGATTAATGGACGATGATCTGATTGTTGTATGCATTCCAGACTCCTAATTTTATACTCGGACTTATTTGTCAGCATATCTGAATTATGTAAATGTTTGTCAACGTTTCTCTTGGTCATTTTTTGTTTTTGTGGTACTGAGTCACTGATTTTGATGGTTTCTATCTTGATTCCTGAAAAATATATGTACGTGACGTGGATATACTTGTCATGATGTTGATGAATTGTCTTTGGTTGTTGATCCTTTGCAAACTTTCGTTTTGCCTTATCGGATTGATGTGCGCATGGTGTGTCACTTGAAGTTTGTGTTCGTCTGTTTGCAAATAACTTAGTCCGAAACTGCTTTCATTCTCGAATTTGCTTTTTACGGTCGTTTGTTGATTTTTAGGTAATGGATTTATGTGGACACGTAATGTTGGACGGGTTTCTGATTGGTATTATCAATTAGTTTTATGACTCGCCTTTATGTTACTTACAATAGCTCTTAGTTAGGATATCATGTTATTTACAATTTATCAAGAAACCAATGGTATTGAGAAGCAGCTTTTGGTGGTGAAGAACCACAATACTGTTGCTCCAGCTAAAACACGAGAGGTTTTATGGTTATCATTCTTTTGCCTTTAAAAATGGAACTTTTTTGGGCTATTTTTTACTTTCTAATAGGTAGGAGGTGTTTAAAGGATAGTTTATTTGATTAGGATATTTCCAGTCTCATACGATGTTGATAAGAACTATACCTGGTCAAACGGGCCAACGAGCCGGTTCCAAGCCTGTTCAGGCTGTTCCGCCGGGGTCAGAGTTCCTGTTCCAGATAATATCTAAAAACGGGCTCAGAACCGGCACTGGAACCATCGATTCCTAACGGTTCCAGACGGGTTTCGGACCGGGCCAAACCTTTTATTAATTTATTTTTATTTATTAATAATAATTTATTTAATAATTTAAATTGTTTTATTAGAGTGATTTATTAATTAGTGCATTAATTATTGTTTGTATTTATATTTTATCATACTTATATTGTTTTGTTTTTCTATGGTTTTATTATATATGTTTTATTTATGTGATCTTGGTTTTCTCGTAATCAGAGCCATGGTCGGGTATTAGGTATTCGTAAATGTAATTTAACAAATTTTCAAAAATGAATTTGATGAAAAGAAAAGATACTGTTAAAAACAGTAGATAATAGGAATATGGTATTCCTCAAGATTTAGAAAAATTAAATAAATTGACAATTCCTAAGATAGATCATAAAATTATCTATGAACTAAGAACCTTTGAAAAATTAGGATTAAAACAAGTAGTCAAAACTAATGAAGAAAGTATCTCTTTGAATAACGAGAAGATGATTATTACACTTTTAAGTAATAGAGACTTAGAAAAATATAAATTTATCCATATTGGACTAGTTCATGTTGCTTTTAAACCTTTGACTCTAGAAAGTTTACCCGAAAGCTTTATAGCAGCCATTAGAGATGGTGGAAATCTTGACTGGAAACAATCCGTTATAGGAACTATACAATCCAGTATAGTCCATGGTCCATTATATTTTAATGTTTATCCAAACCTTCAATTGTCATTGACTAATGCCAATATATTATATGCACTTACGTTAAACGTAAAAACCATGGTTATAACTATGCATCAGGGTCAGAAATTATATGTTATGTTATAGAATATATTAACCTTTATATACGTTAAATCCACAATGTAAAGTAGTGGATAAACCCATGAATGAAACAATCCTAATAGAGACTAATTTCAGTAGATCTACTATTACCACTCGAAGATCCATAAATTGGGAAGATATAAAATTCCCAGAAAATTGGATACTCGAGAGAGCTATGCTTTACAACCAAAAATTCAAAATAATCCTACGCAAATCATCCAAACAATCGATGGAACTGTCCAGATGCAGTTCGAAAATAGTAGAACATCAGTAGATACTAGAACTTCAATTACCTTCTAGGGAGGTCACTTCTCTTACTACAGGACGCTTACTTAGCCAACGCTTGGATCCGGCTCTACCCAAACTTAGGCATTTCAGGGAAGAAGACGAGCAATAGGTCCTTATCAGGATTCTCTAGAACAACCTCATCACAGTATCATATTTCTCCTTGCGATTATATTGTAAGATCCATCTCTAGGGCTTCAACATCTCAAATTAGAGAAGCAACCCCTAGTAGTAGTTACATACCTGACAAGGTAGATGATTTAAGAATTAATTCAGATAATATAGTTAGAGGAGTTTACAAAACTCAAGATGAGGAAATAAACAAATCAGAAATGGATTTTCAAGTTTAAATGAATTTAAGCCAAAAAAATATATTCTAGTCCCGGATCACCGGCAAGAAAAAGAATTCAACATGAATTTAATTTACCTAAATGCAAACTTTTTTGGTGTTTTGATGTTGCAACGACATGACTTCCTTTCGATCATCGAAGCATGTCTGAGAATGACATGTCTACGAAAGTTCTAACTTGATCACAAAGACCAAGTATATATAAAGTGTATGTGTCCTAGAAAATTATAAAAATTTTGGAACTGGGGACACACTAGACACGATGTCATCAATAAAAGCGTGGTACGGGGCGGATTACCACTTAGTTCAATATCTCCCACTTCCGAGTGAAGTAGTGATAGTGGACGTGGCTCCCCGTGAGAAAATGAAACATCGGTCTTTTAGGAGACGATGAGTGGGTAAGGCTCGGATGTGCATGCATCGTTGGACCTAATGCGGCGTCTTCTACCAGGGAGCTAATAAATTAGCACATGTACCTATGGGTGTTAGTCCGAAATATTTTTGAGATAAGAGATTTATGTACCTTCAAAAATTTCCAAGTCATCATCGAAGTTAGACTTGCCCAACCGCCGGTTTCGGTTAGACGGATGCCGGTTGGCCGTCTCCGGTTGCCGGTTGGCCGACGGTTGGTCAACCGCCGATCAAAGGGTATCCGGCGGTTACCATCCGCCGGTTTTTTTATTTTTTTATTTATTTTTATTTGTTTTATTTTTTTGTTATTTTTTTTTATTTATTTTTTTAAATTTATAGTGCATATTTTGATAGTTTTCGACTTTTCGGGACACAATTATGTTTTTTTCGGTATATAACAAGGGTTTCGATTTAAAAATATTAATCATCATAAATTAATTTCACTACAAAAATGAAGTTACATTTACAATTAAAATTTACAAAGTCGAAAATACAAAGTAAGAAAAAAAAAATATTCGTTGTTCGTTGAATACTTGAATAGCAATCACCATTTGCCAACGCCAGCCGATAATCGGTTTCTGAAAAAAAATGTACAATAGAAGTTAGTTAGATAATATTTTTTTGTACAATCGCCATTAAAAAATGAAATTAGTACTACGGACTTATCTTTTTCGGACTTTGTCGTTGGCTTGGATGTCGTCACGCGAGCGATTTCTTGGAGACGTTGGCTGAAAAATAAGTTTGTATGTGTAAGTAATTATTTAAAAATATAAAATAAAAAAATTAATACAATGAGATTAGTATTAAATTTAAGGACTTATCTTTTTTCGGGCTTGAATCTTTCGCCATTTTCGGAGATTCTCTATTCTCTCTACTCTTAGTCGCCGCCGCCATTGCCGCCACCACTAGTCTCGGTGCCGGTGGTGTCGTCGAATACGTCGTCGTCCGAATCGATATTCGTGAAATCTTGTGTCCGATGTTCGGCTCTCGTTCAATCATCGAGAAGGCATTGGTATTCGACGTTTTCTACCGTCAACCTCGAATGCCTTTCACTTAAAGTTAAGCCGCCCATGCTAAAAGCTTGTTCAACCGCGACGGTTGAAATTGGGACGACAAAGATTTCCCTAGGGATCTTCGCCAATGTTGGATGCGTTGGCGACATCTTCGACCACCATCTGAGCACGTTGAACTGATCCTCGTCCTCGGCGAACTCAAAAGTGGTCGACAAGTAGTTATCTAACTCTATGAGCGGGTTCGTCGACCTTTGGCATTTTCTCGTGTTGAGGAGGTTGTAGTAGGAGGCTAAGCGATCACTACCGCTAGCACTACTACTAGTGGATTGACCCGAACTCGATCGAGTTGGGTCTTGGCCAATATCGATCTTATACGCTCTAAAGACTGCCTTTAGAGCGTCATACCCTATATTCCTAACCTGAATATTGTAGTTATCGGGGATAACACTAGAATCAGCCGCAATGGACTGGTAGTATAGTGCCAGAAAATTATCTGTCCCCTCTACGCGTATTCTGGGGTCTAATATCTTCGCAATGATGAAGTCGAGTAGTTCCCAAAAGTATTTCAGCCATTTAGCCTTCATGGCTAAAACGGCCGGACCTGATATCTCGTCATTGACAAAAGCGTTTAGAATGCATGCGACTTTAACGCAATGATCTAATGCTAAGATTCATGTCGGGTAATATGTTCCCGACATCTCCTTCGTGGCATCGTGAAATACTTGAAGTATTTCACATATGCCGTTGCATCCGTCCCACATCGTAGGATGTAATGCTACCCCGAATTCGGGGTTTTCATCGTAGAAATCGCTCAAGGTGAGGCGATATTCGTACGACGTATCCAACATCTTGTAGGTGGAATTCCACCTGTTGGGTACATCTAAGGCAAACTTCTTGGACGTGATTCCCAAACTTTTACAATGACGCTTCCACTTCCTCAGTACAGAAGAGTGGCGCATCATGTAACTAATTGCCGTTCGTATCGGCGTAACGTGTGCCTTTAGATGCGTGAGTGCGTGCTGAACACATAGGTTAAGTATGTGGCAGAAACACCGCACATGAAAGAATCGACCGCCAAATGACGGTCGACAATACTTAATCAAAGCTTCAATGCTCGCGTTATATAGCGCTAGCTTTATCAAAGGATACCGAGAAAATCTTCTCGAGTATCCTATATTCCGATAAGATACTCCTAAGCTTAAGTGCGATGTTTTGAGCTGTGTCAAATTCCCTATACGCAATTAAGCGTTTCTGTACTTGCCAAGAGTCATCAATCCAATGGCATGTAACGCCCATGTAATGATGATCTTGCCAGTGATCGCTCCATATATCGGAGGCAATGGACATTTTACACTGTAAATTTCCTAATTGATCTATTAACTCGCGTATATACGCGAGTACCGTCTTCCTAATGTCTCGCGTAAGGGTGCTACGTTAAAATTTCTTTGCTTGGGGGTTATACGACTTTCTGATCCACTCTTCCTAGATCGGATCGTCGGCAAACCGGCGGTTTGCAGTTTTGGAATTTCCCAAACCGCGTGGAACCGGCCACCCGCGGCCGCCGGTTGCGGTTGGTGGCCGATTCCGGTTACAAACCGGGACCGGCGGTTGGCCGGTCGGAACCGCCGGTTCCGATTTGTTTTGGGCAAGACTAATCGAAGTCATCTTCGTGTTTGGGTTCGGATGATTCGGAAGGTGAGAGGTTGAATTGTCACTAATGCTCGGACGCGTTCCGAAATTAGGATCAAGTCGGTTTAGACTGAACCATGAGAACTTGAACTCCATGCTTCCGATAGACGTGAGGAGTGCTGCTTTATTTTGGATCAGCAGGTCGAGGAAAAATGACTATTTGGATCGTCATGTAGATCGTCACCTTCTCCTTTTGGAAATATTCATGAAGCTTAATGAAGATGAGAGGAGATTTTCTTTTTCCCTTTTTTTTTATTTTCTCTCAGTTTTTTTTTGAAGTATATATGTATATTTATTAGTAATATATATTAGTATATGATATTATATATATATATATATATATATGTGTGTGTGTGTGGTTTGCAGGTGAGAGGTTGTCGGGTCGGAGTCGAGATGTGGAGATATCGAGAAATTATTTTTTTATTATTATTTTTTCGGATGAGATACATTGAGAATTTCTTTCGTGTGAGGTGTATCGAGAATTTTTTCTTCTCGGAATGAGGTGTGTTAGGACATTTTTATTGTGTTCAAATATAAATGTTATCTTAGTCTTGTAGTATAAGTAGTAGTTGGGCTTAATTGTAATTAAGCCATAGATTAGGACTATTAGCAAATATACCAAACTTGTTTGGTATATAAGGAACCCTGATGTGATGTATTAGGGTTAAGAATTCATTTTAATAGAAAACCGAGCTTTATAACGTGAAGAACGCTCTCAAGCTTCCGCGCCAAATTCAAACGTGTTTTTCGTAAGTTTTACATTTTCTATAGATTTCTTCACCGAACTTAATCGTGTTGGATATAATAGGATCTATCAACTGGTATCAGAGCAAACACGTTAGGATTTGAATCGATTTGGATCGAATTTTCTGAATTTTTTTGGTGAATATCATACGGCTTAAGAAAAAGTTTCGATTGATTCTTCAAATTCGAATATAATTCGCTGTTTTTAGGCTTTGATCGAGTGTTTTAAACATGTATGGGATGAATTTCGATTTATCGAAACACTAATTTTCGCAAATTTTTTAAGATTCAATCATATGTGTTCTTCGTGATGTTCATGCAAATTTCTCCAAAATTGGATATGGTTTGCTGTTTTCTGCTTTGATTGAGTGTTAAAAACTAGAATTCTACAAGTTTCGATCCATAACCCAAGCCATATTTGAACAATTTTGTGTTTAAGATCGAGAATTATGTGTTTTGCTTTAAACGTTCTTCTCTGCTCTTCAAAATAATTCTCGATAGATTTCTCCGGAAATTTTTTTTTTTCGATAGTTGTCTTCGACGAACTTTCTCGAGAGCTAACTTTGAAAAAAAAATATCGTAAAAGTTATCGCAAACAGTTAGACTATCGAAAAAAAATTTCACGTGAGAAACTAGTCAGCATTTTTCTCGACAATGTTTTGCGGTACCTAATAACTATCGCAAAATAGGAATACCTCACCCGCAACTTTTTTTTCGATATTGCATACGAAAAACTTTCTCGATCAAGAAATAAGTTTTCGCGATAGAAATGTTTTTTGCGGATAAGTTTACCGACACTTTTTTTTTCTCGATAAACAGTGTTTATCGAAAAACTTTATTGGCAAATTATAAGAAAATTTTTGTATTTTTACGAAGTTTTCGACATTAATACAAAACATTTGGTATCTACCAAAAGTTTTCGATACTTATATAATTTTTAAAACTTCACTATATTTCACGAAAACACCAAAAATTTTCGATACTAAATTTTACAACGCCAATTTTAAATCTCTTGTCGAGAAATTTTCTTTATCGAAGAAATTTTTACTAGAAAAATTAGTCAATCTGAAAAACAAATTGGTCAACCCGAGAAAGTTAAGTTCTCGCAAATGTGTTAACGAGAATCTCTAATCGCAAAACTTTCTCGGTACGATAAATTTTCTCGATACACATATTTTTCGATACTTAACCTTTTGACTCGAAATTTTCAAACTTTAATATTTTGATCCAAAAGGTTTCAATTTCAATTTTTTCAGAAAAATAAAAGATTTCAACCTTATTCAATGTTTTACGGCACACTAAAGAAAAAGTTTTGGTAAATTTTCGAAGTATTGAACACCAGATTAAAACTTTTCAGTACACACCTAAAATTTTCGATACTTTTTTCAACACCAAAACATTTCGGAACTGAAATTTTAAAGCCAAATTTTTACCGATATTAGAAAATAAAAAGTTTTCGATACTTACACTCTCATTATCAAAAGTTTTCGGTACACCCAAAATTTTCGATAAACTTAAACATTTCGACTCCAAACTTTTCAAAACTATACTTTTCGGTCCAAAAGTTTTTGATATTTACATTTTATCCTAAAAAACTTTTCGATACCTACTCTATTCTTCAAAACTTTTATTAAAAGATCTCAAATCCACATAACGCATCAACGATCAAATATCCAACCTAATCAACACAAACCTACTCTATGGAACACAACCAAGACCTAATATGCTCTTCAGAGAGCATGGTATCTACGAATGACTCTTCAACTGACCATCTCAAGGTTAGTCCTTCTGACTCTAGTTTATTAGACATGTTAGAAAAAACAGTTATAGAGTTAGAAACAAAAAATAAGGAACTTACCATGCGTCTTAAAAATAGTGAAGCAACGTATTGTAATAAGTCAATCCTTTATGATGAATTAGTTGATGAACGCGGAAAATTATACTCTAAAATAAAAAATTTAGAAGACAATCTCGCGGAAAAAGGTCAAAAAGACCAAAGTTCCTCTAGGGCCTTAGCATCTAATTGGGAAAATAATTTACATTCTGATAAATCTACCTCTCATTGGGAAATTCCGGACGTTATTCATAAAATAACCGAATTAAACGCAACTTTGGAATTAGAAAGAGTAAGTTTCCGAGCGGAAAAGAAAAAGCTTTTAGATGAGATATCAAATCTAAAAAATTCCCCTCATTTACATGTCATGGAATTTTATAATCATGTTCAAGGTTTAGGCTTTACTAATCCTTGTAACTTGAAAAAGATTAACGTAAAACAATTATATGATATCAAGTACATGGGTTTAGGATTAACTTCTTTAATGGCTTTTACTAACGCTTCTCAAATAAATGCCTTAGAAGAATCTACAAGAAAAGCCACAACTATGACTCAAATCCATTTTGATTACACTGATTTGAATAATAGTTACAAGACGCGGGAGATAAACCTGTCTAGTGAGTATAATTCATTATATCCTTTAAAAGAAACTACCTCTAAAGTCGAGGAAGAAAATTTTGATCATTCTAAAAATTCTACTTTCTATTATATTCCTGCTATTGTTAAGAAAATAGCTGATTTAAACTCATCCTTAGAATCAGAAAGAATTTTGAAGCAGAAAAGAATGCACTTTTATTGGGAATATCAAATCTAAAAAATTCATCTCCTTTACCTGTTTTACACGATATTTCTAAACAAAAATCTTCTCTTAAACAGGATAAAGCAACGCAAACGGACGTTTTTGTTCCTATTATCGGAAAAGACTTTTACTAATACTTCTACGTCAATTTTGACCGAAATTGAAATTCAAAGTAAAAGTCAAGAACTTCAAATTGCTAAGGAACAAATACAACTTAGGAAGGAGAAAGAAAAATCTACATTATTTTCAAACATTACGGAACGGAAATTTAAAGAACAAAAATTTTCTTCTCCTATTCCTATAAAGAAATTTGTTAACGAAAAGGCTCCAAGTTCTAGCAAACAAACTTCATCGTGTGCTTCAAATGATTTTAAAAACTCTCCATTTAAGAAGCCTAAACTTGGAAATAATTTTCCTAATTCTTCGCATCATTCTAATGTGAATTGTGTGAATTCTCAACGTAGGATACACGACTTATATGCTAGTGATGCTTATAAGTCTATATGCTCGTATCCATACATGAAGTATCCAGTCCAAGTTCAGTCTAAGAAATATCTTATGCGACTGGCTTCGGAGAAAATATTTAAATCTTCTCTGAAAGCACTTTCACCAAAACTGAAATTTCTTTTCCATGTCGAATCACTCCTACATGGGTTCCTATGTCTACTATTAAATTAGGAAATTCCACACAAATTTGGGTACCTAAACGCACATTAATGGATGATTTAGGATCGAAATTAAATTTGACTCCATCTAGGCTTAACCTTTTTTTTGCTACTAAGGGAGGACCCCCATTACAATGTTTTGCAGATTTCCTCATGTATGGTATTCGACGTGGTGGCTCCACATACATGATAAAGGGAAAAGGCGTGAGCTACTACAACTACACTTCAACGAGGTACAATCTAATTATGCATATGTTGAACGAAATTTCAATATTGTAAATTTGCATACACATACGAGCTACATTGAAAAATACCTATTATTTTTCAAAATGGTACATTTTAAATATGCATTTTCAAAACTTTAAGTGATATTAAATTCTAAATGCATATTACACACGGAAATGATAAATACCATTTTTTTTCAATATAACCTTTTTAAATGAGTTTAATTTGAGGGGGAGCTACTCTTTTATTTTAAAGAAGAACGACTCTATTTCTTTCAAGAGGGAGCAACAATTTTAATTTTTGAGGGGGAGTTAAAACTTTAAACGACAGAATTAAGGGAAAGAGATTCGTAATATTTTTTAATCTTACTACGCAACTTTCTAGGGGGAGAAACTTTATTTTTGGAAGCATTATTTGAGAGGGAAAAATAAAAATATAGATATAGTTTTCAAATATTGAATTTTTGAAATTCTACCGACAAAGTTTACAGATAAATTTTCTACACTTTCTCGAGAAATTTTCTCGCAAGACTTTCACGACACATTTTTTGTCGACAAACTTTCTCGAGACGTAATGCGAAAACTTTATTGATAATTTTTTCGTACAAATTTCTTGTGAAATTTTTCTCATGGAACGTTATCGTAAAATTTTTTATCGAAAAATTTTCTCCACTATATCGAGAAATTTTATCGCAAACCTCATCCAAATTTTTTTTTCGGCACACCTTATTCGAAAATATTTTTCGATACACCTCACTCGAATTTTTTTATACACCTCATCCGAATTTTTTTTTCTCTCGATATCTCCACTTCTCAACTCCGACCCGACAACCTCTCACCGGCAAACCACATATATATCTATATATATATACATAATATCATATACTACTATATATTACTAATAAATATACATATATACTTAAAAAAAGAAGAAAATAAAGAAAAGAAGAAGTAAAAAAAAGGAAGGGAAAAAGAAAATCTCCTCTCATCTTCATTAAGCTTCTTGAATATTTCCTCCGATAACTTTCGACGGACTTCAAGGAAGAATCTCGATCTTACAACGGACAAATATTTCCAAATGACAAAGGTGACAATCTTCATGACCATCCAAATGGTCATTTTCAACGACTTGCTCCGGCTTGCTGATTCAAATAAAGCAGCACTTATCACGTATCCCGGAAGCATGGTTTCTAGTTCCTATGGTTCAGTCTAAACCGACTTGATCCTAACCCCGGAACGCGTTCGGGCATTTGTCACGATACAACCTACCACCTATCCTACATCATCCGAACAAAAAGCAAGATGACTTCGATGATGAGTTGGAAATTTGTTGAAAGGTACATAAATCCCTTATCTCACAAATATTTCGGACTAACCCCCATAGTTACAGGTGCTAATTTTATTAGCTCCCGGGTAGAAGACGCTGCATTAGGTCCAACGGTGCGTGCACATCCGAGCCTTACCCACTCATCGTCTCCTAAAAAGACTGATGTTTCATTTTCTCACGGGGAGCCACGTCTACTATCACCACTTCACTCGGAAGTGGGAGATATTGAACTAAATGGTAATCCGCCCCGTACCACGCTTTAATTGATCACATCGTGTCTAATGTGTCCTCACTTGCTAAATTTTAATAATTTCTAGGACACGTACACTTTTTATATACTGTATTTGTGATCAAATTAGAACTTTCGTAGACGTGTCATTCTCAGACATGCTTCGATGATCGAAAGGAAGTCCTGTCGTTGCAACAACAAAACAACAACGGTATTAGGCCATCTTCTACGAGCAACACTCCTAGAACGATGTCAACGGGAAGCCTATGTGGCCCCGGTTTTATATCGGCGGAACGCCTTCGTGGCTCCGTCGGTTATTACCAAATTTGATTTCTTACGAAGTCTACAAACTCCATCTCCTTGTCACGACGATACAAATCTTCTTGCCAACGACGATGCCCCAGTTTGATACATTGCCATTATGATCTCCACACTCGATCATCATGAGGGGGAGTAGTACTAAAGAAATGGGAGCAATACAACAATGAAAGTGCAAGATTGATTGGAAATACTAAATTCTTAAGCGTCGTTGAATCAAGCAAACACCACGAGCTTCAATGACCAAAGTTGTACATCTCTCCAAATTTCAAATCGAATTCCCCGATCCCAACACAAGGTTGAACTAAAATAGGGGGAGTTCCGTCGCTATTAAAGGGAGAGATGGAACACAAAAGAGGAAATTCTCCAAAAATCCGGCAAGCGACTTCGCACACCTTCCGACATTTGGAGACGAACTTCAAAAGAAAATTAAAAGAAAGATCTGGTGCCGCGAAGAGTATTACAAGACATGGTGAGCTTGAAGATCTTCAAAGAAGAAAGAGACCACAAGACAAGATAAAGGAAGAGATTATAAAAATAATCTCGTAAAGAGTAGATTGTTAGGACTCGAGGAATCTTTTCAAAACAAGATAAGATAACCTACGGTCAAGTGAAGATTGAACACAAAGGGGGAGATTGTTAGGACATTTTTATTGTGTTCAAATATAAATGGTATCTTAGTCTTGTAGTATAAGTAGTAGTTTGGGCTTAATTGTAATTAAGCCATAGATTAGGACTAGTTAGCAAATACACCAAACTTGTTTGGTATATAAGGAACCCTAATGTGATGTATTAGGGTTAAGAATTCATTTTAATAGAAAAACGAGCTTTACAACGTGAAGAACGCTCTCAAGCTTCCGCGCCAAATTCAAACGTGTTCTTCGTAAGTTTTACATTTTCTATAGAATTCTTCACCGAGCTTAATCGTGTTGGATATAATAGGACCTATCAAGGTGTATTGAAAAAAAAACTCGGATCAGGTTTGCGATAAAAATGTGTCGAGAAAGTCTTGCGATAAAATTTCTCGAGAAAGTGTAGAAAATTCATCGGTAAACTTTGTCGGCAGAATTTTCAAAAATTCAATATTGAAAACTATATCTATATTTTTATTTCTCCCTCTCAAATAATGCTTCCGAAATAAAGTTTCGCTCCCTAGAAAGTTGCGTAGTACGATTGAAAAATATTACGAATCTCTTTC
Source organism: Linderniella brevidens (assembly GCA_004919715.1). Lineage (NCBI taxonomy): Eukaryota > Viridiplantae > Streptophyta > Magnoliopsida > Lamiales > Linderniaceae > Linderniella > Linderniella brevidens. The sequence goes on along the minus strand of SWDC01000150.1, from coordinate 834,130 downwards.
CCTTAATTCATTCGTTTAAAATTTTAACTCCCCCTCAAAAATTTAAATTGTTGCTCCCTCTTGAAAGAAATAAGGGTCGCTCCTCTTTAAAATAAAAGAGTAGCACCCCCTCAAATTAAGCTCATTTAAAAATATTATATAGAAAAAAAATGGTATTTATCATTTCCGTGTGTAATATGCATTTAGAATTTTAACATCTCTTAAAGTTTTGAAAATGCATATTTAAAATGTACCATTTTGAAAAATAATAGGTATTTTGAATGTAGCTCATATGCGTATGCAAATTTAAAATATTGAAAGTTCGTTCAACATACACATGTACCTCGCTGAAGTGTAGTTGTAGTAGCTCATCCCTCTTCCCTTTATCATGTATCTGGAGCCACTACGTCAAATACCATATATGAGGGAATCTGCAAAATATTGTCGGGACTTTGGCACCCATTGTAATGTGGGTCCCCCCTTAGTAGCCAAAAACGGGTTAAATATAGATGAAGTCAAATTTAATTTCGGTCCTAAATCATCCATTAATGTGCATTTAGGTACCCAAATTTGTGTGGGATTTTCTATCTTAATAGTAGACATAGGAACCCATGTAGGAGTGATTTGACACTAAAAAGAAATTTCAGCTTTGGTGAAAGTGTGTCTCGGAGAAGATTTAAATATGTTCTCTGAAGTCAGTCGCATAAGATGCTTCTTAGAATGAACTTGGACTGGATACTTCATGTAGGAATACGAACATATAAAATTATAAGCATCACTAGCATATAAGTCGCATATCCTACATTGAGAATGCACACAATTCACATTAGAATGATGAGAAGAATTAGGAAACTATTTCCATGTCTAGGCTTCTTAATTATTAAAATTATTTCCAAGTCTAGGCTTCTTAAATAGAGAATTATTAAAATCATTTTAAGCACAGATGAAGTTTGTTTGCTAGAACTTGGAGCCTTTTCGTTAAAAGTTTTCTTTATAGGAATAGGAGAGGAAAGTTTTTGTTCTTTAAATTCCCGTTCCGTAACTTTGGAAAATAATGTAGATTTTCCTTTCTCCTTCCTAAGTTGCATTTGTTCCTTAGCAATTTGAAGTTCTTGCCTTTTACTTTGAATTTCAGTTTCAGTCAAAATTGACGTAAAAGTATTATTAAAAGTCTTTTCGATTTTAGGAACAAAAGTGTTCATTTGCGTTGTTTTATCCTGTTTAAGAGAAGATTTTTCTTTAGAAATCTCTTTTAAAACACGTAAAGGAGGGGAATTTCGGAGATTGGTTATTTCCAATAAGAGTGCATTATTTTCTGCTTCAAAATTTTTTCTTTCTGATTCTAAGGAGGAGTTTAAATCGGCTATTTTTTTTAACAATAGCAGGAATATAACAGATAGTAGAATTTTTAGAATGATCATAATTTTCTTACTCGACTATAGGAATGTTTTCTATAGGATATAATGAGTTATAGTCACTAGACAGGTTTATTTCCCGTGTCTTGTAACTATTATTCAAATCAGTGTAATCAAAGGGGATGTCAGTCCTAGTTTTGGCTTTTCTTTTGGATTCTTCTAAGGCATTTATTTCTGAAGCGTTAGTAAAGGCCATTAAAGAAGTCCTAAACCCATGTACTTGATATCATATAATTGTTTTACATTAATCTTTTACAAGTTACAAGGATTATTGAAACTTAAGCCTTCAACATGATTATAAAATAATATATCATGAGGCTGATTTAGAAAAATAATCTGATCAGTTTGTCCCTTTTTTGTTAGAAGATCGTCTAAAGCCTTAATCCTTGAGTAAAGTTTCTTATGTTCATAAGAGATTTCCTTATAATTATTTTTAGAAATTTCTAGCTCTCTCTGACTATCGCTAAGAATTTTATAAATGTCGTTAATGTTTGTCTCAAAAGTAGCTATCCTAGATTCAAGACTAGTTATAGTTTCCTTAGCATTAGAATTAAGTGAACTTTCTTATCTAATTGTTTTTGAAGGACTAGCCTTGATATGGTCAGTTGGAGAGTCCATTTGTAGATACCGTGATATCTGAAGAGAATCAAGTAGGTCGTGGTTGTGTTCCATAGAGTAGGTATCCATGTTTTGGTTAGGTTGGATATTTGATCATTGACGCGTTTTTGGATTTTAGAATTTGAATTTTTAATATTCGAAACTTTTGGCTTTTATAAAAAAAAATCAGTATCGAAAAATTTTGGTATTAATGAAAAATAACGTGAAGTATAAAAAATTTTGAGTATTGAAAACTTTTTGGTGTGTACCGAATAGTTTTAAATTGATGTTCAACACTTCCAAAATTGACCAAAATTTTTCTATAATGTGCCAAGAAAATATTGAATAAGGTTGAAAACTCTTTCTGAATTTTTTTTTTGAAATTGAAACCTTCTGATCAAAATATTGAAGTCTAAAAAAAATTCGGGTCAAAAGGTAAATTATCGAAATAAGTGTATCGAGAAATTTTTTGTTCCGAGAAACTTTATTTTGCGATAAGAGATTCTCGATAACACCTTTGCGAAAACTAAACTTTATCGGGTTGACCAATTTTTTCGGATTGACTAACTTAAAGAGGATTTGTCTTCTTTTGAGATATTATGTAAAATAAAGGGAGAAATTTTCTTAAATTTGGTTTTGTCCTTGATTAATGATTTTTCTTTTAAAATTAAATCAGGACAAGATCGTAAACCATAAGTCAAAACTGAGGAATTTTTTAGATTTGAAATCTCCAATAAAAGCGCATTATTTTCTGCTCCAAAATTCTTTCTTTCTGTTTCTAAGCAAAAGTTTAAGTCAACTATTTTCTTAATAATAGAAGGAATATAACAGAAAGTACACTTTTTAGAATGATCATTATTTTCTTCCTCGACTTTAGGAATATTTTCTATAGGATATAATGAATTATAGTCACTAGACAAGTTTATTTCTCGCGTCTTGTAACTATTATTCAAATCAGTGTAATCAAAGGGGATGTCAGTCCTAGTTTTGGCTTTTCTTTTGGATTCTTCTATGTACTTTATTTCTGAAGCGTTAGTAAAAGCCATTAGAGAAGTTAATCCCAAACCCATGTACTTGATATCATATAATTGTTTTACGTTAACCTTTTTCAAGTTACAAGGATTATTAAAACTTAAACATTCGACATGATTATAAAATTCTATATGTGGCTGATTTAGAAAAAGAGTCTGATCTGTTTGTCCCCTTTTTGTTAAAAGATCATCTAAAGTCTTAATCCTATAGTAAAGCTTCTTACGTTAATCAGAGCTTTCCTTATAATTATTTCTAGAAATTTCTAACTCTCTTTGACTATCGTTAGAAATTTTACTAAGGTCGTTAATTTTAGTCTCGGAAGTGGCTAACCTATATTCAAGACTAGTTATAGTTTCTTTAGTATTAGATAAGAGAATTTCTAAGTGAACTTTGTTAGGTCATGATTCATCAATCAACAAGCAATCTAAGCACGAATTCTCGGTATTCGAGTAAGAAATCTTATGATATACGATCGGTCGAATACCCACGTTGAAGATCTTGAGAGGTTGTTAACTTTTTCCGAGTTTCTCGAGCGTGATCTCTCGTTTTAAAATATGAATTCGATACTTGTGTTTTCTTAATAATAAAACTCTTATTAACTTTGATAGTGTACATCATATTTATACCTATATTTAAGGTATAATTATTCTTAAGTCCTACACTATCAAAACTTCTAATTACGCCCCTAATTACAAGGATAATGAATTAATAAAGCACAATTCTAATATTCTCTTCAATCTCCCCCTTTGTGCTTGTCTTCGTTTCAGCTACTTTTATCCTTGTCGGGCGTAAAAGACTTCCTCAATCCTAATGATGTCTCGTAGCGTCAAACAACATTCCTCAACTCCAATCTCTCATTTATGGCATCTAGAAGCTCGTTCAGGAGTGGGGCCTCTTCTTCACAAAGATCTTCGAAGATTGTCTCTTCGGTGATCTCTCCCAATCTCTTCTGAATGTTCTTCCTCACTAACTTAAGCGTCCCGTCGCAGAACTTATGGACTTCTGACTTCATCATAGCCCTTGTCTTTCCAATGACAGGATTTAGATAGGTTATGGCGAGGCCAGGGGTCTTGAAGATGTAGTTCTCGGGAAAGTTGTTGAGTGGGAAGCCCTTCATGAGCGGAGATTCCATGTTGACCTTCTTCATGTTGTTCTCTATTGCAATTTGAAGGTCATGTGCGGTGTGATATTTGATCTGCCGCACCATGAATCTTTTCAGCCCCTCGAGTCCTTCAGTCTTGATATATCCAGGATGTGTCTTGTACTTTCTCTTGTATATTTGATATAATTGGTAGACTTCATCCGGTGGAAGGAATGGGATATAGCTTTCATCTATCTCTTCTCGAGTGCGGTTGCTGTCCGCTCGCTCAATTATGTACATATGAGTTGGATATCTTCCGATCGTATGAGAGACTCCGACAAGTTGGAGAATCGGTGGCTTGTTCTTGAAGTTTTCCTTCAGTTGATCAACTGGAATGCCACTACGATCGGGTCCGAGATAGTTGAGCATGAAGATATGCTCCATTTTCTTCCTATCTTCCCAGTGTGAGATGCCCCTCAAATTAAGTTCGTTGAGCTTCTTGATCTTGTTTGGAGCCCTCCAAATCTGCTTTCTTATGTCTTCAATGAAAGGGACTTCAATTATGATGTTCTCCCATGGCGTCTCGAGTCTAACTGTCCCTTTTGATAGATGGGGAGGAGAGTCGACTCTGAGCCTTATCATTTCGGGTAGCTCTAGGAGGGCAGAATTGTAGTTCTCACCTTCTTGAAGTTCTTCTTCAAGTAGTACCAAGTCCACTGAAGCTTGTTTTAGGAAGTATCTGACGTTGGAGAGTCAAGCTTGAGCAGCTTCCTGTGGTTCCCATTCCGTCGTCCACTTCTCGTTTAGGATGTAGTCATCTACGATCAGATGTGGAACGTAGGCAACTACTTCTTGATGAACTTGGGGGAGATTTGAGGTTGGGATCGGATTTGGATTTGTAGGAGAGAGGGTTAGTGTTTGGGTTATGGTGGGAGGTATGGTTGTTTGTTGGCGGGTTTGAGGTTGTGTGGTTGGTGGGTGTGAGGACGATCCTCCAGCTTCTTGAGTCTTTGTCTGACTCAATCCACGACCGCTCCTTGTTGTTCGTTGCCGTTTCTCCCCCTCATGACGATCCGGATCATCGGGATCGTCATGTCTACGCTTAGGGCGGGAGCATTCTTCTCGGCACGTTGTTTGTCCTGGCAGCTCTAGTTCATCTATTAATTTTTTGTAGAGACTCTCTTAACAGGGAGATCTTGTCTCTAGGGCGAGAAGGCGTGAGATGAGGATATCATGAAGCTGGGTGATCGGGATGGTGTATGGATTGATAAGTGAGGGTGAGGGAGTTGGGGTGGTGAGGATTGGTTGTAGTGGGGTGTGTAGAGTGGTGGTAGGAAGTGGTGAGGAGACGGGTGTGGTTTGTGTGTCGGTGGGAGCAGCTTCTGAGACTGGTGTTTTCTCGGTGTCTCTTCGGGAAGTCTCGAGAGTATGGAGCATTCGGTCCATCAGACGATCTTCTAGTGAAGATAGGGCTGAGGAGAGCGCTTCTTGTAGTCTGTTCTCCATCACGAACATCGGTGGAGTGGGGCCAGGGAGGCGCTACACTGTCACAACATCGGAGTAGATTTCCGATGTGCCGCCTATAGTAGGTCTTGAGGGTCCGGAACGTCCAAGGACATCCGTTATCAACTCTGAAGTCACCACTTTAGAGGGTTGGCCTATTGTTGGCACCGAAGATATCGGGGGTCCAATATGGCTTCCACCCAATCCTTAAGATGATACGATAGGTATCACCTCTATGGGTGTTGATACAGATTCAATTTGAATCTGTTCAGTAGGCTTATCACTTGGTGATGGAAGTGTTGGCTCCGAAGCTTGTATGAGTGAATGCACTGCAGACGGGGCCGAGAGTTGTTGTCGGCGAGGGCCCCTTCGTTGGAGTCTTTGTGCTTCATCAGAGTCGGTTGCCTCAAGAGAGATGTCGTGTGGGACACCTTCGGGTTCAATGTCCTGAGGCGTGACTTCGGGCTCCGTTGTTGTCACCAAGGGTTCCCTTTGAGAAGGCGCCGAGGCTGGATCCATGGCACGTACCATCGCCTCCGTGATAGAGTTGTTATGGTAGTAATCTTGGTAGGCTTCTTCAGTTGGATCAGCTAAACGGAGCAACTCCAATGGGATCAGCATTGATTGGAGTGCTAGATCGGCGGCCTTTGGGTTGTGGAAGAATCGAAGGCGTGTCGGAGTGTAGTCCGCAATTGGTGGTAGTCTTGGGATCTCTAGATGGACTTCCATGAAATGCGAGATCATTACCGGGAACCACCGGACATATGGAAGAGATCTGGCCTTCGATTTTGTCTCCCTCTGACGCATCTGGCCTTGGAGAAGACCACTCCGTGAAAAATGCGAAGCATGCTTCCATTCGCCTTGTCGAAGCCGGAGTGTTTTGGGGAGAGGCATTTGTTGATGATGCCGAACAGTGTCTTCCACGGATGAGGAATCCCGCTATTTTGAAAGTTGGCCAGTTTAGTTAGCGGCGGTTTGTATCCCATCCGGGCATGTCTTCTACGATCTCCGCATCCGTTGGAAGTCGGTCGTATTCATCGTAATGCGGGAGATCGAGCACCATGGCCATTAGATTTTTCGTCAGGGCGATGTGTCTTGTGTTGAGCTTTGTCATATAGTCCACGCTGTCGCCGTTGACGAAACTCTGCATGCATCCCCAGAATTGCTGGAGATAGACCATTGGTACGGTGGCCGTCATGGTCAAGGTTGGCCATGAAGGGTGTCCTTTGAGGATGGATATTATGACATCATCCGGACACCGAATCGTTGTTAAATCCAGTTGGAAATCGTTGTTAAAATAATATTAGGTTCATTAGTCGATAAATTTTCATGAATGAATGAATTTGATTAAGAATGAATGTAGAGGAAAATTGTATGTTTAAAGACTTATCGTGGAAGACTTAGTAAAAATTTGAAAAATTTGTAGAATTAACTAAGTCTTAGAAGCGTGTTTTTATTCGAGTAACAATTTATTCGATCTTTAAAATTTGCGATCGAAAATTTTCTAAGTCTTGAAAAATTTTCTAAGTCCTTTTTAGCGTATTATTATTCGAGTAACAGTTTATTCGATTGATAAATTTTGCGATCGAATAAAAATGTGTCGAATAACTCAAGTTTTCGCTCATGACTTTTACGATCGAATAAAATGTTACGTTTTGCGATCGAATAAAAAAATATCGAAAAACTTAAAGTTTTCGCCGCTGACTTTTGCGATCGAATAAAATATGATCGAAAAAATAAGTTTTTCGCCGCTTAGTTTTGCGATCGAATAAAAGAATATCTAAAAACTTAAAATTTTCGCCGCTTAGTTTTGCGATCGAATAAAAATTGTCGAAAACAAAAGGTTTTCGACGCTGAGTTTTGCGATCGAATAAAATTTTAACGAAAACTAAAGTTCTTCGATGACACTGTTTGCGACACAAACTTTTTCGATTGAAAATTTTCAAATCAAACAGTAAATATGTAAAACATAATCTTCGATTTCTGGGTAAAACATGAGTTTATCTGGGTTCGGAATGTTCAGAGAAAAGTGGCAAATCCAACATGATTTTAACCCAAAAGATTGAGTTTAAACACTTTGATTTGAGGCTCGAAAAATCAGTTTTCATCGAAAATATCAAAATGAACTTTCTTCAAATATTTTTCGTGAAAATGCTTGAGATCGGATGTTTTGAACATAAAATGAATCAGAACAAGTTTCTACCTTCGAAATCTTAATCTAAAAATTCTGAGTAATGAGGAATTTGGATTGAAATGCCGAAGTCGGTTCGAAGATTTAGAAGATGAAAAGTTTTTCGATTGGGAATTTGTAGCGTGTTATAGATTATCATTGGAGAAGTTCACTTCGAGGTGCTTCTCTTCTAGGAGTATACGAGATTATCTAGGAGAAGTTCACAGCGAGATCAATGTTTCTCTTCTATAATGATTGAGACTTGTATCTCTTTTTCTCCCCCTCTTTTTCTTGATTGAGCAACCCCGAAACTTAGGAATAATGTTGAAGGCTTGATCGAATGTCATACAAAAAAGAATGTCGGAGAATGCTCAAAAGGGATAGGTAAAAAGTAAAGGATTTATAATATGGGCAAAGTGAGGAATTTCCTAAGTTGCCTTTATCATTTTCATGACAAACTAACACAAAAGCAAGAATGAAGTTATGAAGTACAAACCAAAAGATAGTCATTTGAAGTGTGACACACTCAAGAATAAAAATTTTGAGGCGCAAGTTCTCACATATATGATGTGGCTTTTTGTCTAGTGAAACAAACTAGGCTCTTTGAATAAGATAAAGTCACATTAAATTTTAGACAAAGTATGTAATCATATATCAAAGAAATATTTTTGTGAGTATTTCAAAATAGGCAAAATTATCGTCATCCCCCATTTTTTTAATTTTATTATTATTATTATTATTATTATTATTATATTTATATACTATTATAATTTTATTTTTCTTTGTAAAAAAATTTAAAGGATAGAGTCAAGCAAGATAATCAAAGAAGATCAATGAGCACATAGAATAACATATAGAAGCATAATAGAGTATGTAAAGCATTTTTCAAGTAAGATTGAGATTCAACATGCCTAACTTAGTAATAAGGAATTGGAATCGTTTTTTTCATCCAATGCCTTAGTGAATAAGTCAGCAAGTTGAAGCTCCGTTTTTACTAAATACATATCTATAGTTCCTTTTTCTACATGATCATTTATAAAATGATAGCGAATATCTATGTGTTTCGTGCGTGAATGAGGAACAGGATTGCAAGTAATGGCAATATCACTTTGAGAATCACTGTAAATGGGAATGTTATTAAATTCAAACCCGTAATCGCGTATTTGTGTCCGCATCCATGAACTTGCGAGCAACAGCTGGCAGCCGCGACGTACTCTGCCTTGGCCGTCGAGGTTGACACGCAATTCTGCTTCTTTGAAGACCATCAGACCAACTTTTCGACTAAAAATTATGGTTCGCCAGACGTGCTTTTTCTGTCCATTCGACAACCTGCATAATCAGCGTCAGTGTAGCCAATTAATCTAAAATCAGTATTTTTAGGATACCATAGCCCTAAGTATGGAGTTCCTTTGAGATATCGTAGAATTCGCGTGACTGCATGCATGTGGGACTCCTTTGGGTCAGCTTGATAACGAGCACAGAGACAAGTGGCAAACATGATGTCGGATCGGCTGGACGTCAAGTAAAGTAGAGATCCGATAAGGCTCCAATAGGTTGTGATGTTGACTGCCTTGCCAGACGGATCAGCATCCAATTTGCAGTTTGTTGATATGAGAGTATTCATCGGTGTGCTCTTGTCTTGATTAAATCTCTTCAGAATACCTCGGATATATTTGGTTTGACTGATGAAGATTCCATCTTCGAGTTGCTTTACTTGTACTCCAAGAAAGAATTGGAGTTCTCCCATTAAGCTCATCTCAAATTTGGTCTTCATGAGTTCACCAAATTTTTGACAGAGACGTTCATTCGTCGAGCCGAAGATGATGTCATCAACGTAAATTTGAACAATCATCAGGTCTTTGCCTTGTCTTTTGATGAAGAGTATCGTATCGATGGCGCCTCTTATGAAGTTGGACTTAACTAAGAATTCACTTAGGACATCATACCAAGCACGAGGGGTTTGTTTTAGTCCATAGAGAGCTTTGTCCAATCGATAGACATGATCGGGACGATTCTCGTGCACGAACCCTTCGAGTTGAGCGACGTAGACTTCTTCTTTTAACACACCGTTGAGAAAGGCGGTTTTAACATCCATTTGATAGACTTTGAAGTCTTTATGAGTCGCGTATGCTACAAACAGACGAGTTGCTTCGATACGTGCAACCGGAGCATACGTCTCGTCGTAGTCAATTCCTTCTTGTTCATTGTACCCCTTGGCTACGAGTCGTGCTTTATTCCTGATTACTTCACCATTCTCGTACTTCTTATTCTTAAAACTCCATTTAGTTCCAATTATTATTTTGCCTTGCGGTCGAGGAACTAATGTCCAAACTTGTAGACGCTCGAATTGGTTGAGTTCATCTTGCATCGCGATTACCCAATCCGGGTCTTTGAGGGCTTTGGTTACCTTGATTGGTTCGTTTTGGCTTAAGAAGCATGCGAATAATCCGTTTTGTGTAGACGTTCTAGTGCGTACTCCACTTGAAGGATCACTGATTATTTGGTTAATAGGATGAGCTCGAGTCCATTTGCGTTCATGAGGAAGAATCAAAGTAGATCCTTCGTTGATTTGTAGATCGAGACTTCCGGAATTAATGGGCTGATCATTCGTAGTTGGGAAATTTAATTCTGAGGTTGAATTGGAAGGGATTTCCTCATCTGCATTTGTAGGAGCTGTAAGACTAGTTGAAGATTCAGAATTAGGAGATTCTTGAACATTTTTTGGAGTCTAAGGATTAGGAGTCTCAATTTAAATTTCTTCCGTAGAGGGAGAAGGGGCACTGCTTGGTATAGAATGAGACGAAGCAGGCATTTGAGACTTGTTCCGATAAAAATGTTCAAATAGAAAGTCCAAATCTTCTAGGTCAGCAGGAATCGCTTCTCTTGACTTTGAGGTAGAAGTTGTCGAAAGTTGTTGACTTTGTGCCAACACGCCTATAAGCTCGGGTTCTGAACTGCTTTGTTCAGAAGCCAATTTGGTCAGTTCTTGAAAAGTGACATTGTAGCTTTCCAAGATAGTACGCGAAAACTTGATATAGACGCGGTATGCTTTAGAAGTGGATGAATATCCAACGAAGACGGCTTCAAATGCTTTAGGGTCGAACTTGCTTCGATGCTCTCGATCGTTGGCCACAAAATATTTTCACCCGAATACTTTAAAGAATGAGATATTCGGAATCCGTTGATTAATTATCTCATACGGCGTCTTTTCAAAGCATTTGTGAATAATCGTCCGATTTTGCGTAAAGCATGCGGTACTCACTACTTCAGCCCATAAATATTGAGGGAGACCGGAATGTATTAGCATTGTTCTTGCAGCTTCAACTAGAGTCCGGTTCTTCCGTTCTACGACGCCATTTTGTTGAGCCGTTTTAGCGGCTGAAAATTGTTGAATAATTCCATGTGACTGATAGTAGTTGCTGAGACGTTGATTCTTGAATTCAGTCCCGTTGTAAGTCCAGATTACTTGAATTTCTTTTGTATGAGATTATGAGTTGTATTCACAAAGCTTATTATCAAGTCTCCAGTCTCATCTTTGGTTCGGAGATATCTTGTCCAGGTGTAGCGAGAATAATCGTCGACAATTACTAACACATATTTACGACCGTTGATACTTTGTGTAGCATTGGTCCACAAAGGTCCATACGAAGGATCGAGATGTAGAAGCAACTTGCTTGAGTTTGTGTGATGCTCGCTTCATTTTTCCCATTTGACAAGCCGAACAAGTATGCTCTTGATGTATGGAAATAGTTGGTATACCGTGTACCGACTTTTTGATTGAGAGTTTGTGAAGAGCTTTGAAATTTAGATGAGATAATCGTTGATGCCATAAGTTGTTCCTCTTGATTGTAGTCTATGAGATGAGGCAAACAGCTGTCGAAGGTCGAACTGTAGTCAGATTGATGGTGTATATATTTGATCTTTGTGATCCTGTTAGAAGTTCTTGATTCTGACTATTCAAAATTCTGCACTGATCAGCTAGAAACACCACTTGAAATTCTTTGTCGCAGAATTGTCCTATGATGAACAGATTGTGTTTAAGACCTTGGACGTAAGAGACATCTTTAATCGTCAGATGTTGCAGTAGAATATCTCCAAAGCCTAGTATTGGAGCTGAGTCGTTGTTGCCAAATCTGACTTTTCCGTTGTAACTGTCTTGGTAGTTGCTCAACAGTTCTTGATTTCCCGTCATGTGTGTGGAGCAACCAGAATCTAAATACCACACATGATGGATCTACATAAAATTTTTTAGAGAGACTTAGGTACCCACTTAGTAATGGATCCTCTCGGATTAGCAGATTTGTTAGGTAAGATTTGTTCATTTTTTGTTCCTAAACCATTTATGTTTTTAGGTACCCAAACCAACTTGGTATTAGCCGGCTTTAAGTGGTACCTCTTTAGGCAATTTGGCCTTTTGGGCTTGCATTGGCCTAGATGGTGTCTTGGGAACCCATTGAGGTTGAACCTTACATGGGATGTTAGTTTCAGCGGGACAAATGTCTTATTAGTCTTAGTGCATGAGAAAATCTTTTCTCTAGATAATCTCTTAAGGTGTTTGGCTGAGTTTACTTTAACCGGATACATTAAATGAGGACAAGAATGTATAGAGCTATAAGCTTTCTTTATAGCTGGATCTTATTTCCTACGATACTTAAGATTTGCATTTGTCTTAGAATGATGGTTTAAGTTTTTAGAAGTAGAGCCGATTTCAAAATTTGTGCTTTCAAAATTAATAGGCTTTAACACATAAGTGGAAACAACAACATTAAATTTAGAAACAGATGTCTTCTTACGAGTGTCAATAGTTTTTGATACAGAAGAAAATTTTGAGAATACGATATTTCTATCATTTTTCTTCTGAAATTCTATCCTAGGCACTCTTTCGTTAGCATGCTTCACCTCTTTTTCTACTCTACATGTGGATGGAGTAGAAAAAGAGTTAGAAAAAATCTTTTTCCATTTTGAAGCATTTAAAGACTCTTTTCCTCCCTTTATGCTTTTCAAAGAAGATTTATCTTCTTTTAAAATATTTTGAAAAATAATGGGAGGTGGTTTCTTAGATTTAATCATATCCTTATTTAATGATTTTTCTTTCAAAGTAAAATCAGGACATGATTTTAAAGTTGAGGAATTTTTTAGATTAGTAATCTCCAATAAAAGCTCATTTTTTTCAACTTTGAAATTCTTTCTTTCTATTTCTAAGGAAGCTAATTCATTCTTTTCAGCTTTGAGTATAATTTAGAAAATGATCAATATTTTCTTCCTTAACTTTAGGAAAATCTTCTAACGGATATAATGAATTATAGTCACTAGAAAGGTTGATTTCCCGTGTCTTGTAACTATTATTCAAATCGGTTGGGGATGTCAGTCCTATTTGTGACTCTTCGTTTAGATTCTTATAAGGCATTTATTTCAGAAAAGTTAGTAAATGTCATTAGAGAAGTTAATCCTAATCCCATTTACTTGATATCATATAATTGTTTGACATTGACCTTTTTTAAGTTATAGGGATTGTTAAACCTAAGCCTTCCATAGGATTATAAAATTCTATATCAAGAGGTTGATTTAGAAATATAGTCTGATCCGTTTGCCCCCTTTTCGTTAGAAGATCGTCTAGAGTTTTAATCCTAGAGTAAAGCTTCTTAGTTCGTCAGAGATTTCCTTCAAAATTATTTCTAGAAATATCTAAATCTCTCTGACAATCGTTAAGAGTTTTACTAAGGTCATTTATTTTTATCTCAGAGGTAGCTATCCCAGATTCATGACTAGTTATGGTTTCCTTAGCATTAGATTAGATGATTTTTAAGTGAATGCTTTTATCTAATTGCTTTTGGAAACTATTTTCACTAAGGTCTAGTCTCTCCTCTAATTCTATTGTACTTTTCCGCTCATTTTTCATGTTAGTATACTTTATTTGTAAAGATTCTAACATGTTTAATAATGTAGAGTTCGGCATCGTTACCTCTTGTGATGATGTGGACGCTTTTTCTTCATCATCTGACCTCCTTGATGAATTATCGTTTGATACGTCGTCAAGGTATGCCATTAAAGCCATCTTCAGAATCTGTGGTATCTTCGAGCCAATGCTCTTGCTCCGCCATTAGAGCTACTCCAGTCTCTTTTTGTTTAGTTAGTTGGAATTTTTTGGAGTAGTAGTTGGCATCTTTTTTCTTGGGAAGTTTGCATTATCTGGCGAAGTGTCCTATCTTACCACAATTATAGCACTTTTTGGTTCTTTGGTGTTTTTAGATTCTGATGACTCGCCCGGTCTTTCCTTGTGCCTAGAGCTTGATGTCCGAAGTCTATTTGCCGAAGATGAGGATTTCTTTTTATAAAACTTTTTGCTTATCATCTTATAATGAGAGCCAATTGTTTCTTGAACTCCTTCATGTCTGGCTTGGAGTCCGATTCGGAATCATCTTCATCTTCTGAAGAACTTGGCAACTAGATGATTTTATCCTTGCGAGATCGACTCGTTTTTCTTTCAAAAACTAGAGCTATAGAGTCTTCGATCTGCTTGCCCTTAAATTCTTTTTGTATCTCGCTTATATCTTCTTCGTGTTGAGCGAGATTGTCAAAGATTGCGTGGATATCCATTTCGTTCAAATCCTTGTTTTGACGGATTTGCATGGACATTTTCTTCCACTCCGGTTGAAGAGAAGAGAGAAATTGAATGTTGACCTCCATGTTGGTCTTGATAATTTCTATCTTCCTCATCTCGTGGAGAAGTGTTAGATAACGTTGATAGAGTTCTTAAACGTTTTCCTCTGATTTTGCTTTGAATGAGTCATAGGCCGTGAGAATATTGGCTTTCTTGGCTTTGACTCCAACTTCGGTTCTTTGATTCATTTTGTGGAGTTCATCCCACATAGCTTTTGCACTAGATAGACTATCTATTTGATATAGATGTCGTTAGGAATTCCTTGCATTAGGAAAGTTTTGGCTCCTAAATCCACTTTTGCTCTTAATCTCTCCCCCTCGGTGTATTCACTAGGTATTTTAAGTCTTCTAGTGGCGGGAATGGGAGGATTATTGGTGGCATCGCCGTCTTGGATGAGCCAAAATTGAGCGGGACCTTCTTGAAGAGAAGCTATCAAATTTGTGGCTCGCTCTTTTGTTTCCAAGAAGTTCATGAATCGACTTCTCCATACAGTGTATTCGCCTCTTCGTAGAATTGGAGGGCGGACATTGTTTCCGAGTGAGTAAGCATCCATTTGTAGTTGATTGGTAGGATCTTCGTGAAAGTTTGGAATCGAAATGGTAAAATTGCTTTGCAAGTGACAAAATTCGTTAGTAATGTTTGTTTCGTACTCTAAGCAATTTCCTTTTCGTACCTATTTTCGGTTGTAGAGAGAAATTGTTTTGATTTCGAAAAATATTTGATATTAGACCTGATACTTCAAAATTTTGCTAAAGAATTTTGAATTTAAGATCGAAAATTTTGAGTATTGTAGAAGATACTTCGGAGACAAATATTTTTCGTAAGTTTTGAAAATTTCGAATTTTGATTTCTTTCAAAATAGTGTAAAATGTGTGTTTGTTTGAAAAGTAATCGAAGAATTTTTTCGAGCAATAAAGTTTTCGATTAAAAAAAAATTTGAACATATAATCGAAAAAGATTTTCGATTGTATAAGTTTTGCGTTGTATTTATCAAAAATTATTTTTCGAACGTAAGAGTTTTACAGAGTAAATATCATGTCGAAAAATAGTTTGTCGAATAATTGTTGATCTCAAAAACTTTTATCGAAAAAATTTGTAATAAAAAAATTAAGAGTGATCGAAAAATTTTCGTGAAGTTTGACTCAAATTGTTGACTAAAAGTATTTCGAGTGTGGATTATTCGGTCGAAATATGTTTTCGCTAAATTTTGACTCGAAAATTTAAATAATAGAAAATCTTGTGATCGAAAAACTTGTTTTACTATTACAAGTTTTTCGTGTCAATATTAGATATTTATTTAGCGAAAACAGTATCCATCGAAAAAAAATAACGGTTTATTACGCTCGAAAAAGATATTTATATATGAATCGAAAATAATGTTTTTCTAGTCTTATATTTGAGTGAAACACACGAGAACAATGTTTGTCATCGAAATATTTCTCGGCTGCAAACTTATTCGAAAAATAATTTTCGAGCCAATTTTTTCGATCGAAAAACCGATCGAAGAACAGCAAAGTTCAATGTAACATTGAAAATTCCATATTCAACCGAGATGTTCAAGTTAGGTGCTGAAATTCTTGATAATCACTCGTTTGTTAGTTCTTAATATGAACAAACACAAGATTAATCACGTTTTACAGCAAAATATATCGATTATTAAGAAAATCAAATTGGAATCATAACTTAATCGCAAACACAAATATCGATCTAAATCGAAAATCTGAATTAATATGACGTTTTAAGCGATTGAAATCAGTATATAAATCATTCCTAACATATAATCTATCACTTAATCAGCAAGATCATCAACAAAATTCGCAAACATTAAGCGCATTGGTCAAAATATATCTCACGTGAGTTTTTTCGATCGAAAAATCTGGAAAAATTATTTTGATCTTAGATTTGCGAATTTAATCCAAAAGCGATCACGATTTGCTCTGATACCAATTCTTAGGTCCTCTTATATCAACTACAGATCGATCTAAGCACGAATTATAGATATTCGAATGATAAATCTTATAAAATACATTTCGATCAAATATCTTCTTTGAGGATCTTGAGAGAGAGTGTTTCTCGATTGCTTTTCTCTCTCTTCGAATATAAATTCAATGCTTTTCTGAAAATGAACTTGTATTATTCTTTTTTTTTTCGATAGTGTACAGTGTATTTATACCTATTTACATGGTATATTTACTATTTGGTCATACACTATCAAAACTGCTAATTACGCCCCTAATTAAAAAGATAAGAAAGCACAATTATAATGTCTCTTCAAGCTTGAGAGCGTTCTTCACGTTGTAAAGCTCGGTTTTCTATTAAAATGAATTCTTAACCCTAATACATCAACTTAGGGTTCTTTATATACCAAACAAGTTTGGTATATTTGCTAAATAGTCCTAATCTATATCTTAATTACAATTAAGCCCAAACGACTACTTATACTACAAAACTAATATAACATATACATTTGAGCACAATTAAATGTCCTAACAATATTGGCCTAATTTATAGTAGCCGAATTTGAGATATGCTCCAAGAGAAAAATTCAAAACTTCCCTGCTAAGTCCAACCAAAAATTTCGAATAGTTTGTTGCTTATTCCAAGTTTGTTACAAACAAATTAAACGTGTGAGTATTTTCCTCAAAGTTAGTTGAGCTCATAAATTTCAAATTTTTAATTCAAATTTAAATCAAAACTTTTATTTTAGTTATCGAAAATATTAATATCTATATTATATTAATTTCGAAAATTAAGGTAAAACATCATATTACCCTTACTATTAAGTCTAGGTAAAATACCATATTTAACCTTATATTAAAAGTTAGGCTAAATAATTAAATTAAGATTATTATCAAATAATAATTTCATACAATATTATATTAATATCGGTCATGCCTTCAACCTAAGCTTAAAATAATTTCGAGCACTTAGACTATCACTTAAATCTCGATAAGCTCAACCAATGTCTAACATTCGTAAACCGCCAATCTTAACGACACAATGCCCGTTAAGTATTTGTTTAAGTCTCTCTTTAATAGATACTACCTCGGTGGTCCTTTTTAAGCCCGACCCTCTTAGTTCGTCTCAATCAGCACTGGGAGGAATCCACGCGTTCGGTATTCACCTAGCCAATCCCGTGGTACCGAACCGATCCCGAGTTGAGTACGAAAGTGATTTAATCATAATTCACGAACCGACTATAGATTTTGGTCCTACATTTAAACCCTTCACATATGTCCCAGTCGAGTGAGAGTCATGGAGCTGTCAAACCCACTAACTCGGCTCTATGATAAATTCGTGACTGGCGAAATTACTAAACTGCCCTCAACGTCCTATGTGAGTCAGTTTATTGCTCTGGCCAGAGACTTAGTAATTTCCCGTCCCCAAATATGCAAAGGACATTTATCTCAATTGCTTATGAGACAGTGAATCCCTCTCGGTGGTCAAAGCCCGACAGTCACCCTTCGTTGTCAAGACTACATTTCGCCGCCGACCCATGCACTCGGCAATACGGGCCTAGCAAAGCTAGTGACTAGTCATGACCCCGAAGTCAACACCATCAGTGACCCTTTCACTCTAAGGTTCACGTAGACTACTATAATCAATCGATCGATCATTGACACTCCTCAAATAATAAGCCATGTGATGGTCCAAATACAAGTTAATCCCATGATTCAACTCGTACCAATGTCACGACCTCTCACTTCCCAAGTGAATGATTGCAGCCTAAGACTTATGGACGTATTTAACGTTTGAGGATAATACCTCACCGGTGCCCCCTCTCTCATCTAACGAGAATCGGTGACTAAACTCCAAACATTTGGATTTTATTTATTCGCCTTTTTATCGGATGCCAAGTAAGAAATATTGAACAATAAATAATATGCCTAAATAAAATAAAAACAAATAAAAATTTATTCCATAAATAAAATATCTGAATACATCGCTCAAATATAAAAAGCAAATAATACATTGTTCGTCTATGCCCTATTACATTTCATCATCGAATGGCATTCCGATGGCATATCCCTAACAATCTCCCACTTGCATTCAATGTCATTCTCTATGATATCTCAACCCCATTTTATCGAGGTGTCTATCAAGCACGGCCTGTGATAGAGGCTTGGTGAATGGGTCGGGCACGTTTTTTGCAGACGCTATCTTCTGCACGGCTATATAGCCACTTTCAACGAATCCACGCATCACGTGGTATTTTCTTTCTATATGTTTGGATTTACTGTGAGCCTGGGTTCCTTGGCTCGTGCAATCGTGCCACTATTGTCGCACCATAATCGTAAGGGTCGATCCACAATGTTGGAACCACTTGAAGTTCTTTCAAGAACTTCTTCATCCAAACACCCTCCTTAGCTGCCGCAGAGGCTGCTTTATACTCCGCTTCGTGGTGGAATCAATAGTTGTGCTTTTCTTGGAACTCTTCCATGACACTGCTCCGCCATTGAGCGTATAGACGAAACCAGAAGTTGATTTTCGGTCATCCACGTCTGATTGGAAGTCCGAATCAGTATAACCGTTCACTTCTAATTTCTCCACTACCGTAGACCAGTACCATATCCTTGGTCCGTCTGAGGTATTTCAGGATATTCTTTACTGCCGTCTAGTGTTCCTTACCAGGGTTAGCCTGATATCGACTGACTATGCTCACATCATATGTGATGTCTGGTCGCGTGCATAGCATCGCGTACATCAAGCTGCCCACTGCTGACGCATATGGGACTCCATTAATCTCTTTTCTATCTTCCTCGCTACGAGGACACATAGTCTTCGAGAGATGAATCCCGTGTCGCATAGGTAAGAACCTTTTCTTAGAATCGTCCATCTTATATCTTTTGAGGACCTTTTCTAAGTAAACGGCCTTGGATAAACCTATCATTTTATTCGCTCGATCTCTAAAAAGGCGAATTCCCAGAATGTAGGTCGCTTCTCCCAGGTCTTTCATGGAGAACTCGGTCGAAAGCCCACTTTGACCTCTGAGAGCAAACCGATACAGTTTCCAAGGATGTCGTCAACATACAATACGGGGAACGATATCTTACTCCCACTGATCATTCTGTAGACGCATGGCTCATCTTCATTTTCATGAATCCGTAGTTTCTAACTACTTCATCAAATCGAAGATTCTAGTTTCTCGAGGCTTCCTTAAGTCCATATATGACTTATTTAATTTGCACACCTTGTGAGCAGCTTGCAATGTAAAACCCCTAGGCTGCTCCATGTAGATTTCCTCTTGGCGGAATCCGTTTAGGAAAGCGGTTTTCACATCGATATGCCAGATCTCAAAGTTGTAGTGTGCCGCTATGGCAAGCAAAATACGGATGGACTTAATCATTGCAACTAGTGAAAATGTTTCCTCATAGTCAATGCTCTCCTTTTGACTATAACCCTTCGCTACAAGCCTGGCTTTGTAGGTATCAACTAGTCCGTCAGATCCAATCTTCTTCTTGTAGATCCACTTACATCCAATTGGTCTAAAACCATCGGGTAGACCTACTAACGTCCAGACCTGGTTGGCGTGCATAGAGTCCATCTCTGCTTTCATAGCCTCAAGTCACTTCAGCGAGTCTATATCAATCATTGCCTGGTCAAAGGTAGCGGGGTCATCCCCGACGTTCCCTTCCGTCACAGCATCCTCGTGCTCGATGTGTACCATACCGTATCTCGCAAGCATACGAGTACGCAATTCAGGTCGCGTCTCAGACTGCTCCTCGATGCTTATCGATACTGGAGTCTCTGTAGGTGTCTCATCTAACTCTCCATGAGTTACTTCCCTGCCAACTCCACCTTCTCGAACAAACCCATCCTCGAGAAAGTGAGCATGTATGGCTACGACGATCCTCTGATCATCGTGGAAGTATAAATAGTATCCCATAGAGTCATCGGGATACCCAATGAAACGACATTTCATTGACCTCGATTCTAGCTTGTCTGTCATTAGCTTTTTTACAAAAGCGGGGCAACCCCAAATTATTATGTGATTCAAGCTTGGTTTCTGACCAACAGACTTCGAAGGGATTCTGTTCAGAATGTATACAACAGTCTGTATGGCATATCCACATAACGATATGGGGAGATCTGTGTAACTAAGCATTGATCGAACTTTATCTAATAATGTTCGCTTTTGTGTTCCGCAACACCATTCAATTGTGGTGTTTCGGGCGGAGTAAATGTGAAATGATTCCGTTCTCTTTCAAGAACTCATCAAACTCGAGACTCATATACTCACCACCTCGATTTGTCAAATGGCTTTTATTTTTTCTCCCAGTTTGCTTTTCCACTAGTGTCTTGAATGCCTTGAACTTATCAAGGGTTTCAGACTTGTACCTCATCAGATATACCAAGCCGTAGCGAGAGTGATCATCTGTAAAGGTAACAAAGTAGTGGAAATTACCTCGGGTCGTAACTGCAAACGCTCCACAAACGTCTGTATGGATCAAACCTCGAATGTCAGTGGCTCTTTGAAAAGTCCATGTGAAGGGAGACTTAGTCATCTTACTGAGGATACAAGATTCGCACGTTGGATATGGACTTGATCCCGATGACTTAATTATGCCATGTTTTTCCAACTCTTGAATCTTTCGATCTACAGCATGACCGAGTCGAAGATGCCACAAATACTTCTTATTAGACTCTAAGTCTCGTTTGTTTGTAATTGCATTTTTATTTTATCTTGTACATTAAGATAATACAAACCATTTAGTAATATCGCATTTCCGACGTAATTATTTCCAAACTAAATATCGGAAATATTATGAATAAAACGGAATTCATAACCGAGTCTCCTCAAAACAAGAATAGAAATAATATTCTTAAGCCCCTTGGGCAAAACTAAAATATCGGAAAGAAATAAACTATGTCCAATGGATAAAATCAGAGTCTTCGATCCAACGTGGCTGGCCGGTCCGCTATGTCCCTTGCCAACGTTAATCAGAATCTCTCGATCCGCCAGCTTCCTACTTCATTCCAGAACATGGTTCAAAACACAAATATGGGCGCTAGCCCCTGAGTCAAGAATCCATGAAGTGGAAAACACAGTTAAAGAATAGTTAGTTTCTAAAACGGTTTGTTCAATACCTGAAGCCTCCGAAGCTTTGCGCTTCGGGCAGTCCCTCTTCCAATGGCCGAGATGTTGGCAGTGTAGGCATTTATTTGCCTTAGGACCCTTATGAACGTTCTTGGCCTTGCCCGTTTTCTTTATCCCTCATTTCGTCTTAGTTAACTTGTTCGGCTTTTTCGGCGTCGTCCTTCTAGACCGCGTCGTCGCAATAAGTCCTACTTCCTTTCCCCTCGCCTTTTTGATCTGACTCTGAGTATGAACAAGCTGATTCATCAAATCCGACAAGGTGACTTGCGATCGTTCATTTTACAGTTAATGATAAATTGTCTGAACGACTCATGTAGCGAATCAAGGATTAGATCCATATGAAGCTCATGATGAATAAGAAATGTAAGAGACTCCAACTCCTCAACCCATCCAATCATCTTGCGCACATGTTCTCTGACATCGGCACCTTCAGCAAGCTTTGTGTGAATGAGCTTTTTAGAAACGGCGTATTGAGACGGTCTAGACTGCTCGCCAGAAAGCTCCTTCAGATGAATCAATATCTTCACGCATACTTATGTCCACATGGCTACGCTGAAGAGCATTGTTTATCGCAGAAAGCATATCAGCGTTGACCCTAGCAATGTCTGCAACCACTTGGCGTGATGTGCTCGGTCAGCATCACTCGTAGTATCCCCTAGGGTGAGTGGGATGGGACGATCGAGCGTATACTCTAAGTTCTCCAGAGTAAGAAAAATCCTTAGAGTTTGGAGCCAGTCCGCAAAGTTTGGACCTTCCAAACTATTCTTAGTGATCAACATAATAAATGGTGATGTCATCATAAACAGTAGAAAGAAAATAAATAATCTGCAGAAAATAAAGATAAGCAAGTTAGGTTGAACGTATAATTCGATCAAGCGCAAATAAGGACTTTTCATTTGGCCAGTTCCCCGCTTCGCATTTAAACAAGCCTCAACCTAGCAAATTGTTGTCCAGTCTAATCAAACGGCGGCACGTCTTACACGAACCCACATAAGAGTATTTCAACTTCTTTGTCTACATTTAGGAACCCTCACTCTGCATATTGGGTATAACTGTTCTAAATGGTACCTATCAACGTCTGGCTCGAACCTAACACTTGGAAATTCCACCCGTAGGATAACACTTTGTAAGGTGTAATGTGTTTCGGTGAGCGGCGTTTAGAAAAATGCACCTGAACTGCCTACGGAAAAGGTAAAATGTTTGGCGCCGATAACTCGGAACATATCACACATATACAAAGGTCACAGCAGTATCACCCTTGATAGAAGACATGAACCAGGCCCCTTTACTCACTTAGTAAATTTCAAATGGGAGAATACGTCTCACATAAGCACATAAATCACGCATATCACGTCAAACCAACACGCACGTGATTTACAGTAAAACCTAGTTTGACTACAAGATTATCAACGCAGACTATTTCTAATCTCCTATTAAATTTGTTTTATACTAAATACACGTCGTCGACCGTCATGGGTGACTTCAAGTTCTCGAACGGCGCATTCATTTTGTACGTCTCACCTTGTACTTGTAGGGCCAAAACTAATCCTATCTAATAAAAATAGTAAAGTACAAGACGGGGGATAATAAGTCCCAGACAGCCCGTATAATACAAAGCCAGCGGGAACCTTGTCACCCTTAACAAATAACCCGGTCAAAACAGATAAGTCTAGTCCATGTTGACGCCCTTATATATCACATATCATAACATAAAAACATATAAGCGACAATTAAATGCTCAAAGAAATTCGAAACAAAATTTAGGCTTTTATTGGGCCACGCCCATTTAAGGTCCCTTAGGCTTCTTGTTGGGTCGGGCCTGTCCTTAGGCCCATCAGGGTTACCGAATTGGGCTGGGCCTTTTTCATAGTTCGAACATTGCTTTGTCCAAAATTGATTTAAGGCCCAAAAGCGAATGGAATTAGACCTAGACTAACTAGAGCCCATTAGGGTTTCTAAATCCCAATGGCCCAAAATAACATCGCCGCCTCGCATGGTTTGCGGATCAGAACCAGACGACGTCGGAGCCGGAGTTTCATCCCAGACCGATGCGTCGCAGCCCCGACCCAGCGATGCGCGTTTCCCCCGTGTTGCGGGCAAACTATGTGTCTCGGGTCGGCGATGATGACTGCCATACAGCCTCATCATACTAGAACTGAGCATCGTCAGAGTCAGGGCTTCGCCCAAAACCACCACACTGCTCTGTCCCAGGCCGGCGCATCTTCGGAAGATCCATTCATGCGCGTATCACTCACACGATCGGGTGCGGGCAGATTCGCTGCTTTTTGGTTAACGGCGTGCCACGACAGCTTCGCTGCCCCCACGGACCAAAATAGGGCCTTCCCGGAGTCAGGGCTTTGCCCCGAGCCGGTGGGATGCGCCGCTCCAGCTCGACGTGTTGCCGGAATGCCTTTCGGCCGCGTGTGGCACACTTGACGACGAAAAAGCGAACCCTAGAAATCGTTTTGGCCGTGCGTTCAACGCTCAGCCTTGAGCTGTGAGGTGCTGTGGTGATCAAGGGCCGTTGATCCGCCACATATCGCCGTCCCAGACAGAGAAACTCGAATAAGTTTAGTCAAATAATCGAGTCAAACTTATCGAAATTTTTTTAAAGTCATAGATTTTCGATCATTCTAATTTTTCGATAGAAAATTTTCCGATAGAATTTTCGCGATCTACAAATTTTCGATAAACCATTTTTCGACAGGTTTACTAAAACATTTTCTATAAACACTATCGAAAATCAACTACTTTCGAAAAATACTCTAGCTAAACATTTTGCAGTCGAAAATAATTTTCGATACACATCCTTTGACAAACCTATACTTACGAAAATCATTTTCAATAAGAGTTTTAAAAAAAAAACATTTTTGATCGTCACTTTTGAAAATCACTTTTGATCGCAATACTTTTTCGATTAATCCCATACTAAAGCTGATTTCTACTTAGCATTTCTAAGGATCAAAATTTTTCAAGTCGAAAAACTTACTGCTCGAACAACTTTTATCTTATTGAACTTTCAAATGCAAATATTTTCCACACTGATTTGAAAATTTTTACAAATCAAGAATCCAAATTGTCATTTTCAAAACTTTCAAAAAATATTTCCCTTTGCATAATCATTTTCGATAGTCAAACTTTTCGATTAAAATCATAAATTCAAATCCTTTAGCAAAAATTTTGTAGTATCAATTCTTGTGTTAAATATTTTTCTTACTCAAACACAATTTTTAGGACCAAATATTAGAGATAGGCCCTAAAAGGAAATTGCTTAAGTACACACCAAATATTACTAACAAATTTTTCACTTGTGATGCACTCTTACCAACTCAAATCCAAACCTTCACGAGATCCTACCAATCAACTACGACTATGGATGCTTACTCTCTTGGAAACGATGTATGTCCCCTAATTCTCAGAAGAGGCGAATATACCGTATGGAGAAGCCGGTTTATAAATTTCTTGGAGACTAAAGATCAAGCTGCGAATCTACTAGCTTCTCTCCAAGAAGAACCCGCTCAATTCTGGCTTATTGCAGAAGGCGATGCCACAAATAACCCCCCTCATTCCAGCCAGTAGAAGACTTAAATTTCCTAGTGAATACTCTGAGGGGGAGAGATTAAGAGCTACGGCTGACCTAGGAGTCAAAACTTTCCTGATGCAAGGCATCCCAAATGACATCTATATGCAAATAGATAGTTTGTTAAGTGCTAAGGCAATATGGGATGAGCTCCACAAAATGATGCGAAGGACCGAAGTCGGAGTAAAGGCGAAAAAAGCAAACATACTCACAGCCTACGACTCTTTCAAAGCTAAGACGGAGGAAAATCTATACGGCCTCTATCAGTGCTACCTGACTCTATTGAACGAGACAAGGAAAATAGAAATCTTCAAGACAAATATGGAGGTAAACATCATATTTCTAT
The DNA here is from genome assembly GCA_004919715.1 of Linderniella brevidens. Lineage (NCBI taxonomy): Eukaryota > Viridiplantae > Streptophyta > Magnoliopsida > Lamiales > Linderniaceae > Linderniella > Linderniella brevidens. The sequence continues at coordinate 808,667 of SWDC01000150.1, read as the reverse complement.
CATCTCTTCATCCGGAGTGGAAGAAAATATCCATGCAAATTCGTCATAACAAGGCTTTGGATGTGATGGATATCCACGCCGTGTTCGACAATCTAGCTCAACACGAGGAAGATGTCAGCGAGATTCAGAAGGAGCAGAAGGGCAAACAAATCGAATATTCAATAGCCATTGTCTCAGGAAAAAAAACTAGCTGATCTCGCAAAGAAAAGAGTGTAAAAATGCCCAACTCTTCATAAGAAGAAGACTACTCAGACACATATTATGAGCCCGACATGATGGAGTTCAGGTTCCAATTGGCTCTCATTACAAAAATGATGAGCAAAAAGTTCTACAAAAAGAAGTCATCCTCCTCAGCTAATCGACTTCGGACCTCAAGTTCTAAGCACAAGGAAAGACCAGGTGAGACTTCAGAAATCAAGAATGCCAAAGACCCACAGATATTCTTGATTTGTGGCAAAACATGACACTTAGCCAGGGGGTGTAGTCTGCCAAAGAAGAAAGACGCAAACTACTACTCCAAGAAATTTCAATTGACTAAACAAAAGGAAGCTGGAGTAGCTCTAATGGCTGAACAAGACCACTGGCTAAAAGACACCACGGATTCTGAAACGGACAACTTAGCTCTCATGGCACGTCTTGAAGATACCTCAGAAGCAAGCACGACGAACCGGACTGACGACGACGAAGCATCAACCTCGTCTCAAGAGGTAGCTACGCATAACTCTACATTATTAAACATGTTAGAAACTTTACAAATTAAATATGCTAACATGAAAAGTGAGCGGAAAAGTTCAAAAGAGTTAGAGGAGTGACTAGCACTTAGCGAAAAGAACTTCCAAATACAATAGATAAGAAAGCTCTCTTAGAAATTCTCTTATCTAATTCTAAGGAAACTATAAGTAGTCTTGAATCTAGGATAGCTACGTATGAGACTAAGATTAACGACCTTAGTAAAACTCATAGCGATAGTCAAAGAGATTTAGAAATTTCTAGAAACAATTATAAGGAAATCTCTGATGAGCGTAAGAAGCTTTACTCTAGGATTAAGACTTTAGATGATCTTTTGACTAAAAGGGGACAGACCGATCGGACGATTTTTCTAAATCAGCCACAATATAGAATTTTATAATTCTGTTTAAGGCTTAGACTTTACTAATCCTTGTAACTTGAAAAAGGTTAACGTAAAACAATTATATGATATCAAGTACATGGGTTTGGGACTAACTTCTTTAATGACTTTTGCTAACGCTTCAGAAATAAATGCCTTAGAATTCAAAAGAAAAGCCAAAACTAGGACTGAAATCCCCTTTGATTAAACTTATTTGAATAATAGTTAGAAAATGCGGGAGGTACACATGTCTAGTGACTATAATTCATTATATCCTTTAGAAGATATCCCTAAAGTTAAGGGAAAAAATCATGATCATTCTAAAAAATCTACGTTCTGTTATATTTCTGCTATTGTTAAGAAAATAATTGATTTAAACTCCTCCTTAGAATCAGAAAGAAAGAATTTTGAAGCAGAAAAGAATGCGCTTTTATTTGAAATTTCCAATCTAAAAATTTCCTCAGTTTTAACTAACGTCTCAAAACCTTATTGTTAGGTCCTAGATTATCAACTATCGTAAATCCTAGGCATGAATTCTAGATATTCGAGTAGAAATCTAAGATATTATACCTCGGTCGAATACCTTCGATGAAGAACACGAGAGAAATGCCCTTAGTGTGACAAAGTGTTTTGTGTGTTTCTCTCTGTATGTAAAATGCAAGCCCTTCGGATTTTTTCTATTAACTTTCTCTATTGAATTCAATAGTGTACATTGGTATTTATATCTATATACACGGTATAATATAACTAAGTCCTACACTATTGAATATACAAATTACGCCCCTAATTACAAGGATAACTAATAAATGAGCACAATTAAAATATCTTCTTCTATATCCCCATTTGTGCTCGTTTGCTCTTCAGCTATGTTTATCCTTGTCGGGCGTAGAATGACTTCCTCAATCCCAATGTTGTCTCATAATGACGAACAACATCCCTCAGCTCTAAATGTTCCTCAATAGTGCTGAGAAGCTCATTCAGGAGCGGAGCTTCTTCTTTTCCATGGTCCTCGAAGATCGTGGTCTCATCGATCTCTTCCAATATCCTTTCAATATTCTTCTTTACGAGCTTCAACGTCACATCGCAGAACCTGTGTACTTCAGACTTCATCATCTCTCTCGTCTTTCCAATGATTGAATTGAGATAAGTGATGGCGAGGCTTGACTTCATGAAGATGTTTTCTGGGAAGTCGTTGGGAAACCTTTCACGAGCGGATATTCCATGTTGACCTTCTTCTATTATTCTCCAATGCAATTTGAAGGTCGTGCGGTGTGAAACTTGATCTATCGCACCATGAATCTCTTTAAGCCCTCGAGCCCTTCCTTCTTATTGTACCCAACAGGTGTCTGGTACTTTTTCTTGTACATCTGGAACAGATGGTAGACCTCGTCCGGTGGAAGAAAGAGGAGATAACTCTCGTCTATCTCTTCTCCAATGTGTAATATGCCCGGTTGATCGTGTATATTGGAGTTTGATAGGGACAAATCGTGTCTGAGACTGTCACGAGTTGGACGATCGGTGGCTTCTCCCTAAAGTTTCTTTTGAGTTGATCTATTGGGATGCCACTTCGATCTCGACCGAGATCGGTGAGCATGAAAATGTGTTCCATCTTCTTCCGCTCTTCTCAATGAGAAATCCCCCGAAGCTTCAGCTCGTTCAGCTTATTGATTCTGTTCGGTGCTCGCCAGATCTGCTTCCGTAAATCTTCAAGAAAAGGCACTCCAATCCGAACATTTTCCCATGGTCTCTCGACTCGGACGGTCCCCTTTGATAGACGTGGACGGGTGTCCGCTCGATGTCTTATCAGTTCAGGTAATTAAGGGAGTTCGACATTGTAGTTCTCTTCTTCTTGAAGTTCTTCGTCTTCGAGTAGAACTAGATAAAATGAAGCATGTTGCAAGAAATATCTGACGTTGGATAGACGAGCTTGAGCAGCATCCTCTGGCTCCTAGTGCGTCAACCATTTCTCGCTTAGGATGTAATCGTCTACGATGGCGTGAGGATCGTAGTTGACTGTTGAGGCTTTTGGTTGATCTTGGAGTGTAGAGTCTGAGGTTGGGATTGGGTTTGGACTTTTGGGAGCCGAAGGTGTTCTGTGGGTGTGAGGTGTGGTGGTCGTTTGTGAGCTGGTAGTAGGTTGTGTGGATGTTGTTGGTGGGTTTGTTGACGAGCCTCCAGCTTCACGAATCGATGGATACTTTTCTCGTCCTAGACTGCAACTGATTTTAGTTGTCTTTTGCCGCCTCTCCCCCTCAGGGCGATCCTGATCATCAGGATCGTCATGTCGTCTTTTGGTGCGGGAGCTCTGTTTACGGCAGCTTGTCCGAGCAGGCAATTCAGGGTCATCGACTAGTCGTTGGTAGAGATTCTCCTCAGCATGGGTCCTCTTTTTGATGGCTAGAAGACGAGAAATAAGGATATCGTGAAGCTGAGTGATTGGGATGGTGTAATGATTGATAAGGTTGGGAGATGGGGTTGGGGTGGTGACTATGGGTTGGATAGAGGTATTTGTGGTGGGTTGGATAGGGGTATTTGTGGTGGGTTGTGGTGGTGACGGAATGGGCTCTGACAGAGTGGCCTCTGAGACTTGTATTTTCCCGGTATCCCGTCGGGAAGTCCCGATGGCTTGTTGTACTCTCTTCATCAACCGATCTTCGAGGGAAGTAAGTCTGTCGGTAGAGAGAGCTACTTGTAGGCATTCCTCCGTCACGAATGGTGACACCTCCGGACTGGAGCCAGGTAGGCGTTCCACTATCACAACATCAGAATAGATTTCTGATGTGCCGTCTAGAATAGGACGGGACGACTGAACGCACCCGTTGTCAACCCTGAAGGCACCACTTCGGTGGGTTGGCCCGTTGTTGCTTCTGAAGATGTCGGTAAAGCAACAGGACTTCCATCCAATCTTGGAGATGAAACCATAGAAATCATCTCTATGGATGTTGTGACAGCCTTGGTGTGAACCTGTGTAGTCGTCAAGATAGACTGTTGAGGAGGCAAAGAGGGAGCTGTTGGAGTAGACGGAGATGCAGACGGGACTTGGGATCTTCGTCGGCTGGAGTCCCTTCTAATGAGTCTCCATTCCTCATCGGATTCGGTTTCGTCAGGTGAGGCAGCCATCGAAGGTGTTGGCACACGTGCTTCAACCTCGGGCTCACTGGCCGCTACTTCAGGCTCCTGAGACTCAGCTTCGGGCTCATGTGCATGCATGATGGGTTCTTGACGGAGAGGCATCGGGGCAGGGCCGGTGGGGATAGTCCGAACCATAGCCTCAGTGATGGAGTTGTTCCGGCAGTAGTCTTGATAAGCTTCGTCTGAAGGATCTGCCAGGCGGAGGAGTTCCAAATGTATAAGCATTGGTTGGAGCTCCAAGTCCGATGCCTTTGGGTTGTGGAAGAACCGCAACCTCGGTGGTGTATATCCTCCAACGGGTGGTAGACGGGGAATATCCGGATGAACTTCCATGAGATGCTCAATTATTAAAGGGAACCAGCGGACGTACGGAAGAAAGTTGGCCTTCGTCTTAGTCTCCCGTTGACGCATCTGGACGGCCAAGTCATTCCAGATGAGCTGGGACACATCGTACTTCTTTGAGAAAACGACTCCATGGAAGATCCTTATGATATTCCCGTTCGCCTTGTCGAATCCCGAAAGCTTTGGGGAGAGACATTTGTTGATGATCCCGAATAAAGTCTTCCAAGGATGAGGGATTCCGCTGTTTTGGAAGTTGGCGAGCTTGACCAGCGGGGGCTTGTATCCCATCCTAAGCATATCGGCAATGATCTCCGCATCAGAAGGTAAGGGATCGTAGACTTCGTGATGTGAGAGATCAGGGACTATTCCAGGAGATCCTTCTTGACGATGCGTTCTTTTGGTTGATTTTCGTTGTGTAAATTGTGTTATCGCCCACGCTATGGATCTTCGTACTTCCCCAGAATTGCTGGAGATACACTATCTGAATGGAGGCTGTCAGGGTTAGAGCTGGCCAATGCGAGTGTCCTTTGAGGATTGATATGATGACGTCGTCAGGGCATCGGAAGGTCGTCAAGTCCAATTGATAGCTGTTGTCATGTACTTATAGCATGAGCTCGGATGGATAGATATGTGAATACCCTTGATGTGACATCTCTGAAAAAAATTTAATAAAGATCATTAGTTGATAAAGGCCAATTCAAAATAAGCAATGATTATTTAAATAAAGTATTTCCAATTTTATTATGCGTAAACATTTTTAAGTTGGAAAATATTTTTCATTTGTGTAAAGAATGGTTTGTGAAAAGACTTTAAAAAAATTTCTAAGTGTTGAAAGTGATTACTGTTTGCGGCGCGTTATTATTCGAACAGGACTTTATTCGAACGCTAAGTTATGCGATCGAATAAAATTCCATCGAAAACTAAAGTTTTTCGGCGCTTATTTTTGCGATCGAATAAAATATTATCGAAAACTAAAGGTTTTCGCCGCTTAGTTTTGCGATCGAATAAAACCTTATCGATAACTTAAGTTTTTCGCCGCTATGTTTTGCGATCGAATAAAATTTTATCGAAAACTAAAGTTTTTCGCGCTACTAGTTGCGATGAAAAGGTTTTCGACCCTAAAAGTTTCAAAAATCGAACAATCAAATTTAAAACTGCAAATGATAATTTTTCGAGAAAAAGATTTAATCTGAACTGAAAATGTTCAAAAACAAGTTCCGAACCCAAGTATTACGCAGTTTATCAACATGTTTAAGGCTAAATCGCAGCAAACTAGAATAGATTTCTTAAACATGAGCTGTCGAAAAAACCGAGAGTCGAAAATCGCTCGAAATACTTGAAATAATGATGCCTTTCGTGATTTACGAAACTAAAATACTAACAGGATCTTGATTCTACCTTCAAAACCGGCGAATTTACAGAAGACATAATGAGATTATTTGAAGAATTTGGGTTTCGCCGTTTGAACTTTTCAGAGAATAGAAAACTCTTTTCGTTTGATGTTTTGCATGTAAATATGTTTCGACTGCAAAAATTATATAAGTAATTTTGGGCCGAGAAAAATATTCTGGGCCTTTGTTAGACCAAACATGTTAGTTTTTCGATCCTTTTCAAAAAAAATTACTTTTGCACCCTTAAATTCCGGAAAAAAAAATTATGACAAAACTCCCCCTAAGTTTATGAAATAAATGCAATTAACTCCCAATGTTGATGAAATTCGTCACTTGACTCCTCGGATGAGCTCGAAATATCCCGTGATACTTAGAGAAAAATATTAGAAGTTTATTTGCGAGGAAATCATTTAGGAGATAATAGCAATTATACATGTAAGCTCCCCCTCAACAAGTGCACATATAATGTTTATGCATATGAAATTTTTACAATATATAACATAAGCAAAAATAGCGCATTTAATCAATTCAACATAGATTCATGATCCCCTAATCATGCATATGAAAATTTACGTTAGCATGTATTTTTGGAAAAAATTTGCATTTGACAATTCCTACTAATGTATTTAAAAATGTGCGAAAATATTTTTGGGGTCAGAATATGTCATTTTGATCATTATCACGCAAAAATTTCACATGAGACAGAATAATAATTTGCCATCAAATCATGTCACTAAAGTAATATCCTAAGATCATAGTATGAGTCATTTCGAAACCTCTCGCATGGTTTGCTCATAGCGCTCAATTTATTTTTATCATGGGGATAATTAGTATATATATCTCTCATATCAACACGACAAAATTTTATCGATTATTTGTTCGTGGCGCATTTAATTAACTCACCAAGTGAAAGTCCATCAATTTAAATCAAATGGACTTTGAAGGGATTATTATTTTAGGCTCTTATTTAGAAGGGTAGGCAAATAATTTGGAATTAGTGAGCTTAAAATCCTTCCATTCTAGGGGCCCTTTTAACATTCATTTATGCTCCTTTTTCTTTTCTTTTCTTCTGCACTTGCTCAAGCTGAATCTCTTCTTCTTTACTAGGCTTGAGAGATTAGATATCCTGATGTATTTCTTGGGCCGAGACCGTGCTCCTCTTGAAGGTTTTAAAGATTATCTTTTGAGAGGTTCACAGTTATGAAATTCGAACCCAAGGTTGTGCTCCTCTTCTCGTTGTCTCGATATAAGACCCAGATTATCGTTGGAGAAGTTCACTTCAAGGTGCTTCTCTTCTAGCCGTTTTGACGAGTATACGAGATTATCTAGGAGAAGTTCGCAACAAGATTCATACTTCTCTTTTATAATAATCGAGAGATTATTTGAGCATTCATCGTGTGCGTCTTCTATCTCCTTTTCTCCCCCTCGTTTTCCTGTTTGAGCAGCCCCCGAAACTTATGGAATAAGGTTGACGGCGTAATCGAGTTTGAAGTGAAAAAGAGTATTGGAAAAGGCTCAAAGGGGATTACTAGAAGAAAACAGATTATAGATTATAATTTGGCCAAGTGAGGAATATCCTAATTGCCCTTATCATATTCATGACGAACTAACACAAAATGAGAATGAGGCCACGAAGCACAAATCAAGAGACAAGCATTTGAAGTGTGACACACTCAAGGATAAATACTTTGAAAAATATTGAGGCTCAAATTCTCACATATATGATGTGACTTTGTATCTAGTGAAACATACTAAGCTCTTTAGACAAAAGATGTAACTTGAATTTTAAGCAAATAACCAAGCATGTATCACAGAAATATTTTTGTGAGTAAATCACAATGAACAAGATCATCGTCATTCCCCTTATTTTTTTTTCATTACTTTATTATTATTATTATTTTTATTATAATATTATATATATAAATATTTAATTTATTATTATTATTATTTATTTATTTTATTATTTTTTTTAATTATTCGTAAAATAAAATCACGCACGATATAACAAAGAGTATCAAGAAACACATAGAATACCATACACAAACATAATATAGCATGTGAAGCATATTTCAAGTAAGATTGAGATTCAACATGCCTAACTTAGAGATAAGGAATTGGAATCGTTTTCCATCCAATGCCTTAGTGAATAAGACGGCAAGTTGAAACTCCGTGTTTCCAAAAAAAATATCTATAGTCTTTTTCTACATGATCTTTTATAAAATGATAGCGAATATCAATGTGTTTCGTGAGTGAGATATTAACAGGATTGCAAGTAATGGCAATGGCACTTTGAGAATCGCTATAAATGGAAATGTTATTAAATTCAAACCCATAGTCGCGCAGTTGCGTCCGCATCCACAGAACTTGTGAGAAACAATTAGCAGCCGCAACGTATTCCACCTCGGCCGTCGAGTTTGATACGCAATTTTGCTTCTTTGAGGACCATCATTCCAACTTATCGCCCAAGAATTGTGCTCCACCTGATGTGTTTTTCCTGTCCATTCGGCAACCTGGATAGTCAGCGTTAGTAAAACCAATTAACTTAAAATATGTGTCTTTTGGATACCATAACCCTAAGGTGGGAGTCTTTTTGAGATAGCGTATGATTTGCTTGACCACATGCATGTGAGACTCTTTCGGGTCAGCTTGAAACCGAGCACAGAGGCAAGTGGCGAACATTATGTCGAGTCGGCTTGACGTTAGGTAGAGAAGAGAGCCAATGATACTCCGATAAGTCGTGATGTTGGTTGCCTTGCCAGAAGGACCAGCATCCAATTTGCAGCTTGTTGACATGGGAGTACTCATAGATGTGCTCTTGTCTTGATTAATTTTCTTCAGAATATCTCTTATATACTTCGTTAGACTAAGGAAAATTCCATCTTCGAGCTGCTTGACTTGTAGTCCAAGAAAGAATTGAAGTACGCCCAACTCGGATTTGGTCTTCATCAGATCACCAAATTTATGACAGAGTCGTTGATTTGTCGAGCCGAAGATGATGTCGTCGACGTAGACTTGGACGACCATAAAGTCTTTTCTTGCTTTTTGACGAACAGTGTCGTATCAATTGTTCCTCGTACAAAGTCTGACTTTACTAGAAATTCGCTCATGACATCATACCAAGCTCGAGGGGCTTGTTTTAGTCCGTAGAGAGCTTTCTCCAATCGATATACATGATCCGGGTGCTCTTCGTGCACGAACCCTTTGGGTTGAGCGACATAGACTTCCTTTTTAACACGCCGTTGAGAAAGGCGGTTTTTACGTCCATTTGATAGACCTTGAAGTCTTTATGAGCCGCGTAAGACAGTTTTATTCGAGCAACAGGAGCATATGTCTCGTCCTAGTCAATGTCTTCCTGTTGGTTGTACCCTTTGGCTACGAGACGCGCTTTGTTCCTGATAATTTCACCGTCCTCGTTCTTTTTATTCTTGAAAACCCATTTGGTTCCTATAATTGTCTTGTCATGCGGTCGAGGAACTAGGGTTCAAACTTGCAGACACTCGAATTGGTTGAGTTCGTCTTGCATTGCGATAACCCAATCCTTGTCTTTAAGGGCTTCAGCTGCCTTGATTGGTTCGTTTTGGCTTAAAAAGCACGTGAAAAGTCCACTATGAGAAGATGTCCTAGTGCGTACTCCGCTTGAAGGATCACCAATTATTTGATCGACGGGATGAGCTCGTGTCCACTTACACTCATGAGGTAGAGTCGATGCAGAACCATCGTCGATAAGTAGTTCGAGACATCCTGAATTGAGAGGCAAAGTATCCGTTGGAGGGAAATCCATTTCTGAAGTTGACATTGATGGAATTTCCTCATCTGCATCAGTAGGAACTGCATCACTGGATGGTGATTCAGAATCCTGAGAGTCTTCAACATCGGTTGAACCGTGGTGGCCACGAATCGCATTTGGGATTTCCACCGTATAAGGGGAAGGTGTGTTGCTTGGTATAGATTGTGATGACCATGTGTTTGTGACTCGTTCCGATAAAAATGTTCGACGAGAAAGTCCAAGTCTTCCAAACCAGCGGGAGGTGCTTCTTCTAACGGTGAGGCAGATGTTGTCGAAATTTGTTGACTTTGAACCAACACACCTATAAGCCCGGTTCTGAATTATCGTGTTCAGAAACCAAGTTTGTCACTTCGTGAAAAGTGACGTTGTAACTTTCCATTATTATGTGAGAAGACTTTATATAAACGCGGTACGCTTTAGAAGTTGAAGAATATCCAATAAAGAATGCTTCAAATGCTTTAGGATCGAACTTGCTTCGATGCTCTCGGTCGTTTGCCACAAAACACTTGCACCCGAAGACTTTAAAGAATGAGATATTCGGAATCCTATGATTTATTATCTCGTACGGCGTCTTTTCTTCTGAATAATCGTCCAATTTTGCGTAAAGCAAGTTGTACTGACTGCTTCATCTCATAGAAAGTGAGGAAGACCGAAATGTATAAGCATCGTCCGTACAGGTTCAACCAGAGTTCGGTTTTTCCGTTCTAGTACACCATTTTTTTGAGGCGTCTTAGCGGCTGAGAATTGTTGACATATGCCAAGAGACTGATAGAAAGTACTAAGGCGCCGATTCTTGAACTCAGTCCCGTTGTCAGTCCTGATTACTTGGATTTTCTGTTGCAGGAGATTTTGAGTTGTATTCACAAAATTTTTTATCAAGTCTCCGGTCTCATCTTTAGTTCGTAGAAACCTTGTCCAATCGTAGCGAGAGTAGTCGTCGACAATAACTAGCACATACTTGCGACCGTTGATACTATGTGTTCGTATCAGTCCATAGAGGTCCATGTGTAGTAAGTTAATGAACTTTGACCACTCTGCTAAACCGAGAGGACCCTTTTATAAGTGGGTACCTAAGTCTCTCTAAACTTGTCTATGGAGATCCATCATGTGTGGTATCTAGATTCGGGTTGCTTCACACACATGACGGAAAATCAAGAACTGTTGAGCAACTATCAAGACCGCTACAACGGTGAAGTCAGATTCGGCAACCATGATTCAGCTCTAATTCTAGGCCTTGGAGATATGATTCTGGAGAATCTAACAATAAAAGATGTCTCATACGTCAAAGGTCTCAAACACAACCTATACAGCATAGGACAATTCTACGTAAAGGCTTTCAAGTGGTATTTCAATCATATCAGTGCAGAATCCTAAACAGTCAGAATCATGAACTTCTTACAGGAGCTCGAAGATTTAATCTCTACACAATAAATCTAACAACAGAACGACCTTCGACTGATGTTTGCCTCATCTCTCAGACGACAATTCAGAGGAACAACTTATGGCATCAACGTATGTCTCATCTTAATCTCAAGGCTCTTCACAAGCTTTCTGCTAAAAAGGTTGTCAATGGTCTGCCAACCATCTCACTTCAACAAGAGCATCATTGTTCGGCTTGTCAAATGGGCAAAATGAAGCGAGCGTCGTATAAACTCAAGCACATAGCCTCCACATCTCGACCTTTGGAATTACTGCACATGGACCTCTTGGACCAATGCGAACACAAAGTATCAACGATCGTAAGTATGTGATAGTTATTGTCGACGACTACTCTCGCTACACTTGGACAAGGTTCCTACAAAGTAAAGATGAGACTGGTGACTTGATAATAAATTTTGTGAATACAACTCAAAATCTTCTGCAACAGGCAATCCAAAGGACTGACAACGGGACTGAGTTCAAGAATAAGTGCTTAAGTACTTTCTATCAGTCTCTTGGCATCTGTCAATAATTTTCAGCCGCTAAGACGTCTCAACGAAATGGCATCGTAGAACAGAAAAACCGGACTCTGGTTGAAGCTGCACGGACTATGCTTACACATTCAGATTTCCCTCACTTTCTATGGGCTGAAGCAGTGAGAACAACTTGTTTTACGCAAAATCGGACGACTATTAACAAGCGCTTTGAGAAGACGCCGTAAGAGATAATAAATCAAAGGATTCTGAATATCTCATTCTTCAATGTCTTCCGGTGCAAGTGCTTTGTGGCGAACGATCGAGAGCATCAAAGCAAGCTCAATCCTAAAGCATTTGAAGCCGTCTTTATTGAATATTCTTCAACCTCTAAAGTGTACCGCGTTTATATCAAGTCTTGTCACATAATAATGGAAAGTTACAACGTCACTTTTCACGAAGTGACAGACTTGGTTTCTGAACATGACAGTTCGGAGCCCGGGCTTCTAAGCGTGTTGGCACAAAGCCAACAAATTTCAACAACGTCTGCCTCAATGTAAAAAAAAGTCATTCGCGCTGATTCGGAGGACTTGGACTCTCTCTTTGAATATTTTTATCGGAACAAGTCTCAATCGCCTGTTTCATCACAATATATGCCAAGAAGCACACCTTTCCCTTCTACGGTGGAACTCCAAAATGAGATTCCCGACCACCAAGGTCCAACCGATGTTCTAAACTCTCAGGATTCTGAATTACAAACTAGTGATGTTGCTCCTACAGATGCATATGAGGAAATTCCATCAATATGACCTTCAGAAATGGATTTCCCTCCTACGGATACTCAGCCTCTCAATTCAGGATGTCTCGAACTACTTATCTACGATGGTTCTGCATCGTCTGCATCATGAGCGCAAGTGGACACGAGCTCATCATGTCGATTAAATAATTGGTGATCCTTCGAGCAGAGTACGCACTAAGACGTCTTCTCAAAGAGGACTTTTCACGTGCTTTTTAAGCCAAAACCAACCAATCAAGGTAGCTGAAGCCCTTCAAGACACGGATTGGGTGACCGCAATGCAAGACGAACTCAACCAATTCGAGCGTCTACTAGTTTGGACCATAGTTCCCCGACCGCACGGCAAGACAATTATAGGAACCAAATGGATCTTCAAGAATAAAAAGAACGAGAACGGCAAAATTATCATGAACAAAGTGCGACTTGTAGCCAAAGGGTACAACCAATAGGAAGGCATTGACTACGACGAGACGTATGCTCTTGTTGCTCGAATAGAAGCTATCCGACTCTTTTTGACGTACGCGGATAAATACTTCAAGGTCTATCAAATGGACGTAAAAACCGCCGTTCTCAGCGGCGTGTTAAAGGAGGAAATCTATGTCGCTCAACCCGAAGGGTTCATGAATGAAGGGCACCATGATCACGTATATCGATTGGACAAAGCTCTCTACGGACTAAAACAAGCCTCTCGAGCTTGGTATGATGTCCTGAGCGAATTTATAGTAAAGTCAGACATTGTACGAGGAACAATTGATACGACATTGTTCATCAAAAAGCAAGGCACGGACTTTATGGTCGTCCAAGTCTACATCGACGACATCATATTTGGTTTGACAAAACAACGACTCTGTCAGAAATTTGGTGATCTGATCAAGACCAAATTCGCGATGACGGTGACTATGTAGGTTTTACTGACGGTGACTATGCAGGTTGCTGAATGGACATGAAAAAACACTTCAGGCGGAGCACAATTCATGGGCGATAAGTTGGTCCGTTGGTCCTCAAAGAAGCAAAATTGTGTATCGACTTCGACGTACGAGGCGGAGTACATCACGGTTGCCAATTGCTGCTCACAAGTTATGTGGATGCGAACGCAACTGCGCGACTATGGGTTTGAATTCAATAACATTCCCATTTATAGGGATTTTCAAAGTGCTATTGTCATTACTTGCAAACCTGTTCATCACTCACTCACGAAACACATAAATATTCGCTATCATTTTATAAAAGATCATGTAGAAAAAGGCACTATAGATGTGTATTGTGTTAACACGGAGTTTCAACTTGCCGACTTATTCACTAAGGCATTGGATGAAAAACGATTTCAATTCCTTATTGCTAAGTTAGACATGTTGAATCTCTTGCTTGAAATGTGCTTCACATGCTCTATTATGTTTCCGTGTGGTATTCTATGTGCTTCTTGATACTCTTTGTTATATCTTGCGTGATTTTATTTTGTTTCAATATCGCATTTAGTTCTAATCAAAAATAAAAAACAAAATTATATAACAACAAAACTAAAGACAAGATAATACTATTTTGTAAGCCTCACTACTTACGATTTTCATGCATTGTTTTGAACACCAACAATAAACAAAAACAAAAACAACGCATAACGGGGAATGACGATGACTTTGTTCATTTTGACTTACTCACAAGAACATTTATGTGATACATGCTTGGTTATTTGCTTAAAATTCAAGTCACATTCTTTTGTCTAAAGAGCTTAGTATGTTTCACTAGACACAAAGACACATCATATATATGAGAATTTGAGCCTCAATATTCTTTCAAAGGATTTATCCTTGAGTGTGTCACACTTCAAATGCTTGTCTCTTGATTTGTGCTTCGTGGCCTCATTCTCGCTTTGTGTATCGTCATGAATATGATAAGCGCAATTAGGATATTCCTCACTTGGCCAAATTATAATATATAATCCTTTATTATTTCCTCTAGTAATCCCCTTTGAGCCTTCTCCAATATAATTTTTCACTTGAAACCCGATCAAGCCTTCAACCTTATTCAATAAGTTTCGGGGGCTGCTCAAATAGAAAGGAGGTTGAAGACGCACAGGAGGAATGCTCAACGCACAAATAATCAGTACCAAAAGAACATGTACTTCTTGATTCTTGTAAAAGAGGACCATGGATCTTGTTGTCAACTTCTCCTTCGATAATCCCGTGTACTTGTCAGAACGGCTATAAGAGGAGCACCTCGAAGTGAACTTCTCCAACGATAATCTTGGTCTTAGATTGAGACAACGAGAAGAGGAGCACGGCTTTGGGTTCGAATTCCATAACTGTGAACTTCTCCAAAGATGATCTTTAAATCCTTCTATGACTAAAAAGAAGAGGAGCACGGAATCGGCCCGAGAAATACATAAGAACTTTTCCTTAGATAATCTCTCAGCCTCGTGAAGAAGAGCAGCTTCAGCTTGAGCAAGTGCAGAAGAAAAGAAAAGTAAAAGGAACATAAATGAATGTTAAAAGGGCCCCTGAAATGGAAAGATTTTAAGCGCACTAATTCCAAATTAATTATCCTACCTTCCTAAGTCAGAGCCTAAAATAATAATCCCTTCAAAGTTCCTTTGATTCAAATTGATCGCCTTTCGCTTGGTGAGTTTATTAAATGCGTCACGATAACAGGTTAATGGATAAAGATTTTGTTGTGTTGATAAGAGTGATATATACTAATAATCCCCATGATAAAAATAAATTGAGCGTTATGAGCGAACCATGCGAGAGTTGTTGAAATTACTCATGTTATGATCTTATGATATTAGTTTAGTGACATGATTTTATGGCAAATTATTATACTATGTTTCATGTGGAATTTTTGCATGATAATGATCAAAGTGACATATTATGACCCCAAAATATATACGCATAAAATAATAATAATAATAATAATAATAATCTCCTCACATTTTTAAATGCATTAGCACATGCATTGGTACGGAATTGTCAAATGCAAAATTTTACGATCGTACATGTTAACGCAAATTTTCATATGCATGATTAGGGGATCATGCATCTATGCTGGATTGATTAAATGCATTATTCTTGCGTATGTCATATATTTTTAAATTTTCATATACATATTGTGGTGAATGTGTGTATCCATGCAAAATTGCACAAACATTAAATGCATAATTGTTGAGGGGGAGCTTACATGTATATTTGCTACTATCTCCTAAATAATTTCCTTTGCAATTACGACTTTCACTGTTTTTCTCTTAGTGTCACAGAGTATTTCGAGCTCATCCGATGAGTCAAGTGTTGAATTTCATCAAAATTGGGAGTTAATTACATTTATTGCAGAAACTTAGACGGAGTTCTGTTATAATTTCTTTCATAATTTGAGGGTGAAAGAGTAAATTTTCTTCGCTGAAAAGTATCGAAAACCTATGGTCTACCGAAAGTCCAGAATAGTTTTCTCGGCCGAAAACTACTTAGATAATATTTGCAGACGAAAATATTTTTACACGCAAAACCTCATACGAAAAACTTTTTCGATTCTCTGAAAAATTTCAAAAGGCGAATCCCAAAATCTTCAAAAATTTCGTTATTTCTTATGCAAAATCGCCGTTTTTGAAGGTAGAATCCATATGTTGTTAGTGTTTTAGTTTATTAAATCACATATTGCATCAGTATTTCAAGATTTTCGAGTGTTTTCGACTCGTTGTTTCTCGACAGTCCATATTTAAAAAAAAAATATGTTCTTTCTTGCTGCGATTTAGCCTTAAACATGTTGATAAATTGTGTAATACTTGGGTGTGGAACTGATTTTTGAACATTTTGAGTCAAGATTAAGCCCGATTCTCGAAAAATCATCATTTGCAGTTTAAATTTCGACTGTTCAGATTTGTGAAACTTTTAGGGTCGAAAACCTTTTATCGCAAACAATGGTTTTCAAAACTTTTATTCGAAAATATTTTTTTGATCGAAAAATTAATTAGCGTCAAAAACATTATTTTTCAATAGAGTTTTATTCGATCGCAAAAGTGCCGAAAACTTTATTTTTCGATAGAATTTTATTCGATCGCAAAAATTAGCGCCGAAGACTTTATTTTTCGATAGAATTTTATTCGATCGCAAAACATAGCGTCGAAAATTGTTATCTTCGATAACTTCGTATTCAATCGAAAAATTAAGCGCCAAATATATTTTTGACTAAAGTCTTGTTCGAATAAGTTCCTGTTCGAATAATAACGTGCCGCAAACAGTAATCACTTTCAACTCTTAGTAAAAAAAATATCAAGTCTTTTCACGTACCATACTATGACCAAATGAAAAATATTTTCCCAAATTAAAAATGGTTGTGCGCACTACAATTTGAAATTCTTTACACACATCATCGTTGTTTATGCTTTTATTGACCTTTTTGAACTAATGATCTTTAATCATTTTTCAGAGATGGCACATCAAGAATACTCACATATATATCCTTCTGAGCTCTAGCTACAAGTTCACGACAACAACTATCAACTGGGCTTGACGACCTTCAGATGCCCTAAGGACATCATCATATCAATACTAAAAGGGCACTCGCTTTGGTCAGCTCTCACACTGACAGCCTCAGTTCAAATGGTCTATCTCTAACAATTCTGGGGATGTATGAGTAGTCATCTCGTGGGCGACGGACAGTTTACACAACCAAAGTCAACCACAAAATATCGTCGTCAACAAGGATCTACTTCGAATGGTCCTTGATCTCCCACATCATGAAGTCTATGATCCTTTACCCTCTGATGCGGAGATCATTATCGATATGCTTCAGGATTGGATACAAGCCCCCGCTTGTCAAGCTCGCAAACTTCTAAAATAGCGGAATCCCACATCCTTGGAGTTCGGGATCATCAACAAATGTCTCTCCCCAAATCATTCAGGGTTCGACAAGGCAAACGGGAACATCATCAGGATCTTCCATGCGATCGTCTTCTCCAAGAAATACGACGTAGCCCAGCTCATCTGGAATGACTTGGTTGACCAGATGTGTCGACGGAAGACTAAGACGAAGGCCAAATTCCTCCCTTACGTCCGATCGTTTTCGTTAATGATTAAGCATCTAATGGAGGTTCATCCTGAAATTCCCCGTCTACCGCCAATTGGATGATACACACCACCAAAGCTGCGTTTCTTCCACAACCCAAAGCCATTGAATTTGGAGCTACAACCGATGCTCATTCCCTTGGAACTCCTTAGCCTGGCAAACCCTATAGACGAAACTTATCAAGTCTAATGTTGGACCATCACATCACCGAGGCCATGGTTCGGTCCATCCCCACCGACCCTGCCCCGATGACATTAAATCAAGAACCCATCGTGGAGGCACAGGAGCCCGAAGTTGAGGCTCAGGAGCTTGAAGTAGAGGCCCGGGAGTATGAGGTTGAAACACGTGTGCCCCGAAGGAACAGAATCAGATGAGGAATGTAGACTCATTCGAAGGGACTCCAGACGACGAAGATCACAAGTCAAGTTTGCATCCCCGCCTACAACGACAGCTTCTCCCTTGCCCCCTTGAGATGTCTCAACAAGCGCTGTGATTACTTCAACGATTGAATCTGAGCCACAGCCCGTCTTGACGTCTACAGAGGTTCACACCAAGCCTGTCACAACATCCAAAGAGATGATTCCTATAGTTTTTTCTACAATTGGATGGAAGCCTCGTTGCTCCACCGACATCATCTGAAACAACAACAGGCCAACCCACCGAAGTGGTGCCTTCTGGGTTGACAACGGGCGACTTAAGTCGTCCCAGTCTCATAAGTTTTATTATAGGTGACACGTCAGAAATCTACTCTAATGTTGCAACAAAGGAACGCCTACCTGGCTCCACTCCGGGATGTCACCATTCGTGACAGAGGAATGCTTCCAAGAAGCTCTCTCTACCGCATTCACATCTTTCGAAGATCGTTTAATGGAGAGAGTACGACAAGCCATCGAGACTTCCCAACGAGATACCGGGAAAACACAAGTCTCAGAGGCCACTCCGTCCGAACCTATCCCTTCACCATCACGAACCACCACCATCACCCCAATCCAACCCATTGTCACCACCACAACCCCATCTCCCACCCTTATAAATCCATACACCATCCCAATCACCCAACATCATGATATCCTCATATTTCGTCTCTTAGCCATCGAAGAGAGGACCCCTGCAGAGGAGAATCTCTACCGATGACTAGTCGATTGCCTCGACCTGCCTGCTAGGACGAGCTGCCGCGAACGGAGCTCCCACACCAAACAGCGACATGACAATCCTGACGATCAGGATCGCCCTGAGGGGGAGAAGCGGGAGAAGACAACAAATCGCAGCCGCGGACAAGGACGAGACAAGACTCCATCAACTCGTGAAGCTAGAGGCTCGTCAACAAACCCACTAACATCATCCACACAAAGACCTATCACCCGCTCACAAACAACCATCACGCCCCGCACCCATACACCACTTAACCTACCATTCTTGACACCTTCGCCTCCCAAAAGTCCAAACCCAATCCCAACCTTAGACTCTACGCTCAAAGATCAACCAGAAGCCGTACCAGTCAATTACAATCCTCCCACCATTGTAGATGACTACATCCTAAGCGAGAAATAGTTGACGCACTGGGAACCAGAGGAAGTTGCTCAACCTTGACTGTCCAATGTCAGATATTTTCTGCAACAGGCTTCAGTTGATCTAGTTCTGCTCGAAGACAAAGAGCATCAAGAATGTGAGAACTACGATGCCGAACTTCCAGATCTACAAGAACTGCTAAGACATCGAGCGGACACCCCTCCACGTTTATCAAAGGAAACCGTCCGAGTCGAGACACAATGGGAGAATGTTCGGATCGAATGGCCCTTCCTCGAAGATGTACGGAAGCACATCTAGTGAGCACCGACAAAATCAAGAAGTTGAACGAACTGAAGCTTTGGGGGATTTCTCATTGGGAAGAGCGGAAGAAGATAGAGTACATGTTCATGCTCACCCATCTCGGTCCAGATTGAAGAGGCATCCCAAGAGATTAACTCAGAAGAGACTTCAGGGACAAGCCACCGATCTTCCAACTCTTGTGAGTCTCACACACAATAGGTCTTTATCCAATTTCGATATACACGATCGAGCGTGCAAATCGCCCTCGAGAAGATATAGACGAGACCTGTCTACCCACCTTCCACCGGACAAGGTCTATCGTCTATTCCAGATGTACAAGGAAAGTTCCAGATGCATGCAGGGTACATCAAGAAGGAATGACTCTAGGGCTTAAAGAGGTTCATGGTGCGGCAGATTTAGTATCACACCGCACACGACATTCATATTGCATTGGAGAACAATATCAAGAAGGTCAACATGGACTCTCCGCTCATGACAGGTTTCCCGCTCAAAGACTTCTCGGAGAACTACATCTTCAACAAGTCAGGCCTCGCAACGAGAGTGATGATGAAGTCTGAAGTGCACAAGTTCTGCGATGGGATGTTGAATCTAATAAAGAAGAACACTGAAAGGAGATTGGGAGAGACCGATGGGACTACCATCTTCAAAGACCTTGGAGAAGAAGAAGTTCCGCTCCTGGGTGAGCTTCTCAGAGCTATTGAGGAAAGGATAGTGCTGAGGGATGTTGTACGTCATTATGAGACATCATTGGGATTGTGGAAGTCATTCTACGCCTGATAAGGATAAACAGAGCTGAAGAGCAAACGAGCAGAAAGGGAGGGATTGAAGAAGACATTTTAATTGTGCTCCTATATTAGTTATCCTTGTAAATATGGGCATCGTTTGTATATTCAATAGTGTATGACGTAAATTGTATTATTCCAAGTAGATAGGTATAAATATCAATATACACTATTGAATCAAAGGAGAGAAAGTTAAAAAAAAAATCCGAAAGGGTCGCAATTTAATTTCTAGAGAGAGAAACTCACAAACACTTTCTCACACTAAAAATTTTTCTCTCGTGTTCATCATTGGAGATATTCGACCGAGGTAACAAATCTCAGATTTCCATTCGAATATATAGGATTAATGCCTATTATTTACTGTAGTTGATGATCTAGGACCTAACATACATGAATCCAAACGCATCCTAATGAAATTAGAATGATTAATGAAATTTGTTTATTGAATTGTTGTGTCGATCGTTGGATTTAATTTTTAGGTCGAAAGTGTATCAAGATTGTTAGGATATACAAAATACAGATAAAATATGTAAAAACTAAAAATAAAAAATACAAGTATAGGCGACGGTGATTGTAAAACCACCGCGATAATGTAGTATAGGCGACGATTGTTAACCGTCGTCCAAGACATAATATAGGCGACGCTTGTTTGAATAGCATTCGCCCCTACGCGACAATAAGCGATGGTTATTAGCACAACCATCGCCTATTAGTCGGCGGACCTCTAGGTATCGCGCCAAGAAATCGTCGCCTATAACCCATAACAACATCGTTCATGACCTTTTTTGTACTAGTGGAATAATCATTATATAAATAACAATTAATTACACCATAAACAGTAACTGGAAATCAATAAATATATACGAGATCCTAAGCAGTTGAGATAGAATATATCAAAGCTGGAGATTGTTCCACAAGATAATTGTCTTGAGATTTTTTTTTCTCAACACCCAGTTAGGTACGCGGAATTTCTACGGGGAAACTATGAAGGAAAACAATTTTAGTGTATCAAACAATGATACATTACGCTCCGAGTGTCATACGATTACATTTTTCTTTTCCATATCGGAATCATTATACCAAACGGTGCCTTAGTGACAGAACTAAATTTAAAGGTTTCATCCTTAACCAATTTGTCAGATTAATCAATACTTAGTTAAAGAATCTGTGTCAGATTATTCAATGCACCGAACAATCAGCACTTCTATAGTTGTTAATCTATCCTTGTTGCGAAGGTATTTTTCTTCGTATATGTTAGGTTTCTGCACCTACCACAAAAAGTTGGATACTATATAGATACTTCTGAACATGTTTACTCCGTGTAGTTATTACGATAAGATTTTGAATTAAGTCCAATGGTGACATATGTCCTAGCTCAGTTACACGGAGAAAACGGACGGCTACTTAGATGGTGCGCGCGTGTTTTGCCTAGAGTAAAAATACAATCAATGCGGCTTCCAATAGTTTATTAGAGGTTGACAAAGAAATTAATGATCCCTATAACAAACAGTTGTAATTATGTATGAAATTTTCGATACTCGTAAATTTCGAAAATAACTTGCCTCGTTCAACGTGTTACGCAAAGTTACTAAGCTCCTGTCCCAAAGTCAACATTTGCGAGATCTCAACTCATGTGCAACCTTTGATTTTTCAAAGAGCCAATATATATATATATATATATATATATATATATTGTCTTCATATTTTTCCCTTCTTTATAATTTCTTTTTTTGTTTTGGTTTCTCGTTGACCTAGCTGCCCTCGTAAACACGTCGAAATTCATGTTTGTTGCTTTTACTTCATCTGACACTTTCTCTATATAAGAAAAAGTAAAAATAAAAGAATATATGTTAATAGGCTTAAATATTATTTTAGTCTCTTATGTTAAGAGGGGTGGCGTTTTAAGGACACTTAACTTTAGGATGACAATTTTAGTCCCGTAACTATAAAAAATGGAGCAATTTTTGTCCCATAAAGCTGGAAACCTAATTTATGCCGGAATTTGTACACGTGGCTGCCGGAAAAGCTGACATGGACTGATTTTTTTCTCAATCGCCACCTAAACGCCACAATTTAATAAGAATATAAATAATAAACTAATTCATAACAAGATAATTAATAAAAAATAATATAATAAACGATTGTCATATGGTTTCTTGAAGAGAAAATCGATTTGGGGCAAACTTTTGAGTGCAAACATGATTCATCATTTATTATATTATTTTTTATTAATTATCTTGTTATGAATTAGTTAATTATTTATATTCTTATTAATTATGTGGCGTTTAGGTGGCGATTGAGAAAAAAAATCAGTCCACGTCAGCTTTTTCGGCAGCCACGTGTACAAATTCCGGCATAAATTAGGTTTCCAGCTTTATGGGACTAAAATTGCTCCATTTTTTATAGTTACGGGACTAAAATTGCCATCCTAAAGTTAAGTGTCCTTAATACGTGTAATACCCGTAAAATTAATACGGGAATAATGCGCAATTAGCGTGAAAATTATTCTGTAATTTTCGGAAAATTATGAAGTTAATTTCGGACAAAGCGAATTTTCGGGAAATTGAACCGAAAATAAGAAAAATACTCTTTGAGTAAAATAAATAGATATGGGCCCAAATTAATTTAAAGTAGGCCCAATAAGAGATTTCCTTAAGAGAAAGGAAACGTAACTTTCCTTTTAAAGGTTTATCTCAAAAGGTGATAAGGACAAACGAAAATATCAAACGAAAGAAAAAGAGAAAGAGAAAGAGGAGAAAACAAACGAAGAAAAGCAGAAAAGAATTAAGCAATTTCGGCTAACTTGGAAGTGAGGTAGGTGTTTTTTTTAACCCCTACAAACATTTCTTATGTTGATTTTTATAGTTAAACGAATTTGGATGAAAGGTCATCCGAATTTATGAATTTCGGGTATTTTGATATGTTATTTGACGTTTTTGATGAATTATGTGAAGTTCGAACTCAATATGAGTTCTGTAAAGTTATTACATGTTTGATTTAAATTTCGCCGAATTTAAAAGGTTAAATTCGGGCATTATATTTCGCCGAATTTAATATTTCAAATTCGGGCAGAATTTCGATATCTAAGCGAAATATTTAAAATTTTCGCCGAATTTAAAAGGTTAAATTCGGGCATTTTATTTCGCCGAATTTAATATTTCAAATTCGGGCAGAATTTCGATATCTAAGCGAAATATTTAAATTTCGCCGAATTTAAAAGGTTAAATTCGGGCATTTTATTTCGCCGAATTTAATATTTCAAATTCGGGTAGACTTTCGATATCTAAGCGAAATATTTAAATTTCGCCGAATTTAAAAGGTTAAATTCGGGTAATAGCCCACATCTTTGAATAAAATTATTTTAAGTTCATTTTATCTTTAAATCAAAGTATATTCATACTTTGACTAGAACTTTCGGGTCAACCCTTATTTTAAGATACGAGAGTATTTTGGGAATATTATTTGAAGGAAATAATATGTGCTATATGTGATTTGATGTTTTACATAATCATGCCATGTGCATATTCACGATAGGGTGAGAGATGATGTGATCGATGATATTATCAATGTGAGAAGGGTAGAGTTGCCGATTTTGGCAGTCAGGTTCAGACTCGATTATGCACTTGGTGGGAGAGGGGGTTTGCGACACCCATCTACTCGGGATTGAGCCACCCGAGGTGTA
The DNA here is from genome assembly GCA_004919715.1 of Linderniella brevidens. Taxonomy (NCBI): domain Eukaryota; kingdom Viridiplantae; phylum Streptophyta; class Magnoliopsida; order Lamiales; family Linderniaceae; genus Linderniella; species Linderniella brevidens. Next base: position 784,873 of record SWDC01000150.1, on the reverse strand, counting down.
AACCACCGGATATTATTTGGCTCAGGGACGGCAGACAGATGTGAGATTCCTGTCTACCCGAACTTGTGGTATAACATTCGGGGAAAAAGCCGTCGGGTTGAGATTGTGTGCGGAAGGAGCGACCCGGCGCGGCCGGTGTGGGCTACCGCATGGTTGATGGTGTACTTTGCCATTGCGCGCGTGGGTGCCGAGTCTGACCTAGGGCCCTGTTGAGAATTGAGAATTGATAGATGAGATTTGTCGAGTGTGCATTATATTATATTGTGAGGAACCGGGATTGGGTGGAGTGCACGCACGTATTGCATGTTATGTAATCACCTACTGGGCAATAGCTCAGGGTTCTATCCTATTTTTGTTTGTAGGTAAGAATGAACCCGACACCGACTAGTGTCAGGGTTGAGATTCATGGCGAGCTGGCGGCGGTGACTCCACTACTTTTGAGGGTGGCGCAGTACATGGGACGCGACCTGTGGAGTGGCATAGTGTTTGATATTGGGTTTGAAATTTTGGGGCTTCGGCCCAAAGTATTAATAGTAGATATTTTTGTAAACCCGATATAATACTATGTAGGTTAAATTAAAAAAAAAAAAAGAAAAGAAAAGAAAATTTTATCGGGTCTTCCGCGTGTTCTGTTGCGGGGAAATCCGCCAATTAACTTAATTAGGAAGTAGGGTCGCCACAGGTGGTATCAGAGCTTAGGCTTTAGATTCTGAAGACTGTCCATGTACTGCCACTCAAAAGCCGGGAGAACCAGCCTCGCCTGTAAGTTAAGTGTAATACTTTGATATGATTATGTGATCTCATGTATATTTGTTACATGAATTATCTAGTATTTGGAAAATGCCAAGAGGAAGACCGAGGAACGTGTTCGTTGGAGAGTCCAGTCGGAGGGGCGAATCTGAATCCCCACCCCCGACTCGTGAGCATGACACGATAAATAGGCTGACTGAACTTATCCAAAGACAGTCAGACCAAATTCATGATTTGATAAATCACCAGAGCTCATCTGAGCACCGTCCATCCCCACAGCCTGATCGCGTAGAGATCATAGGGGAGAGATTTCGTAAGTTAAATCCACCAGTTTTCGCCGAAGCTACTAATCCTGCGGCAGCTGAGGACTGGATCGACACAATAGAAGACTTATTTATATACAGTCGTGTGCCGAACAATGAGAAGGTGTTGTGTGCCGTTTCCCTATTTCGGGGAAGCGCGCGTTTTTGTCGGAACACCATAAAGGTGTTAGAAGATCCGGCGACGATGACATGGGAACGCTTCAGGGAACTGTTTTATGATAAGTACTTCACTGCTCACGATCAGGAGCAGCGAATGTATGAATTCATGAACCTGAAACAAGGGCGAATGCCAGTTGCGGAATACATCCGCAAATTTGAAGAATTATCTCGTTTTGCACCTCATCTCGTGGCAACCAATACTCTAAAGGTGACGAGATTTCTTCGAGGGCTGAAGCCCGAATTTTATCGAGATTTAAGTGTGGCGGGAGTACGCCAATTAGAGTTCCGTCAGGCGACGGAGCGAGCGTTGATCGCAGAACAAGCGGAAGGAGTAGTAAGGGAAGCCCAAGAGGCAAGTAGGAAAAGAGAGAGTCAGCAACAGCAAGGAGGAAGCGGCCAAAAGCGACAATTCTTCGGCAAGGACCCGAAGAATAAAGGAAATCGACCGAGTCAACAGATGTGGCGCCCGAATGCTTATCAGAGACCGGCCAATGTTCCCAACCGACCCCCGGTACCAGCGCCCCAATGCCAACAGTGTGGACGAAATCACTTTGGCATATGCTACGGACCACGACCGGTGCAGACTCTGCAATGTTTCCGGTGCGGTGAGGCCGGACACATCGCACGGAATTGCCCGAGAGGTCAGCCTCCAGTGCAGACTCAACCGCGTAACCTCATTCGACCTCCACCTGTGCCTGCAAGAGTTTTTACTCTGACTAATGAGGAGGCGGAGGCAAACCCGAATGTAGTTACGGGTACATTGAGTATATTTCACGTGCCCTCTTCGATCTTGATTGACTCGGGAGCCACACATTCGTTTGTATCGGCTAACTTTGTGGCCAGGGCAGGAATCTATCCCTCCCGTTCATTATGTGATTTCGTGGTATCTTTACCACATGGGGATCCAACTCGATCAAATTTGGTGGTTGAGAAATGTCCCGTAAGAATTGAGGGTAGAGAGTTAGATGTGAACCTAATAGTAATCCCGATGAATGATTACGATATTATATTCGGGATGGATTGGCTTTCGAAATACGGAGCCATTATTGATTGTTCAAAAAGGGTAGTTAGGTTTCGATCGCCAGAGGGAGAGGAGTTTGAATTTTCGGGAAGAAAGAATAGAAACTCAATCCCTCGGATTTCTGCTTTAAAAGCTCAGCGACTCGTAAATACGGGTTGCGAATCGTTCCTAGTTTTTGCGGTGAATGCTGAGGAATCTTCCCAGCTTAAACTTGAGGAGGTTCCGATAGTGAACGAATATTCCGATGTATTTCCCGAGGATCTTCCGGGATTACCCCCAGATCGGGAGATTAAATTTGCAATCGATCTTGTACCTGGAGCTGCCCCGATCTCTAAATCCCCGTATCGGTTAGCACCGAACGAATTACGAGAATTGAAGGAGCAATTGGAAGATTTGTTGCAGAAGGGTTTTATTCAACCCAGTTTCTCACCATGGGGAGCCCCGGTTTTATTTGTGAAGAAAAAGGACGGGTCGATGAGAATGTGTATCGATTATCGTGAACTCAACAAGATCACGATTAAGAATAAATACCCATTGCCAAGGATTGACGATTTATTCGATCAACTCCAAGGAGCAACAGTATTTTCTAAGATCGACCTGCGCTCCGGTTATCATCAGCTGAAGATCCGGGAAGCGGACATTCCAAAAACCGCATTCAGTACGAGGTACGGCCACTATGAATTTTTGGTCATGCCTTTCGGATTGACGAATGCTCCGGCAGCCTTCATGGATTTGATGAACCGAGTATTCAAAAAATTGCTGGACCGATGTGTTATCGTCTTTATCGACGATATTCTCATTTATTCCAAGACAAAAGAAGAACATGAGGAACATTTGAGAGCGGTCCTAGGAATTCTTCGGGAGAAACAATTATTCGCCAAATTTAAAAAGTGCGAATTTTGGTTGGATCGAGTAATCTTTCTGGGGCATGTTATTTCGGGAAACGGAATTTCAGTAGATCCCAGCAAGATAGAAGCTATAGAAAATTGGCCAAGACCAACCACTCCCACGGAGATAAGAAGTTTTTTGGGCTAGCTGGGTATTATCGAAAGTTCATTAAGGACTTTTCCAGCATCGCCTCGACGCTCACCAATTTGACAAAGAAAAATGTTCCGTTCAAATGGACGGATGAATGTGAGCAAAGTTTCCAGGAATTAAAGAAAAGGCTAACAACTGCTCCAGTGTTAGCAATACCTTCGGGTACTGGAAATTTTTCTGTTTATAGTGATGCCTCTAAATATGGGTTGGGGTGTGTTTTAATGCAAAACGGGAAGGTGATCGCTTATGCCTCCCGACAATTAAAGCCATATGAGAAAAATTACCCCACTCATGATCTCGAACTCGCAGCCGTAGTGTTTGCTCTTAAAACATGGCGACACTATCTTTACGGAGAAAGATGCGAGATCTTCACGGATCACAAGAGTTTGAAGTACTTCTTCACCCAGAAGGAGTTAAATATGAGGCAAAGAAGATGGCTCGAGTTAGTCAAAGACTACGACTGTGTGATAAATTATCATCCAGGAAAAGCGAACGTAGTCGCAGATGCATTGAGCCGCAAAACTGTAAACACTGAATTACGCCAATTCGGAGTTGAAGTAATCAATTTCGGAGAGATTGAAGAAAAGTTGGCAGTGTTGACACTTAAGCCAACACTATTAGACCGAATCATTGAAGTACAAAAGAAAGATGAGTTGTACTTGAAGAAACAAAGAGAACAAGATAAAGAAGTCTCATCGGAATTTGAATTCCGAGAAGACGGGAGTTTACGATTTAAAAGTCGCTTATATGTGCCGGAAGATGAAGAGATTCGTCGAACTTTAATGACGGAGGCACATATGACAATATATTCGGTGCATCCCGGTGCAACGAAAATGTATCGTGATTTGCGACTAAATTATTGGTGGCCGGGAATGAAAAAGATGTTGCTGCATTTGTACATAGATGCCTGACTTGTCAGCAGATCAAAGCAGAACATCAAAGACCGGCAGGAATGTTACAACCTTTGACGATTCCCGAGTAGAAGTGGGACCATATAACAATGGATTTTGTCGTGGGGTTGCCAAGAACGGTGAAAGGTTATGATGCAATTTGGGTGATTGTTGACAGACTGACTAAGTCCGCCCATTTCTTGCCTATTCACCAGACCTATCCCATGGAGAAGTTCGCTGAACTCTACATTCAAGAGATAGTGAGACTCCATGGAATTCCGATATCGATCGTATCAGATCGAGATTCAAGATTTCTGTCCCAGTTCTGGAAAAGCTTACAGAAAGCTCTGGGAACTAAATTATCATTTAGTTCAGCTTATCATCCCCAGACTGACGGACAATCGGAAAGGACGATCCAGACACTTGAAGACATGTTGAGAGCATGTGTCTTGGATTTTCAAGGGAGTTGGAGTAAATATCTCCCGTTAATAGAATTTTCATATAACAACAGCTATCAAGCAACGATCGGAATGGCGCCTTACGAAGCCTTATACGGACGTAAATGTCGATCCCCAGTTCATTGGGATGAAATCGGCGAGAAGGCGCTATTAGGTCCCGAGATGGTACGCGAAATGACTGAAGTTGTTAAGAAAATTCGGGAGAAAATGCAAACGGCCCAAAGTCGCCAGAAGAGTTATGCAGACAAGAGACGAAGGTCGTTAGAATTTGAAGAAGGTGATAAAGTATTTTTGAAAGTATCACCTATGAAGGGTGTCAAACGGTTCGGACAAAAAGGAAAGTTGAGTCCGAGATATATAGGACCTTTCAAAATTTTGAAAAGAGTCGGTGAAGTAGCATATCAGCTAGAATTACCGACGCGTTAGCACAAGTCCATGACGTATTCCACGTGTCTACACTGCGAAAGTATGTGTTGGACCCGTATCATGTGCTAAGAGACAAAAGACTTCACCAACAATTGAAGCCGGACTTGAGTTACGAAGAAAAGCCGGTAGAGATTCTAATGTATGAGGTGAAGCAATTACGAAATAAGAATATTCCCCTCGTGAAGGTCTTATGGCGAAACCAGATATTGGAAGAAGCCACTTGGGAGCGAGAAGACGAAATGAGAGAGAAATACCCTGAGTTGTTTCAGACAACTTAAATTTCGGGGACGAAATTTCTTTTAGGGGGGGAGGATGTAATACCCGTAAAATTAATACGGGAATAATGCGCAATTGGCGTGAAAATTATTCTGTAATTTTCGGAAAATTATGAAGTTAATTTTCGGACAAAGCGAATTTTCGGGAAATTGAACCGAAAATAAGAAAAATACTCTTTGAGTAAAATAAATAGATATGGGCCCAAATTAATTTAAAGTAGGCCCAATAAGAGATTTCCTTAAGAGAAAGGAAACGTAACTTTCCTTTTAAAGGTTTATCTCAAAAGGTGATAAGGACAAACGAAAATATCAAACGAAAGAAAAAGAGAAAGAGAAAGAGGAGAAAACAAACGAAGAAAAGCAGAAAAGAATTAAGCAATTTCGGCTAACTTGGAAGTGAGGTAGGTGTTTTTTTTAACCCCTACAAACATTTCTTATGTTGATTTTTATAGTTAAACGAATTTGGATGAAAGGTCATCCGAATTTATGAATTTCGGGTATTTTGATATGTTATTTGACGTTTTTGATGAATTATGTGAAGTTCGAACTCAATATGAGTTCTGTAAAGTTATTACATGTTTGATTTAAATTTCGCCGAATTTAAAAGGTTAAATTCGGGCATTATATTTCGCCGAATTTAATATTTCAAATTCGGGCAGAATTTCGATATCTAAGCGAAATATTTAAAATTTTCGCCGAATTTAAAAGGTTAAATTCGGGCATTTTATTTCGCCGAATTTAATATTTCAAATTCGGGCAGAATTTCGATATCTAAGCGAAATATTTAAATTTCGCCGAATTTAAAAGGTTAAATTCGGGCATTTTATTTCGCCGAATTTAATATTTCAAATTCGGGTAGACTTTCGATATCTAAGCGAAATATTTAAATTTCGCCGAATTTAAAAGGTTAAATTCGGGTAATAGCCCACATCTTTGAATAAAATTATTTTAAGTTCATTTTATCTTTAAATCAAAGTATATTCATACTTTGACTAGAACTTTCGGGTCAACCCTTATTTTAAGATACGAGAGTATTTTGGGAATATTATTTGAAGGAAATAATATGTGCTATATGTGATTTGATGTTTTACATAATCATGCCATGTGCATATTCACGATAGGGTGAGAGATGATGTGATCGATGATATTATCAATGTGAGAAGGGTAGAGTTGCCGATTTTGGCAGTCAGGTTCAGACTCGATTATGCACTTGGTGGGAGAGGGGGTTTGCGACACCCATCTACTCGGGATTGAGCCACCCGAGGTGTAAACCACCGGATATTATTTGGCTCAGGGACGGCAGACAGATGTGAGATTCCTGTCTACCCGAACTTGTGGTATAACATTCGGGGAAAAAGCCGTCGGGTTGAGATTGTGTGCGGAAGGAGCGACCCGGCGCGGCCGGTGTGGGCTACCGCATGGTTGATGGTGTACTTTACCATTGCGCGCGTGGGTGCCGAGTCTGACCTAGGGCCCTGTTGAGAATTGAGAATTGATAGATGAGATTTGTCGAGTGTGCATTATATTATATTGTGAGGAACCGGGATTGGGTGGAGTGCACGCACGTATTGCATGTTATGTAATCACCTACTGGGCAATAGCTCAGGGTTCTATCCTATTTTTGTTTGTAGGTAAGAATGAACCCGACACCGACTAGTGTCAGGGTTGAGATTCATGGCGAGCTGGCGGCGGTGACTCCACGGACTTTTGAGGGTGGCGCAGTACATGGGACGCGACCTGTGGAGTGGCATAGTGTTTGATATTGGGTTTGAAATTTTGGGGCTTCGGCCCAAAGTATTAATAGTAGATATTTTTGTAAACCCGATATAATACTATGTAGGTTAAATTAAAAAAAAAAAAAAAAAAAAAAGAAAAGAAAATTTTATCGGGTCTTCCGCGTGTTCTGTTGCGGGGAAATCCGCCAATTAACTTAATTAGGAAGTAGGGTCGCCACAATACGCCACCCTTCTTAACATACAGGACTAAAATAATATTTAAGCCATGTTAATATATATATACATACATTCACCGACTCTACCTTACTCGACAGATCTTCTCTTTTAAGCAATCAATATCTTGTTTCGATTCCGTTTCCTTTTGAAAGCTTCAAGGGGTTGTACCTATTCAAGCAAGGGCTAGAGGGAAGCATAGCGATACTAGGATTGTTGAATGTCCCTCGAGAGGTATGCAAGTATAATTCAATTTCTGTGAGTTCCTTTGAACAAAATATTTTAGCGTCTTTGATATTGTCAGTTCTTTTTTTTCTTACTAGAACTTTTTTTTTTTTTTTGAAAAGTTCTTTACTAGAACTTGACAATGACAAATTAGGCTGAGATCCATCTTTTTAAATACCAAAATAGGGAAACACAAGAAACCTAATTTTCTTTGGTGTTGAATCATAAAAAGAATTGTAAAACATCTTCTATTTTTTGTAAATCTAATATTGTTAGAGAAGGGTTTGATGTGATAAGTAAGAAGGTGAAGACAGGCGTCAATGGTTGTAACAATAATCGTCATTTGGTGATGAATATGGGAAGGAGACACATGTTAGGTCCACCGGGGACTGTGAACACGATCACGCCTTGTGCCGCGTGTAAACTCTTGCGAAGGAGATGCGCTGAGGAATGCCCTTTTTCCCCGTACTTCTCACCAACGAACCACACAAGTTTGCTGCCGTTCACAAAGTCTTCGGTGCGAGCAATGTTTCAAAGATGCTTATGGTATATAATCTCTACTTAAATGTTACAGTCAACATATACTTTTTCCCCGTATTCGAAGAGATGAATTATGATTCTTATTTACCTTTCCAAACATTTTCAAAATAACCGCAGTTTTTTATTTCTTTTATAGAAATTAAGTATTTAGTTTTCCAAATAAGTCTTTTCTTCATAGATGCACTGGCTGATTTTGAATACTTATCTCCTTGACTAAGTGTTCGATGAATGATTCAACATTTAGTTCCTTTAATTGGTCTCACACACACATGAGCTGAATCTTGATTTTTCCTAGAATTAAAATTCTACTATTTACGTGCATAAAAAAAATTGAGGTACTTTAATTTCTTTTTTAGGAAGTTCCTGAGCTCCACCGAGCCGACGCAGCGAGCAGCTTAGTCTATGAAGCCAACATCCGGCTTCGCGATCCAGTTTATGGATGCATGGGAGCGAGCTCAGCTTTGCAGCAACAGATTCAAAACCTACAAGCTGAGTTAAATGCAGTTAGATCAGAGATTATAAGATATAAATACAGAGAAGCTGCAAATAATATCATCGCTTCAACTAATGCAGCTTTGGCCGTGTCAGTGGCAGAGATGCCTCTAGCTCCGGCCACGCCGTCACCGTCGCAGCCGCTTCCCGTGGTTGTGCTGCAGACACAACCCTCACCTCCTCCGCCACTAACAATTTCGACTTCGAAGAATATGGAGCAGTCAACTATATATGCTTCACCTCCTAATTCTAGAACAGACAGCTACAAGTACAACAGTGGTAAGGGGAACCATTTGCCTTACTTCGATTAAATATTTGGAGCATGGGTTTAATCTTATAGAGTGTCGTTCCACTTTGTTGATTTTGTTTGCGGACTATTCTAGTTAACTAGCCATGGAGACACTTGTAGTTTTGGCGAAAAAAGCAAACCCTACTTTTCAGATATTGATTTAAGATGTTACATACCAGTTCAGGACATTTGTTCACGATGAAAAAACAGCAAATGTAATACATGAGCAACTAATAGTTGTAATCAGCCCTGATTTGGTTATTAATCTATTCGCAAACCCTAGTACAGATTAGGGTTTTATTCCATATGGCTTAGGCAAACTTAAGAAGCTGCTTCAGTTCCTATTGCAAATTTTTTATACTGAACATACTATACTATCATTTAGGAATATATATTCAATCCCTAATTTTTTTTTGAAGGTCTAATATTGATGTTAATCCAATTTAGAAATTTTAGGTATTGAAACTTGTACAATATTAATGAAATTATAATAGATTACTCTTACTTTCTTGATGTGTATTATGATTGGATAGATATTAAAGCTTTTATATGACGGAACAAGTGTTTGAGTTCATCATGTTAGTTGCGCTGATTAAATTATTCTTATAAGCATCATAGAGAGGTAAGAGGAGACAAAAGGCATGTGTGCTGCCCAATACGCTCACGTCTAATACTAATATTGATGTCCATTTACATTAAATGCACAGACTGAACAGTCACTACCATTGCCTAAGATTCAGTTATTTTTCTTACGTTCTTACCTTTAATTTATCAATCTTGCCGTTACATTAAATAAGGAGTCTTTTAACTTCGAAACATTAGAATTTTATGGCTTTTACTGGAATAACACCTAAATTGGTCCCCGGTGTTTACCCTATTGACCAATTTGGTCCTCGAAGTTTCGTGTGGACCAATTTAGTCTCCGATATTATCAATTTTGAACAAGTCCATCCATTAGTATGTCCATTAATTTTAACGGAAAAGCCACGTGACGACATGCGATTGGTTGTTGACTTTCTCCCTTCGTATTTCACTTTAAAACTAATAAAATTAAGTTTAAAAAAGGAAAACTCTCTCCAAAAAAAGACAAACAAATTTAAAGAGAGAATAAAAAAAACCTGTAAAAAGTAATAAATAAAAATACAAAAATAAAAAATAGAAAATAAAAATTTTAAAATTATTTTTTTCCTTTTATCTATTTATTTATTTATTTTATTTATTTATTTAAAAATAAAAAATATTTAAAAAAATTAAAACAAAAATAATAGAATAAATATAGACATAAATCCTTAGCGACAACAAAAAAAAAATACTTAACTCCCATGTCAGATAAAATTTTCACTTAAAGACCAACTGGAAACATTTAATACACTTAAGAACCAATTGGACGAAAATAACCCTCATAACTTGCATAATCACAATACCTTGTATTTTAGTTTAAATAAGAAAATCAAATAACACCTCTAATCGAAAGAGAGAATCGACTCATACCGAATTTCGTCACACAATCCAGTGAAAATTATCCCAAATTGAATGCCCGAACCAAATGCCCACGAAAAATCTCCATCTCCAAGAAGCAATTTACGATCTCCTCTCTCGTCCTATCATGGTATTTTTCGATTTTGTTTCAAAATGCAAGTCACCAATTTCCCGAACCAAATCAGTATCGTCGTCTAGAAAACGATAATTTTTTTGTAGCTTTCGGTTAATTGATCGATCAAGGTTATTAGGTCTCGAGTTGAGTTGTTAGGTCTCGATTAGGGCGTTTTTATGCTTAATTTCGAGTATATTTAGGTTGTTGCTTGATTGGGTTTTTTTATGTTAAAGTAGGCATTTTTGTTTGGTTTTTTGGGGTTCTTGAGGTTTTCGTCATATGTTTGGTACGTTATTTGCATATTTTTGGTACATGTTGCTTGGAAATGTTGTACCGCATATGTATTAAAATGGTATGGTATGTAGTGTAGATTGGTACATCATGTTTTAACAGATTTTCAGCTTAAATCGCCACATTTCCAGCTTAGAGCCTCAATTAAATGCCTTTGTATTGTTTCTCCATGTGTCTCCGTCATTGATAGAGTTTATTTATGTGTTTTGGTTGCTTATATCAAAAGCTTGATTATGGTGGTTATGGTCATTATGTATGTCTGATGACGCGATAGATTGAGGAGAAGGAGAAGAAAGAAAACTTTGATTCAGATTCTCATTGTAGCTGAAGATACAAAGTTGAATTTTGTAAAATTCACGAATGACACCCTTTATTTTTAAGATTTTGAGGAAAATTAATTTCTTATCATACATTCACAAATGACCAACTTAAAATTAGGTTGGTCTGTCTACTGGAATATTTCCATCAGGGACACCTTTAACAATATTATTGTATTTGATTATGACTGTTGCTTTATGTAAATTCCATATTATATCCAACCAATATGAATTACGTGAAGAATGTCGAAATAAAATTTTCGAAGAACACGTATGACTGTAGTGGCGGAAGAGAGAGAATTTTTCTTCAAACTTAAAACCCCAATTCTATCCAAATGAGTTCTTAGCCGTAACGCATCCCATTAGGGCTTTACCAAACACTTTGGTATATTAACAAAGTAGTCTTAAACTATGATTAATTACTATTTAGCCCGAGAGCACTAATTTACATTACAAGAGTACAATAACATCTTTTATTGAACACAATAAATGGTCCTAACAATCTCCCCCTTTGTGTTCAATCTTCGCTTGAGCGTTGGTTATCTTGTCTTGTTTTTGAAAGGTTCCCTGAGTCCCAACAATCTCCCCATTATGAAATTCTTCATATAGTCTCCCTTTTTGTGTTGTCTTGTGATCTCCACCGTCTTTGGAAATCTTCAAGCACACTGGGTCTTGATCTTCTCTTCTCGGCATCAGATCTTCCTTCTAATCTTCTCTTGAAGCTCGGCTACCTTTGGTAGTGATGAAACTCCCCCTATTTTTATTTACTCTTGTGATTATTGGGGAAATCGATTTGATATCCGGGGAGGCGTACACAAGCAGCAATTTCGGTCATTAAAGTTCGCGATGTTAGCTCGATTCATCGACACTTGTGAATTTAGCATTTCTGGCAATCTTGCACTTCCATTGTGGTATTGCTCCCATTTTCTTTAGTACCACTCCCCCTCATGACATACGAGTTAGGAGGATAGTCATTGCGACGTGTCAAAATCTGTAATCTTGGAAAGGGAGATGGAGATTATAAGCATCGTAGGTTTCAGATTCAGTAGTAACCGCAACGGAGTCATTAAGGCATTCCGTTATTACAAAACTGGGGCCACGTAGGCGTTCTGTTAACATCGATTTAGGAGTTTTTTCGGTAGAAGATGGCCTGATACAATTGTTGTTTTGATGTTGCAACGACATAATTACCTTCCGATCCTCGAAGCATGTCTAAGAATGACGTGTCTACAGAAGTTCTAACATGATCATAAAGACCAAGTGTTATAAAACTGTATGTGTCCTGAAAAATATAAAAAATATGGAAAGTGAGGACACACTAGACTCGATTTGCGCAAGAAAGTATAGTTTTGGGGCTGAGTTCCACTTAATTCAATATCTCCCGCTTCAGAGTGAAGCGGTGATAGTAGACGTGGCTCCCCGTGATTTATTGAAATACATGTCTTTTGTGAGACAGACGAGTGGGTAAGGCGGTGATAGTGCACGCGCCGTTGGACCTAATGCGGCGACTTCTACCCGAAAGCTAATAAAATTAGCACAATGTGATGCTTTATTTAGTATCAGCAATTCCGGAACAAGTTGATCGTAGTGAGCACCGAGTTTCCATATGAAGCCACGTTCGCCTTTTGAATATTTGAAATCTCTAAGCTTTGAGATTCTTCCTTAAGTTCGTCGTAGAATGTCGGAGGAAGTGTCCAATAATAAGAGTAGAGTTTTCTTTTTTGTTTAATTTCTCCTCTCTTTATTGTTTAATTTTCTCCTCCTTTTTATTTTCTGTATATATTGTATTAGTAATATATATTTCACTATAGTATATAGTATATACATAAGGTTTGCGGATATATGAGTTTGCGGTGGTGGTGGTTTTTGGGTTAGAGGGTTTTCGGATGAATGGGGTTAGCGGGTCGAATGGTATCGAGAAGGGAGATGAGGCTTTTTGGGTGAGAGAGGTAATCGAAAAGTGGCGAAGAGGTTTGTGATAGAGAGAGTTCTTGATATGGGGTTTGTGGGTCAATTTATTACCAAAAAAATAAAATAAAATGCGAGAAACATACCACTAAAAATAAAAATGAAGATTATATTTATATTTTTAATTACTCATCTCCCTCAAATCATGCTCTAAAAGAAAATCGCTCCTCCTCAAAAGATGCATAGTATAATTTAAAAATATTACGAATCTCTTTCCCTTACGTGTTTTAAAATTTCTCCCCTCAAAAATAAAATTGATAATCCCCTTAAAAAAATATTATAGTCTCTCCTCCTCAATTTAAATGAGTCACTCCCCCTCAAATTAAGCTTGTATTTTAAAAAAGAAATGCGGTATTTTTTTTTCCTTTTTAGCTCATATGCAGACGAAAATATAACAATTTCCCCTTATGTGTAGCGTTGGCATAGTCAAAATGTATCATTTTATCAAAAATGTTTGAAAATTACTATGTAGGCATTATCGTGTGTATGCATGATAAAAATTTAAAATTGCTTAAAGCAGGATCACACGTGCATAAAGAAAATGCACCATTTTTGAAAAATAAGTAATTTCAACTTAGCTCGTAATGTACGCAAATTTAAATTATTGAATGTTCTTTTAACATAGGCATAGTTAGAATGTACCTCTTTGAATGTGTGGGTGTAGTTGCTCGACCGCTCTTCCCTTTATCATGTATGTGAAGCAGTCAAAGTGTCATACATGAGGGACGGGTGTGGTTGCTCGCATCGTTTTACCAGTCATGTATGTGAAGCAACCCGAGATAGCATATATGCTGGATATCTGCAAAACAGGTTATTGGGACTTTGGTAGCCATTTGAATTTGGGTCCTCCCTGATTAGTATAAAACATTTTAGGCATATAAGGTGTCAAATTCGATTTTAGTCCTAAATCATACATCAAAGTAGCTTTAGGTACCCGATTTTTTCGAGACTACCTAACTTAATAATAGACTTAGGAATCCATTTAGGATGAGATTTGACAACGGATAAGACAATTGAGTGCAAGTGAATGTGAGTCTGGAGAAGATTTAAAAATTTTCTCTGTAACCGGTCGCATAAGATGTTTCTCAGAATTATTGACTGGATATTGCATGTAGGGATAAGAACATATAGAATTATAAGCGTCGTTAGTAGATGAGTTGTTCTTCCTACGTGGAGACTTCACACAATTCACATCATAATGATGATTTGGCGTGGGATTGTGCTTACTTAAATGATGAACATTTTCTAAATTGTAAGCAAGTACATCTCTAATATTCTTAAAAGAAGGAGAAATATTATGTGAAGCTTGAGACTTTCGCTTGCTTGAGATTTGAACTTCTTCTTTAGAAGCTTCCTTCTTAATAGGAGTAGAAGGATAATTTTCAACATTTTCGTTCTTAGTTTTTTAAAATAATGTATATTTTTATTTCTCCTTTCTAGTTTCCCTTTGTTCCTTAGCATTTAAGTTTAGCTTTTCCGCATAGGGCACCGTGAGCTTAGAAGTCGTCACGGGTGACTTAGAAATTTGATTTTGGAACAAAAGTTGTCTTCTTTGGGAAATTTTGAGATTTGAAATCTCCTCTAAGAGCTTTTTCTTTTCGCTCGGACACTTGCTCTTTTCGATTCCAGAGATGCGTTTAAGTCAACTATTTTACGAATAACCTCTGGAATTTGCAACAAGAGGTAAGTTATTCAGAATGTAAATTGTTTTCCCCATTAGACGTAAACTCATTAGAGGGAGTTTGGTCCTTTTAACTCTTTTTCGCAACAATGTCCTCTAAATGTTTAACTTTAGAGTACAATTTATTGCGTTCCTAATAAAGAAAATTATACTTATTCTGCAAATCAGTAATTTTATTGCGTTCAAGTTCGCAACCTTTTACACAAGTTGTTAGTTCGTGAACTTGCGTAACTTTTCTTCTTGAGATTCAAGACTAATGATTTTCTCATGCGCGTTTTTTAATTTTCACGTACGACTAGCTCTTTCTTCTAAACTCTTAACTAAGCATTTGTAATTATTGTCTACTCGGCTTTCTAACTCGCTTATAGTCATTTGTTGACTTATAAGTTGAGTTTGATCTAGCTTACAAGAAATTAGACTCGTGGTTAGTTTATGAAATGTTAGTTTCCGAAATAGCTAGCTTGGATTCGAGACTAAATATTGTATCAAGTACACTAGTTAATCTTACTTCTAACGCTTGGTTAGTCTTACGTTCATGTCTTCGATGCAAGGTTTTAAATTATTTTTGTAAAGGGTCAATAAAATCACTTTTGGTGAAGTTTATCTCTGAAGATTCGGAAGAAGAGTGCATTTCTTTGGCTTAAGTTTTTGTAATTTTCAGTCCCCCGAATATACATAATCTATCTCGATTACTTGCGAGATATTGAATCCCTCTCGCCTATCAAAGCCGGAAATCACCCTTCGTAGTTACGACCACATTTCACCCCCGACTCATGCAATCAGCAATCCGACCCTAGCAAATCTAGTGAAAAGTCAAAACCCCAAAGTCAACTCCGTCACTAATCCCTTCAGTCTAAGGTTCACATATACTATATCAATCCATCGATCATTATCACTTTCAGATTAATACGAGTCACATGATCAGTTACGAGTCAGTGTCCCAATACAAGTTGATCCCCTTATTCAACTTATAATAATGTCATGACCCCACTTTCAAAGGAGTGATTGGCACCACAATTATTTGAGAAACATTGACAAATAAGTCGTGATCGACAAATCTAGTGCCGAAACGGCCAGACCGCCAATACTCGACACCCTAACGCCAAAACCAACCTCTGAGCTTACTGACGTTGAAAAACAGAGAGCTAAAGAAGATATCCTTGTAAAGACTTATCTTCGACAAGCCATTTCCAACGACATCTACATTCAAATAGACAAAATGTCAACATCAAAAGAGATGTGGGACGAGATGTACAAGATAATGCAGGGAAGGGAAGTCGGAGTAAAGTCCAAGAAAGCCAACACGCTCACTGCGTGCGATTCTTTCAAGTCCAAGGAGGGAGAAAACATCGGGGAAAGCTATCGTAGGTTCCTTACTCTGATTAACGAGATGAGGAAGATCAATGTCCACAGGACAAACATGGAGCTTAACATCCGATTCCTCAAATCTCTATTACCTGAGTGGAAGAAGATTGCAACAAAAAATAGGCAAAATAAGGATATCGATGAGATGGATATTCACATCATCTTTTTTAGGCTCGTACAACACTATGAAGATATCAGCGAGATCACCGATGACTCGAAGGGAAGGAGGTGGCTGATCTCCTCGCCCTAGTAACCGGCAAAAAGCTCAAGAGGAGTCCGAAATCATACAAAGAAAAGTCGGTGAAACCCCCAAGCTCATTCGACGAAGATAACTCTGACTCTGAATCAGACCCCAAAATGAAAGAGCTGGTGAAAAAAAAACGCTGATGACAAAGATGATGAATAAGAAGTTATTCAAGAAGAAAACGTCATCCTCCGCCAACAAGCAATGGACCTCCTGAAGCTCGAGACAACCACCAAGTGCTCCTGAGAAGTCTGAGCCAAATGGTGCCCCCGAACCTATAAAGTGCTACAACTTTGGCAAGCCCGGGCACTGAGCAAGAGTCAGTTACCTTCCCAAAAAGAAGGACGCCACTTACTATAGCAGGAAGCTCAAACTGACAAAGGAGAAAAAAGTTGGAGTAGGCCTGATGGCGGACAAGACCACTGGTTGGAGGACACGTCGGATAGCAAGCCGGGAAATCTCGCCCTCATGACCTACGTGGAAGGAGTTGAATCAGATGACGAGCACCCTGAGAGCAGCAATGATAATGGAGAGGCATCGTCATCGGAGAAGGAGGTGGAATCCTTTGACCCTAACGGTTTCCTAAAACTACAACAGAAATTTATAACTTTTCGTAAGGAAATAAAAAGCGCTAGGACACTAGGAAAGAGGCAAGCTAAGAATGAAGTCATATTAGCTCAAGTCCAAGAAAATTTACCACCTTGGAACTCAACGTAGCAGCTTCTGAAGCTAGGGTGAGTGCTTTGTCAGAAAGTCTAGCTGCCCATGAACAAACAAGAAGTGCCTCTATAGATCATTAAAATACTATAAAGGACTTAGAAACTAGGTTAGACAACAATCACAAATGTCTACTTAGCAACCTAGACGAATAGGGCAGTCTTATGTGCAAAGTTGAAATTCTTCAAGAGCGAGTTACAAGTCAAGAAGCTCAAGTAGAAAAATCAACATCTCAAGTTCACGAACTCATGAATAGCTTGAAAGCTTGTGAAATTGAGCGAGCTAAGTACATGAATGACTACAATTTTCTTAATGAGGAGCATCAGAAATTATACTCTAGAATTAAAAGTCTAGAGGACATTCTTACAAAGAGGAGTCCAACGGATAAAACTATCTTTTTAAACCAGCCTAAGGACACAAGGTTTTTTAATTCCCGTGAAGGCTTGGGTTTTAAACCATCTGAAAAAGTGGTTGAAAAGAAGCCCCGACCACTTTACGACATTAGCTATCTTGGCTTAAACCTACCACGTCTAATGCCCTTCACCTGAGCATCGGAAATAGATGCTCTTGATGACAAAAAACGTAAAGAAAAGGCCGACGTTGATGTATCGCTTGACTATATTGAATTGAATGATAGCTATGAAACTAGGAAAATCTCTCTATCTACGGACTATCTACCGATTTGTTTACCCTCACCAGAAGCTAACAATATCAGGGGAGAACCTTACAAAGAAAAACCTGGTACGACTAGTGCTTATAACCCATCGATAATCCGAGAAATTTCGGATTTACGCTCATCCTTAGAGTCAGAAAGGAAGAATTTTCAGGCGAAAAAAAGAGAAATTGTTAGCAAAATCTCTTTACTTGACAAGGACCCTGGCACGAGCAAAGCTACGACCTCAAAACTCGTACCTCTAGCCAAATCCCAAAAGGAACCCCCACTCGAGCTAGAAAAAAAAAGAAGATTATACATCTTAAAAATGACTTGACTAACTCGTCTTTACGTGTGCCCACAGGCAAAAATCTAAGTAAAAAGGGGGAGAAAAAAGTGACAGGGATTTCAAAGGAGGATGCTACTCTTTTTTCTAAAAAGAAGAAGCTACCCTTACCTTTTCTTCCCTTCTCTATGCCTAGTTCGAACTCATGTAGAAGTTTGTCTTCATGTATTAAAGATCGTGTTAGCAATTTTCTCTTGTACGTTTTCTAAACATGGGCATGTAAAGACTATTAAGCGTTTAAATTCATATGATTGCCGATATGATTCAAATGGTGCTAACCACTAATAAACCTAAAAAAGAAGTAGGTTCTTCTACAAAATCTAGTTCTAAACTATACGAAAAGAAAGAATGACCCAAAAAGTCAAAGCACACCAAGACTAAGACTAAAGTCTTATAAACTAAGCAAATCTGGGTGACCAAACAAGAATTTCAACTAACACTAAGATATGCTACCCGCTAGGAGTAAAAAAGATATGAGTTCTAAGTTGGAAACTAAGTCAAATAATATGCCTAAAACCGACTTCGAACCCACATCATCAAAAAGTGCATGCAAAGCACCTTCTGCGAATAAGAGAGGACTCGTCCTTAAATGGGCACCTAAATCTCCTTAATCTATTTTGCATTTCCATCATGTGTGGTACCTGGATTCTGGTTGCTCCACACACATGACAAGAAGAAAAGAGTTGTTGAGCAACTACACCGAGAGATTTAGTGGAAAAGTGTGTTTCGGGAATAATCAATCCGCTTCCATTCTATGACATGAAGACCTCATCCATGAAAACCTGATGATCAAGGATGTCTCCTACGTTGATGGTCTCAGCCACAATATCTTCAGGATCGGGCAGTTCTGTGATAGAAGACTCAAAGTCAACTTTCATGCTCAGGGATGGTGTGAGTGATGAGAATGGAAAAGAGCTCCTCACTGGAACAAGGGAGTTTTATGTCTACACAATTAACCTGAAGACATATGCCACATCTGTTATCACCGTCTCGCTTGGAGGTGGAAGATATTGAAAAGGTGGTTCACAACCCCTTACCACTGCCCCTTCATTGATCGCGATAGGTCATGTGCCCACCGTCCCATTATTTTTTTCCCTCTTTTATGAGACAAACACCTTTCTTCCTAGGTTGCGTGACCTAGCTGGAACCTCAATAGATACGTTCATCAGTGACGTGCTTCGAGGAGTGGAGGGAAGTCTCACCGCTGCAACATCAACTCCAACAACGATAACGGGCAATCCACTTCAGCCAGTCTCAAGTGATTTCAACGGGAAGCCTAGGTGGCCCCAGACCAGTGATTATCTCTGCAGGTCTCAGTGCACCTGCCTCAATAGCCGTAGTGACACTCCCCACAACAGTGGATTGCCCAAGTAAGTGCAGGCCACGCGTCGGTTACTTATTCCGACGTCATGACAACGAAAAGCCTAAGTGGCTCCGGACATTTATCACACATGTTCGTCATGAATGAGACCTTGTCCCGGACCGTCACAGAAGTCATCGACGCACATGTCCCTACCCTCAAAGAAAATATTCTAGAACAAGTGCGGGCGATGATTGAATCCCCCTTATGGGAAAAGAGTAAAAGCTCCCGTGAAGGATGCACCCCCTCCTCCTCCTCCACCACCGTCTTTCCCACCTCGACCACCTCACCCAGTCGGCCTATATACTACGCCAATAGACCAACTTCACGACATCTTCATGTCCCGCGTTTTCGATCGACTCGTCGACCGCTCGGAATCTCCACCGCCAACCTTCTGTGGCACCTCGAGTAGTTTCAAGCTCCGACACGACGACCCTAACTATGAGGATCGCCCTGAAGGGGAGAAGATGCAAAAAACAACACGAGGCGGACGAGGGCGCGGAGGAAGAGGAAGAGGCCGCGGTACATCATCATCCTCAACACCTCCACCCACATCATTATCTTCAAAACAACCACCACACCAATCCGCTACCACTCAACCACCACAAACCACCATTTTTGTACAAACTCTACACAACAAACCACCACAAACGTAACCCACTAAGTCTCCCAAACCGACACAGTCCAAGACACGTGAGAACTGCTATCCTCTTGAGGCCTCAACCCCTACCCGTACTTCATAGATTACATCATGAAGGAGGAATAACGTTCAAAACTGAAGACCAAGAAAGTTGTTCGCGACCGCCTCAAAGACGTACGCTTCTTTCTAAGGAAGGCAACGACGAATCTCTTTCTCATGGAACCGGAAGAAGAAGAGGAAGGGGAAGACCACCACAGAGAGATTTACGAACTCCCAGCGCTCCTAGGTCTAAGAGTCGAAGAATCACCCAATGTGAGCCACACCAAGCATCTGATCGAGACTCCATTGGAGAAAAAGTGGATAACGGCACCCTTCCTTGAAGACTATTGTCCCAAGATCAGGAGGCATCGTGATAAGATCAAACTGACCGACAAGCTATCCATCAAAGGCCTAACAAGCTTGAAGAACACGAGACGTGGCTTCGAGCACCTCTTCATGCTCCCACAGTTAACCACCAGAAGGGGGCCAACACTGTAGCAGTTGCAAGATAAGGAAAAAAGCGAAGTAGCACATTTCATACATCGAAGGATTGGAGTACAACTACGAAAGATTCCCTACTCCCATTTACTTCGTCCTCAAAGCGGATGGCCCTAAGGACCAGATCACATTGGCCAAACTCCCCAACTTACCTCTAGAACCGACATGTATGGAATGTACAGAAAATTCATCCTGAGGAGCCACAAGTATCGAGCGGGGTTTGAGACGTTGAAGCTGTTAATGTTGACATTGTCAAATATGGACTCAACATTTGAGTCAGCAGTTGCGATGTTAACATTGACAATGTGGACTCAATATTCCAGTCAACATCGATTGACTCGGACTTGGTCCAACCTTAATTTTGTCTTTCAAATCAAAAAATCGTTTACCCTATTATTGTGGCTTTAGTTAAGTGTGTGCAGGAGTTATTTACGAGCTGGACTTATTCAAATAGGATCGAATAAAGTGGAGTTAGTTGGAGCTAAAAAGGAGGAGACGAATTTACTTAAAATAGAGATTGAACGAGTTAAACAACAACTACAACGAAAATATAGCACGACCATCGGAGAAGTTGTTGGTGACACATCTATATAAAGAGGAACTTCGACCTCAAAGAAGATAGACGAGAAACGACGAATGACTCACATCTAGAGTAACGAAAGACGCACATCTAGAGTGACGAACGAGTAAAAGAAAAAAAAAGAGCTCTCTACATATATTCGTCATCACGGTTCTTTACCTAGTGTTTTACCTTCACATAGATCGTAGGTTATCTGTGTGAAGATTAGGAGCATCGTTAGATTCTTTACTAGGTTGTTTTTACTATCTTTCGATAGTTCGACTTTTTGTAATCCATTCTTTGTAGTGAAATTTTGCCCTGAAGGCGTGCAGCAAGTTATTAAACTTGCTGCATATTTTAAAACCACGTCTCCATCGTTTTTAACTGCTAAGTTTTGAAACATTCCGTTGTGCTAAAACTTTCAGTCCTGAATGTTGGTTCAACATTAAGGACAACATTACTGATATATTTTTAACTTAGTTATTTTCCATATCTTTACGGGACCGCTCCTTTCCCCCCATCAGATTGGTATCAGAGTAACCGCTTGATACACTAAGCGTTTTTATCCTAGATATGGATGCCTTAAGCTCAAACTATTTTGGCAAAGTTCCCGTCCTAGATGGATCGAACTACGCCTATTGGAAAATCCGAATGAGACAATGCATCAAGTCGATTGACTCTCGTGCTTGGGATTCGGTTTCCTAACGGTTATACCCCTCATAAAACCCTTTCAGATGCTGATGGAGAAGTGTTCGATAAACCCATTGCCGAATGGACTGCTCTTGAAAGAGCAGCAGCCGATTTTAATGAAAAAGCCTTACATGCCATTTTTCTTCAGTCGATATTTTTATGTTCAAAATCATCCAAAACTGTACCAATGCGAAACATGCGTGGGATATGTTGCAATGGTATTGTGAGGGTGATGCGAGCGTTAAAGACACAAAGTTGCGTCTTTTAAATAGCCAATTTGAAAACCTTCGTATGAGGGATGATGAAGATATTACTACTTATTTTGGAAAACTTTTGAATATTTCTAGCGAGTGTCATAGTCTAGGTGAACCTATTTCTAACAAAGTTTTAAATTCTAAGGCTATTAGGTCACTATCTGAGAAGTTCAACGTGAAGGTGGCAGCTGTAGAGGAAGCCCACAATCTGGCCACACTCGACTTCAATACTCTCATGAACATTATGAAGAACTACGAGATTAATCTCGAAGTTCAGAAAAATGCGTCTAGGGGTAAGAGTCTTGCTCTAGTCTCGCAACCATCAGATGTTGAATCTGATGTTGAGCCAGACGATGATGAGGATATGGCTATGATTGTTAGGAAATTCAAAAGGTTACTGAAAAATAAGAGAGAGTTGAATGTTGGTCCAACATTCAAGACTGTTCTCAACGCTCAAGAGTCTTCATCCGCTCCTAATCGCCCTATCAACAGAAGAAGTTCTGCTGATAAAGCGAAAGCCGACAAACTTGACAGGGACTCTGTTCAATGTCATGCTTGTAAAGGCTGGGGTCATTATGCAAATGAATGTGCTAATACTCTTCGCAGGTATGGAAAAGGATATTGGGTTAGCCTATCTGATGATGAAGATGATGTGCCAGCAAGAAATACGCATCAGGTTGCCCAATGGACAAAAATCCCAAATCCAACCTTCTCTGACAACGAAGATGAAGATCATCATACTGGATTTAATGCGGTAACAGATGTTGATCCAACATTGGGTTCAACATCTGAACACTATATTCTTTTTTATTATGATGATTCAAATACTTTTGATGAATCTTTGTTAGATGAGACAGGAGATTGTTTAGGACATGCTAAGGATGATGAATCACTAGAAGAAACGTTCAAACAACTATACGTAGAGTGGACGAATCAAAGGAAGGAAATCTCGAAATTGAAGGATTCCGTTCAAGTGTTGATTGAGGAAAATGCGAGCAATGAAAAGGTGATCTATGGCTTGCTTGAAGGGATGAGCAAGATGGAAGCCTTGCTGACCAGAAAGGACAAAGAGATTGACAAGCTTCAAGCGCAAGTCAATAAGGCTTCGGACACCTTCTCAAAGATGAATAACGGTAAGTTCACACTTGACGAGGTACTTTCTTTCGTTAATTCTTCTAATCACGGTCTAGGATTCAAGTCACATCCTAAAAAGACTAAGCATTCTGCATCCAAGTCCAGGTCTAGAAGTTTTAAGTGTCATTTTTGTCTTAAACCTGAACATATTAAACCTTATTGCTGGAAACTGAAAGATGTGATATCCAAAAAGAAAATGTTGACTGGAAAACCATCCAACATTCGCTCCAACATTGAGAAATCAGTGTTGAAGAAAATGTCTGGAGGTGGTTCAGACAACATTGGTTCTGGTTTTATGAATCAGAATTCAACTTTTTGGAGTCCATCAGTTCAGAAGACAGCATGGGTACGAAAATCACCGGTTTTTTGCACTGTTGTTTACACGTCCTTGAAGGCTAATGTTTCAGGATCTTGGTACTTCGATAGTGGTTGTTCACGACACATGACAGGTACCAAAGACTACTTGATCGACTACACTCCCTCAAGTAACAGTACGGTTACTTTTGGAGGTGGAGTGAAAGGAAAATTTCTCGGACGAGGTAAATTAAATGTGGTTGGTTTTCCTGCTCTAAGGAATGTCCTCCATGTTGACGGTTTGGTTACTAACCTTATTAGCATAAGTCAACTATGTGACGACGATCTTGAGGTAAGGTTTAATAGAGAATGCTGTGAAGTTTTTAATGATAAAAACTTGTATGTGATGGCGGGTAGAAGGTCTAGTGATAATTGCTATCAAGTTGGTGATAGTGTTGATAGGAAAGAGGTATGTAAGATGTCGAAAACCGAAGATGATATTGTTCTTTGGCATCATAAATTGGGTCATGTCAATTATCGAACCTTAGAACAATTGATTCGGCATGAGGCAATAAGAGGTATTCCCAATCTTAAAGATTGTGGAAATATTATTTGTGAGCAATGTTTTAAAGGCAAGCAGAAGCATGTCAGTCATAATGTTGACCAACATATTGCTCAACATTTTAGAACTGCACACTGCTTTCAGCTACTTCACATGGATCTTATGGGTCTTATGGAAGTAGACAGCATAGGTGGTAGGAAATATGCATATGTGTTAGTTGATGACTTTTCTAGGTTTTCATGGATATTTTTTCTCAAGGAAAAATCTGAAACTTTTGATTTTTTCAAAACCTTTTGTGCCATGATCAAAAATAACTTTTGTGTACCCATTTTTCGTATCAGGTCTGATCATGGTAGAGAGTTTGAAAATCAATCTTTTAAAGATTTTTGTGACAAAAAGGGTATTATCCATGAGTTTTCTTCTCCTAAGACACCTCAACAAAATGGGGTTGTCGAAAGGAAGAATAGAACTCTTCAGGAGATGGCCCGTGTGATGCTACATTCCAAGAATCTTTCTAAAAGAATTTGGGCGGAAGCATTAAACACGGCTTGTCATATTTCGAATAAAGTTTTCTTTCGTCTCGGGACAAAGAAAACCTCTTACGAGATATTGAAGGGTACGAAGCCTACGGTTAAATATTTTCACGTGTTTGGATTTACATGCTATATGTTGAATGATCGTGAGTATTTGACTAAGTTTGATTCGAAAAGTGATAAATGCATATTCAAGGGATATTCTACTAATAGTCGTGCTTATCGTGTTTACAATCTTAGATTGAAAACTATTCAGGAATCCGTTAATATTGTGTTTGATGATTCCGCTGACATTAGCAGAAGTTCTCCCCAAGTTGATATTGCTGATATTGTTTCGACGGTTGGTCCAGCAGAGGATCTGGAAGCTAATAATGTTGAGTCAACATCCGACTCAACATTAGCTCCTGAACAAGATACTGAAGATGAAACTTTAAACATTCGGAGAGAACCCCTTCCAGGATTCAGAAGTCTCACCCCTCTAATCAGATCATAGGCAGACTGAATGACGGATGGAAGACCATGGATAAACCACGAAGAGATTACAGATCTATGGTAAAAAATGTATGCATGACTTCCGTATACAATGAGGTAAGGTTTAATTGTTTTGTATCTGAAATTGAACCGAAAAATGTTCTTGAAGCCCTCAAGGACAGTTTTTGGATCAATACTATGCAAGAAGAGCTTGTTCAATTTGATAAAACTCATGTTTGGACTTTGGTTCCACGACCAAGCGAAGGTAATGTCATTGATACAAAGTGGCTTTTTAAAAACAAATCTGATGAGTATGAGAATGTTATTAGGAATAAAGCTTGTTTAGTTGCCCAAGGCTATACCCAAGTTAAGGGTATAGACTTTGACGAAACCGTTGCCCCCGTAGCAAGATTAGAATCTATAAGACTCTTACTTGCTATTGCATGTTGGCTCAACATTACCCTACACCAGATGGATGTAAAGGGTGCGTTATTAAATGACTTTATCGATAAAGAAATTTATGTTGAGCAACCGAAAGGTTTCGAAGATCCTTACCATGCTGATCATGTGTATAAGTTACAAAAAGCTCTTTATGGTTTAAAGCAAGCTCCTCGAACTTGGTATGCTAGACTTACTTCGTTTCTCTTAGACTTTGGATTTGTTAGAGGCGAAGCCGATAGAACTCTTTTCGTGAAAAGAGTTGGTAATGATGTATTAATCTCTCAAATATACGTGGATGATATGGTCTTCGGATCAACATCTCGATCTATGTCGGATGAGTTTATCCAAGCTATGAATTCCACATTTGAGATGAGTATGATCGGCGAACTAACGTTTTTCCTACGTCTATAGGTGAAACAAAGCAAAGATGGCATTTTCATGTGTCAGGAAAAATACGCGAATAACACTGTGAAGAAGTTCGGTCTAGATAATCCAAAGGTAATGAAAACTCCTATGGGATCTACGGAGAAGGTAAGTAAAGATAATGTTGGGGAAAATGTTGATCCAACATTATAACGATCCATGATTGGAAGCTTGTTATATCTAACTGCGAGTAGACCAGATCTTATGTATAGTGTTTGCGTATGTGCGAGATATCAGGCCGAGCCAAAAATTTCACATTTAAATGCTGTTAAAAGAATTTTAAAGTATGTTGGTGGTTCTTGCCGTCTCGGTTTATGGTTTTCCAAGGATACTAACACAAATTTAGTTGGTTTTAGTGATGCTGACTGGGCAGGTGACGAAGATGATCGCAAGAGCACAAGTGGTGGATGTTTCTTCTTAGGTAATAATCTAGTGTCTTGGTTTAGCAAAAAGCAAAATTGTGTTTCTCTCTCTACGACTGAATCTGAGTATGTGGCAGCAGGCAGCTGTTGTACACAACTCATATGGCTTAAGAGTATATTGAGTGATTATGGGTTAGAGAGTGAAACTGTGCTGACGTATTGTGATAATTTGAGTGACATAAATATTTCGAAAAATCCTATCCAGCACTCTAGAACTAAGAATATAGACATTAGACATCATTTTTTTTAGAGATATAGTAGAAAAAGAGTTAGTGAAAATAGAGCATATAGATACTAAGAATCAGCTAGCGGATATTTTCACTAAAGCATTAGACTTTGAAAGGTTTTCAAGCCTTAAGAAGTTTATAGATCTGTGTCAGTGTCAGTAAATGTTGGTCCAATATATGGATCAACATTTGCATCTGTCAAATATGGTTGTTACTGTTTTGATATTTGGTCTAAATTTCTCTCACTGAAATAATTTGACTCACCTAGACCGTTTTCTGAAATGACCCGCTCACTAGCACAAGGTTTGCTCATGATCCTTTTTCAAGATACAGGTTCAGAATATTAAGAATCCTTAGATACACGGCATTCACGGTGACGATGTATTCTTTGCGTGCAAAAACCTGAACCTTGATGAAAAGGAAATCAATAAAGAGTAGTGCACAATATTTCATATCTATAATAAAGGTGAGAAAAGGGCAGAAAATGAAAGAAAATTGAGTTTTAGGGTGTTAGACAGAAAATGAAGGAAATCTTTTGAGAATGCTGGATCGAATGTTGAGCAACATGTGTGACTAATCATTTTGATCATGCGATATTTTATATTTATATTATCTATATATATTTATATTTATATATATAATTAGTATGTCGAGTCTAGTATCTATATCTCTCATGATGATTTAAGAGAAAATCAGAAACCCCCACTTGGAGCTCGCGGTTCATCAAGTCCTAAACGGTTAGTTTTCATTTAAACTCTTTATTTGTGCTATTTTCCAAGCTGAAAACTAGTTATCGTTGCTGCAAAAACTTTCGACTGCTACTACTTTTTTGCATTTACCTACTTTTTATGCTCACTTGATATCTCCTAATTCGCACCACTCTGCATATTTTCAAAATCAATCTCTGCAAATCACGAATTTCTCGAGCTTTCTTTCATTATCCATAAATTTTAAACTCACCTCTTTCGAACTCACCTCACTTTACAATGTGCTATTTAAGCAATATAAAATAGTAGTCATTTGACGGGGCTACACAAGGTTGTGGATCTGCCCTAGGTAGGAGCTGAAAATGCTGAACCAAATGTTGGTTCATCATTTGCTCCAACATTAGTCCTGGAACGTCATATCAAGTATCGAGATGATACAATTGCTTCATTGGTTGCACAAAGAGAGACTCTTAGGAGTTTCCTTTCTACCCAAAAAGGGGGAGATTTAGATGGTGCAGAAGCAGAAGCCGGGATGACTGATGCAACTGCTGTTGGTGAGGGAGATGATGCTGAAGCTAAAGAAGGAAACCGCTGAAGAAGAATCATAGGATTCTCTTAGTTTTTAGATTTTCTAATCTATTTTTTTGGTTTCTCTAATTTCTCTTTCTTGCAGGTTTAGTCAAGACTTAATCAGACTACTCCATATGGTTATTCTTATCTAATGATAACCATATTTTGTTCTGATTGTCTTAATGATTTCAGGGGGAGTTTTGTGGATTTAACTCTGCACAGGTTTTGGGAAGAAAGACAAAAAGGGGGAGATTGTTAATGATTACATTGGCAATGTGGAGCCAACACCCGAGTCAACATTGGCTCAGACATTGGTCCATTACTGGTTTTGTCTTTCATACCCGAAAACCTTATTACATAATTGGATTTATCACTGCACGAGTTTTTGGGAGGAAAGACAAAAAGGGGGAGATTGTTAATGTTGACATTGTCAAATATGGACTCAACATTTGAGTCAGCAGTTGCGATGTTAACATTGACAATGTGGACTCAACATTCCAGTCAACATCGATTGACTCGGACTTGGTCCAACCTTAATTTTGTCTTTCAAATCCAAAAATCGTTTACCCTATTATTGTGGCTTTAGTTAAGTGTGTGCATGAGTTATTTACGAGCTGGACTTATTCAAATAGGATCGAATAAAGTGGAGTTAGTTGGAGCTAAAAAGGAGGAGATGAATTTACTTAAAATAGAGATTGAACGAGTCAAACAACAACTACAACGAAAATATAGCACGACCATCGGAGAAGTTGTTGGTTACACATCTATATAAAGAGGAACTTCGACCTCAAAGAAGATAGACGAGAAACGACGAATGACTCACATCTAGAGTGACGAAAGACGCACATCTAGAGTGACGAACGAGTAAAAGAAAATGAGAGAGCTCTCTACATATATTCGTCATCACGGTTCTTTACCTAGTGTTTTACCTTCACATAGATCGTAGGCTATCTGTGTGAAGATTAGGAGAGTCGTTAGATTATTTACTAGGTTGTTTTTACTATCTTTCGATAGTTCGACTTTTTGTAATCCATTCTTTGTAGTGAAATTTTGCCCTGAAGGCGTGCACCAAGTTATTTAACTTGCTGCATATTTTAAAACCGCGTCTCCATCGTTTTTAACTGCTAAGTTTTGAAACTTGCCGCTGTGCTAAAACTTTCAGTCCTGAATGTTGGTTCAACATTAAGGACAACATTACTGGTATATTTTTAACTTAGCTATTTTCCATATTTTTACGGGACCGCTCCTTTCCCCCCATCAGAAGCGATACATGCTGAGGCAGATAAACTATCATACCCTCGACGACTTTCAGATTGCTCTGTAGTGAAACATGAAGAAAGTAGTATGACATTCCCACAAACTTGTGTTAAAGAGATGGACTGTTATCCAGAGAACCACATCTTCACACATCCTGAGTTGTGAGTCACCTACTACCATTGAAAGGAGAAGAAGACTCACGTGCTGTTGTCTCCCAAATCTCGAATTATGTGATGGTACCCTCAAGATCATCGCCCAGAAGCTTCGGACGTGTCTCGCCTCTTTGTGATTCGGGGATTACTCCAAAGATCTCGAGTAGAAGAAGGACCACTAATCTAGATAATCCTAGAAAAGATCAATGACCGACTGTTTCTCATAAACAATATTAGACAATACGAGGCCGTTCTAGGATTATGCAAATCCTTCTTCGTTCGGAAAGAGAAAAGGAAAAGAAAAAGACGTAGCATTGAAGATCGGACACTAAAGGGGAGATTTTTAAATCAAATTAGTGTCCAATATGTAATTAGTCTTTCTATTGTAATTTTACTTAATTAGATTCTTTTTGTAAAGTCTTTGAGGCAATTGGGCTTGTTAGGACCCAAGTATCATATACCAAGTTATGTGGTATAAATATTAAACCCTAACACTTAATAAACATGAATTATTATTGGGATTTGAGCCTCCACAATAAAAAGCCTTAACGAGATAAACATTTACGGACACACACTCAAGGTTTTTCATATTTCTCTATCGATTCCACCATGTTTTTCGTTGATCGTTAGGTTTTTTGAGACCTACACCTAAATTAGACGTAATTAGGAGTTTAGAATGGGGTTTAAAGTAGCCTTCAAGTACCGAGTGTCCCTCGGGACCGATTTTGGCATACAAACGCCTTTGGATTTCCACACTGCAGTTTCGACCACAATTCCGAGGGTAATCCAACAAGACTCATGTCTCGAGTAATGTCTTTGACCAAGTTAACCACATGTTTCTTATTTGATAGTCAACAATTAGACAAATTATGACCAATTTTGTCCAATTAAAGCTATTTCATTTGAACTTATACCCTGCTGCGAGATACCTCGAGTCGACCCAAGCTTCTATTAGCTTTTAGAGCCATGTTGCATCATATTTAATTTTGCCTCAAAACGTTCGAGACATTCTGTTCGAAGTCTCTGTTGTCTTCTTCTATAAGAAGTTTAACAATCAAGTCTATAAAAAACATCTCTTTGTGTTTATGAGATCGTTCTTGAAATCTCTCCATCCCGGAGGCAACTTTTTTTATTATTACAGCCACATGAAAATATTCACTCAATATTAACTTATGTGAATGGAAATCATGTAATGTCAACTGCACTTCTTACACATGACTGATAACAGACTTGGAATCCACTATTTTATAATCGAGGAACTGGCCGACAACAAATATCTTTAAGTCAGCATCCTCCACTTTATATTTTTGATCTAATGATTCCCTCAATTCATTAGCACTTTTCCTCCAAAATATACATTGTAAGAGTATCATTAATTGCATTCAAGATGACACGTGTCAACAACATTAGAACTCGTACGTTCGACTCACCTTTTGGGTACTTTATGCTCGACTTCTTCCACATATGTTGCCAGGTTAAGCGTGGTGAAGTTAAGCAACATCTGTTACTACCATCTTTTGAATGTCGATGTAGTCCTCGCAAATTTTTCCGGCTTTGATTTCATCATACAACGGTGGTGAAAAAGTGTTGGTAGTGTCTTTGTTGTTTCTTGTTTTAAGACTATATGTATTTGTACGACTGTAGGGTTGTAAGACTTCAAGAACCTTGTGTAAGATCTTGTATGATTGTTGGCTTGTAAGTCTGTAAGAACCTTCTGCATGAGGTTTGTAATATTTTCGAAACTTTTAAAGAATTTCTGAGGTTTGTATTGGACATAAATTCCTTTAAACAAATTTGATCTCTCTACATAAGGGATGTTTGAACATTTGTTTCCCATGATGTTTCGGAAAAAAAAAACGTTATTTCGTCGTGCACCGAGAAATCATCGGCGAACTTTGAACACAATGGTTTGACAATAATGTCGAGGACGAGGCTTGATGGTTTGATTGAATTCATTGTGCCTTACCATAGTCCTTATTGTGGGAAAGAGGCAAGCATCCTTTTACATGGTGCTTTTTCGTAACAGTCTCAGTCATTCGTTTCAATAAGGTAGAAGTGGCCTTTAAAATTAACCATTCAATTTAATTTTTCTGGAAAAACTATGTAAACCGGGAAGCAAAAAGGCGGGTTGATCAGGTTGCCAGTTTGGATATGACATTCGTGTGAGCAAGTCACGCCCACACACGAGACAACTATAGTTGCACCCTCCAAGTAACATTCAACGACTTATGTGTAGTATAAAATTGCCTAACAATTTAAGACTAAGAAAATACACAATCAAATTTAAGGAGGTCAAAATCATTTGTTCTATTCAAATTTGTATTTTTCCAAGAAAAGCTCCAATCAATTCCTCATTCACATATATTTCTCAAGCCCAAACATAATTTATATCAAATAATTTCAAGAAAACATGTAGCAGTCTGTTACACCGCCCAGTTCATAAAAAACGCCTAAAGTTTCACTTAAAATTTCGGCTTTAACCAGTATTTGAACGCTAGGACGCCCTAGCATCATCAATGGTTCACCTCACAGTGATAATCGATGTTCAAGGGGGGAAAACTCAAATATCACGTCGGAAATCCCACAATACATAAAAAAAAAAAAGAGCAAGTGCGAGTCATATATGTATACGTTCTACTTTCACATTTGATTCGTCACAAATATTACCTCGCCCGCTGTTCGTTTTTTAAGAAAAGTTCCTTCTCACACGAAAGAGAGCTCTTGTCAATTTTATCGATTGTTAATTATCGATTGTCCTAGCTCAGACCATCTCCAACCAAAAAACTCATTCTCAAACTCAAAATCCATTAGTTCTTCTCTAATCATTATAATCATTGTCAAACTCAAAATAATATTCTTTTAATATTATTTTCAACACTAACTTTTACAACTTTTTAATAGTACCCACATATTTTACAACATTACACATTAGATCACGATATTATTTTAAATTCTGTTGAGAAAATATTTACTAAAATTAATAATAATTCTATATATATATAATACATCGAAATATGTTTATTAAAAAGATTGGTCATGTTATATGTTTTGTTTATATTTTATTTTTGGGTAAATAGCATAGAACCCACATGTGGTTTGAAAAATAAGCATCGAAACCCCTATGGTTCGAAAATAGCGTAAAATCTCTTCCTTGTCATTTTCACCTAATAATTGGGGGTACAATGCTATGTTTTAGAAAACACAGGGGGTACGATACTAAGTTTTCAACAACACAGGGGATATTGTGCTAAGTTTTAAACAACATCGGGGATACGGTGCTAAATTTTAGATAGCACAAGGGAGTTTCGCGCAATTAAAAAAACATAGGGTAGTTATGTGCATTTCAGTATAACCACATGGGGCTATCGCATAATTTACCATTTATTTTTTGTCCTTTTATTTATAATTTGTATTGTGTTTTCCATGATATATTAAGTGCAAACCACTATTTTTAATGTTGGTCATGAACTTTGAAATTATTACAAATGTTTATTAATAAAATCTGTATATTTGATATTTTTTATATGCTTAAAAGTTAATTATTAATTTAAGAGTGGTTATTTTGCAAGACAAAAAATTATGATTATAGCAACAGTACAAACTCAAATATGCTATTTTTGGTGAGAAAATTTTAATATATCCCTTTTTCCGTTAGATTATAGGTATCGTTGGAGTGATTTTTCGGTTTGCGGTTGTTTTTTCCGCATCGATTGGAGGAGCTCCCAACCAACAACTCAGACAAAGCGGTTTTAAACTTCATGACAAATACAGACACCCAGTTATAATATCATTTTGCACTAGTGATGGGTCTATATTTTTAAAATCCATTTGGGCCGCAGAAATACGCAGTTCTAAGCTTATTATAATTTGGCTTAAGGTGCAAAAATACAAGAAAAGAAAATCGAAAAAAAAAACATATTTTTCATCCAACGGATAATTAAACGAACAGACTGCTCGAGTGACGGCCAACCATGGCCACTTCTTCTCTCTGGAGCTTCAAGATAGCCATTAAAACATCTCACACAAAACTGAGAAATCCCACAAGTTATAGCGCTAAAATTCGATGCATCGGATGGGTAAAGATACTTTTTCCTTTCTTTCCTTTTTTGTTTTGGCTTCAATTTTCTCATCCCTATGTTTTGAGCTGAGGCGTCCCTGAGATCTTTTCCATGTGATTCTTTTGAAATTTTGTCCTTGTTCAATGGATTTTGAATTAAAGGACCCTGAAGGCATACTCAAGGCTCCTCAGGGGGGTCACATAGCTCGGCGTGAGTTCAAGAGACGGCTTGAAAAGGATGCTCAAGTTCGCGAGGATTTCGAACGCCAAGTTCGCGAAGAAAAAGAGCGCCGTAGAAAGCTTCGTGAGGTATCTGTCATCTGATCTGTTTGTCTTTTTTCATCTCACTCTCAATTCAGGGTTTGTTTGTAATGATTATTATTGCTCTTATTCGATTTATTTTGTTTGGATGTGTAGTCGCGAGTTATACCCGATACTATTGGGGGACTGGTTGAGTACTTTCTTGACACCGAGGCTCAGGAATTTGAGTTCGAGATCGCAAGACTAAGGCCCAGGTCGGTTAGTTGTTGCTTCTCTTTATTATTTCTCTATCTATATGATTTTTCTGTCATATTGTACAATGTCGATTCTACTTGCAGATTGAATGAGGAACTATTCTCTCACATGAAACTCGAGTTGGGAAAACTGAGGTTCGCCGTGTCCAAAACTCAGGTTTACTTCTTCACGAAATCGCAAGTTTCATCAGCCTCCGAAGGTAGTGTACGAATCAATTTATAATGTTATTATGCAGGACATGGAAGATAGAATTATCGAGCTAGAGACACTGGACAAGGCCTTGCGTGAAGGAATAGGTTAGATCAATATATATATATATATATACGTACAATACATATATATATATATATTTATATAAGCAGATCATGTATGTTGCAGAAGCGTATGATAAAATGCAATCGGAGATGGTATCAGCGAGGAAGAGCTTGATGAAGCTACTGACCTCAAAGGATGTGAAGGCTACTGTATGATGCTGATCTTCTTCAAACTAACCTTGTATTAATTACTTATTCCTCTAAATTATTATAATGTTTTGGTAACTTGTGTATTATATATATAATGGCAGCTGTTGGACATGGTTGAGCATAATGAATTGAATAGATCTTTGCTCACACTTATGGATGAGAATATTGCAAATGCACACATGGGCAACCAGGTGAGAGTTTGTTTTGGTGTTTACTTACTGCGGCAATGTATAGTGTAATGAAATAGATTCATACTGCAATTTATTATGCAGAAGCAAGCTGCAGAATATATGGAAAAGATTCGTGGAGCTATGCTCAAGTACATAACGACCGTTTGATCATTCATCGATTGCATGCGTTTGTGTAATCTTTTCTTAACAGCTCATCTGCTTGATGCATTTCGCCCAGTTTAAGCAATTTCGTTTTGTAGATATGGGTCATGTCCCATGAGATAAATTAAACATGATCAAAATTTTGTACGTGCAATGCAATGAGAGTTTTTCATCCACATCCTCCCTCAAATATCGCTCATAGTCGATCAATTTGGTTGGTGTCCATACTATACTATTGCAGTTCTCTATTTGTGCCTAAACACTTCCCTCTCTTAATTGCAGTTCTTTTGGTCAACCCTTTAAATTGTTGGGGAACGCCGGGGGTGTCCCTTCGACGTGCGGAATTTAAAATTTTTTCCAGGATCCTCGTAAACCCTGGATCGCTCGGAGCCACATAGAAACATATTGATACACATAATGACCTTAAACCCAAGTCATACGTAACGTAAAAGACTTTAAGCCCATTTACCTTCGAAGCGATGAATTGCTAGCTTTAGCCCATCCCCTCGAAGCAATGAATTGCTAGATGGATCTCGGCCTATTTATTTTCACCAGAGCTGCTCGACCAAGAATGAGAGCTTCTGGTTTTTATCTCTCAAAGATGACTAATGACGGTTTTTTAATTTTTGTTACTGTAGCGTATTTTCTTTAATTCGAAAATCGAATAATAAAGATAAATAGTACAAACGTAATTTGATGGGATTTTAATATACTTTAGCGAGTTCAATCTCTATTTATTCCTCTGATTTTTCAAAGTTAGAATTTGGGGCCCTTTTGAACGTTTCTTCGTGGGCTTTTGAGCTTGGTCGCGAAGTTGACGCTTGGGCTTGATGACAGCTTTGATAAGAGATTTCTTAATCTTGATGCTCAAGTCTTGATACTCGAGTTTTGATCTTGATCTTTGAGCCTTGAGCTTAATCTTCGATCTTTGAGCTTGATCTTCGATTCTAATCTCGGTCTTGGTGATCTTGGATCTAGTCTCGATCTTCAGTCTCAATCTCCGATCTTTGATTCTTGATCTTCAATCTTCGAACTTGATCTTCGTTCTTCGACCTTGATCTTCGAGCCTTCGAACTTGATCTTCGATTCGAGCGTCGTCTTCGAATCTTCGAGCTCTCGAACTTGATCTTCGATTCCAGTTTCGTCTTTGTGGCGACCCTACTTCCTAATTAAGTTAATTGGCGGATTTTCCCGCAACAGAACACGCGGAAGACCTGATAAAATTTTCTTTCTTTTTTTTTTTTTTTTTATTTAAATAACCTACATAGTATTATATCGGGTTTACAAAAATATCTACTATTAATACTTTGGGCCGAAGCCCCAAAATTTCAAACCCAATATCAAACACTATGCCACTCCACAGGTCGCGTCCCATGTACTGCGCCACCCTCAAAAGTCCGTGGAGTCACCGCCGCCAGCTCGCCATGAATCTCAACCCTGACACTAGTCGGTGTCGGGTTCATTCTTACCTACAAACAAAAATAGGATAGAACCCTGAGCTATTGCCCAGTAGGTGATTACATAACATGCAATACGTGCGTGCACTCCACCCAATCCCGGTTCCTCACAATATAATATAATGCACACTCGACAAATCTCATCTATCAATTCTCAATTCTCAACAGGGCCCTAGGTCAGACTCGGCACCCACGCGCGCAATGGCAAAGTACACCATCAACCATGCGGTAGCCCACACCGGCCGCGCCGGGTCGCTCCTTCCGCACACAATCTCAACCCGACGGCTTTTTCCCCGAATGTTATACCACAAGTTCGGGTAGACAGGAATCTCACATCTGTCTGCCGTCCCTGAGCCAAATAATATCCGGTGGTTTACACCTCGGGTGGCTCAATCCCGAGTAGATGGGTGTCGCAAACCCCCTCTCCCACCAAGTGCATAATCGAGTCTGAACCTGACTGCCAAAATCGGCAACTCTACCCTTCTCACATTGATAATATCATCGATCACATCATCTCTCACCCTATCGTGAATATGCACATGGCATGATTATGTAAAACATCAAATCACATATAGCACATATTATTTCCTTCAAATAATATCCCCAAAATACTCTCGTATCTTAAAATAAGGGTTGACCCGAAAGTTCTAGTCAAAGTATGAATATACTTTGATTTAAAGATAAAATGAACTTAAAATAATTTTATTCAAAGATGTGGGCTATTACCCGAATTTAACCTTTTAAATTCGGCGAAATTTAAATATTTCGCTTAGATATCGAAATTCTGCCCGAATTTGAAATATTAAATTCGGCGAAATATAATGCCCGAATTTAACCTTTTAAATTCGGCGAAATTTAAATATTTCGCTTAGATATCGAAATTCTGCCCGAATTTGAAATATTAAATTCGGCGAAATAAAATGCCCGAATTTAACCTTTTAAATTCGGCGAAATTTAAATCAAACATGTAATAACTTTACAGAACTCATATTGAGTTCGAACTTCACATAATTCATCAAAAACGTCAAATAACATATCAAAATACCCGAAATTCATAAATTCGGATGACCTTTCATCCAAATTCGTTTAACTAAAAATCAACATAAGAAATGTTTGTAGGGGTTAAAAAAAAACACCTACCTCACTTCCAAGTTAGCCGAAATTGCTTAGTTCTTCTCTGCTTTTCTTCGTTTGTTTTTCTTTCGTTTGATATTTTCGTTTGTCCTTATCACCTTTTGAGATAAACCTTTAAAAGGAAAGTTACGTTTCCTTTCTCTTAAGGAAATCTCTTTTTGGGCCTACTTTAAATTAATTTGGGCCCATATCTATTTATTTTACTCAAAGAGTATTTTTCTTATTTTCGGTTCAATTTCCCGAAAATTCGCTTTGTCCGAAAATTAACTTCATAATTTTCCGAAAATTACAGAATAATTTTCCCGCTAATTGCGCATTATTCCCGTATTAATTTTACGGGTATTACATCCTCCCCCCTAAAAGAAATTTCGTCCCCGAAATTTAAGTTGTCTGAAACAACTCAGGGTATTTCTCTCTCATTTCGTCTTCTCGCTCCCAAGTGGCTTCTTCCAATATCTGGTTTCGCCATAAGACCTTCACGAGGGGAATATTCTTATTTCGTAATTGCTTCACCTCATACATTAGAATCTCTACCGGCTTTTCTTCGTAACTCAAGTCCGGCTTCAATTGTTGGTGAAGTCTTTTGTCTCTTAGCACATGATACGGGTCCAACACATACTTTCGCAGTGTAGACACGTGGAATACGTCATGGACTTGTGCTAACGGCGTCGGTAATTCTAGCTGATATGCTACTTCACCGACTCTTTTCAAAATTTTGAAAGGTCCTATATATCTCTGACTCAACTTTCCTTTTTGTCCGAACCGTTTGACACCCTTCATAGGTGATACTTTCAAAAATACTTTATCACCTTCTTCAAATTCTAACGACCTTCGCCTCTTGTCTGCATAACTCTTCTGGCGACTTTGGGCCGTTTGCATTTTTTTCCCGAATTTTCTTAACAACTTCAGTCATTTCGCGTACCATCTCGGGACCTAATAGCGCCTTCTCGCCGATTTTATTCCAATGAACTGGGGATCGACATTTACGTCCGTATAAGGCTTCGTAAGGCGCCATTCCGATCGTTGCTTGATAGCTGTTGTTATATGAAAATTCTATTAACGGGAGATATTTACTCCAACTCCCTTGAAAATCCAAGACACATGCTCTCAACATGTCTTCGAGCGTCTGGATCGTCCTTTCCGATTGTCCGTCAGTCTGGGGATGATAAGCTGAACTAAATGATAATTTAGTTCCCAGAGCTTTCTGTAAGCTTTTCCAGAACTGGGACAGAAATCTTGAATCTCGATCTGATATGATCGATATCGGAATTCCATGGAGTCTCACTATCTCTTGAATGTAGAGTTCAGCGAACTTCTCCATGGGATAGGTCTGGTGAATAGGCAAGAAATGGGCGGACTTAGTCAGTCTGTCAACAATCACCCAAATTGCATCATAACCTTTCACCGTTCTTGGCAACCCGACGACAAAATCCATTGTTATATGGTCCCACTTCCACTCGGGAATCGTCAAAGGTTGTAACATTCCTGCCGGTCTTTGATGTTCTGCTTTGATCTGCTGACAAGTCAGGCATCTATGTACAAATGCAGCAACATCCTTTTTCATTCCCGGCCACCAATAATTTAGTCGCAAATCACGATACATTTTCGTTGCACCGGGATGCACCGAATATATTGTCGTATGTGCCTCCGTCATTAAAGTTCGACGAATCTCTTCATCTTCCGGCACATATAAGCGACTTTTAAATCGTAAACTCCCGTCTTCTCGGAATTCAAATTCCGATGAGACTTCTTTATCTTGTTCTCTTTGTTTCTTCAAGTACAACTCATCTTTCTTTTGTACTTCAATGATTCGGTCTAATAGTGTTGGCTTAAGTGTCAACACTGCCAACTTTTCTTCAATTTCTCCGAAATTGATTACTTCAACTCCGAATTGGCGTAATTCAGTGTTTCCAGTTTTGCGGCTCAATGCATCTGCGACTACGTTCGCTTTTCCTGGATGATAATTTATCACACAGTCGTAGTCTTTGACTAACTCGAGCCATCTTCTTTGCCTCATATTTAACTCCTTCTGGGTGAAGAAGTACTTCAAACTCTTGTGATCCGTGAAGATCTCGCATCTTTCTCCGTAAAGATAGTGTCGCCATGTTTTAAGAGCAAACACTACGGCTGCGAGTTCGAGATCATGAGTGGGGTAATTTTTCTCATATGGCTTTAATTGTCGGGAGGCATAAGCGATCACCTTCCCGTTTTGCATTAAAACACACCCCAACCCATATTTAGAGGCATCACTATAAACAGAAAAATTTCCAGTACCCGAAGGTATTGCTAACACTAGAGCAGTTGTTAGCCTTTTCTTTAATTCCTGGAAACTTTGCTCACATTCATCCGTCCATTTGAACGGAACATTTTTCTTTGTCAAATTGGTGAGCGTCGAGGCGATGCTGGAAAAGTCCTTAATGAACTTTCGATAATACCCAGCTAGCCCGAGAAAACTTCTTATCTCTGTGGGAGTGGTTGGTCTTGGCCAATTTTCTATAGCTTCTATCTTGCTGGGATCTACTGAAATTCCGCTTCCCGAAATAACATGCCCCAGAAAGATTACTCGATCCAACCAAAATTCGCACTTTTTAAATTTGGCGAATAATTGTTTCTCCCGAAGAATTCCTAGGACCGCTCTCAAATGTTCCTCATGTTCTTCTTTTGTCTTGGAATAAATGAGAATATCGTCGATAAAGACGATAACACATCGGTCCAGCAATTTTTTTGAATACTCGGTTCATCAAATCCATGAAGGCTGCCGGAGCATTCGTCAATCCGAAAGGCATGACCAAAAATTCATAGTGGCCGTACCTCGTACTGAATGCGGTTTTTGGAATGTCCGCTTCCCGGATCTTCAGCTGATGATAACCGGAGCGCAGGTCGATCTTAGAAAATACTGTTGCTCCTTGGAGTTGATCGAATAAATCGTCAATCCTTGGCAATGGGTATTTATTCTTAATCGTGATCTTGTTGAGTTCACGATAATCGATACACATTCTCATCGACCCGTCCTTTTTCTTCACAAATAAAACCGGGGCTCCCCATGGTGAGAAACTGGGTTGAATAAAACCCTTCTGCAACAAATCTTCCAATTGCTCCTTCAATTCTCGTAATTCGTTCGGTGCTAACCGATACGGGGATTTAGAGATCGGGGCAGCTCCAGGTACAAGATCGATTGCAAATTTAATCTCCCGATCAGGGGGTAATCCCGGAAGATCCTCGGGAAATACATCGGAATATTCGTTCACTATCGGAACCTCCTCAAGTTTAAGCTGGGAAGATTCCTCAGCATTCACCGCAAAAACTAGGAACGATTCGCAACCCGTATTTACGAGTCGCTGAGCTTTTAAAGCAGAAATCCGAGGGATTGAGTTTCTATTCTTTCTTCCCGAAAATTCAAACTCCTCTCCCTCTGGCGATCGAAACCTAACTACCCTTTTTGAACAATCAATAATGGCTCCGTATTTCGAAAGCCAATCCATCCCGAATATAATATCGTAATCATTCATCGGGATTACTATTAGGTTCACATCTAACTCTCTACCCTCAATTCTTACGGGACATTTCTCAACCACCAAATTTGATCGAGTTGGATCCCCATGTGGTAAAGATACCACGAAA
Source organism: Linderniella brevidens (assembly GCA_004919715.1). NCBI lineage: Eukaryota > Viridiplantae > Streptophyta > Magnoliopsida > Lamiales > Linderniaceae > Linderniella > Linderniella brevidens. Next base: position 744,049 of record SWDC01000150.1, on the reverse strand, counting down.
TCACATAATGAACGGGAGGGATAGATTCCTGCCCTGGCCACAAAGTTAGCCGATACAAACGAATGTGTGGCTCCCGAGTCAATCAAGATCGAAGAGGGCACGTGAAATATACTCAACGTACCCGTAACTACATTCGGATTTGCCTCCGCCTCCTCATTAGTCAGAGTAAAAACTCTTGCAGGCACAGGTGGAGGTCGAATGAGGTTACGCGGTTGAGTCTGCACTGGAGGCTGACCTCTCGGGCAATTCCGTGCGATGTGTCCGGCCTCACCGCACCGGAAACATTGCAGAGTCTGCACCGGTCGTGGTCCGTAGCATATGCCAAAGTGATTTCGTCCACACTGTTGGCATTGGGGCGCTGGTACCGGGGGTCGGTTGGGAACATTGGCCGGTCTCTGATAAGCATTCGGGCGCCACATCTGTTGACTCGGTCGATTTCTTTATTCTTCGGGTCCTTGCCGAAGAATTGTCGCTTTTGGCCGCTTCCTCCTTGCTGTTGCTGACTCTCTCTTTTCCTACTTGCCTCTTGGGCTTCTCTTACTACTCCTTCCGCTTGTTCTGCGATCAACGCTCGCTCCGTCGCCTGACGGAACTCTAATTGGCGTACTCCCGCCACACTTAAATCTCGATAAAATTCGGGCTTCAGCCCTCGAAGAAATCTCGTCACCTTTAGAGTATTGGTTGCCACGAGATGAGGTGCAAAACGAGATAATTCTTCAAATTTGCGGATGTATTCCGCAACTGGCATTCGCCCTTGTTTCAGGTTCATGAATTCATACATTCGCTGCTCCTGATCGTGAGCAGTGAAGTACTTATCATAAAACAGTTCCCTGAAGCGTTCCCATGTCATCGTCGCCGGATCTTCTAACACCTTTATGGTGTTCCACCAAAAACGCGCGCCTCCCCGAAATAGGGAAACGGCACACAACACCTTCTCATTGTTCGGCACACGACTGTATATAAATAAGTCTTCTATTGTGTCGATCCAGTCCTCAGCTGCCGCAGGATTAGTAGCTTCGGCGAAAACTGGTGGACTTAACTTACGAAATCGCTCCCCTATGATCTCTACGCGATCAGGCTGTGGGGATGGACGGTGCTCAGATGAGCTCTGGTGATTTATCAAATCATGAATTTGGTCTGACTGTCTTTGGATAAGTTCAGTCAGCCTATTTATCGTGTCATGCTCACGAGTCGGGGGTGGGGATTCAGATTCGCCCCTCCGACTGGACTCTCCAACGAACACGTTCCTCGGTCTTCCTCTTGGCATTTTCCAAATACTAGATAATTCATGTAACAAATATACATGAGATCACATAATCATATCAAAGTATTACACTTAACTTACAGGCGAGGCTGGTTCTCCCGGCTTTTGAGTGGCAGTACATGGACAGTCTTCAGAATCTAAAGCCTAAGCTCTGATACCACCCTGTGGCGACCCTACTTCCTAATTAAGTTAATTGGCGGATTTCCCCGCAACAGAACACGCGGAAGACCCGATAAAATTTTCTTTTTTTTTTTTTTTTTTTTTTTTTAAATAACCTACATAGTATTATATCGGGTTTACAAAAATATCTACTATTAATACTTTGGGCCGAAGCCCCAAAATTTCAAACCCAATATCAAACACTATGCCACTCCACAGGTCGCGTCCCATGTACTGCGCCACCCTCAAAAGTCCGTGGAGTCACCGCCGCCAGCTCGCCATGAATCTCAACCCTGACACTAGTCGGTGTCGGGTTCATTCTTACCTACAAACAAAAATAGGATAGAACCCTGAGCTATTGCCCAGTAGGTGATTACATAACATGCAATACGTGCGTGCACTCCACCCAATCCCGGTTCCTCACAATATAATATAATGCACACTCGACAAATCTCATCTATCAATTCTCAATTCTCAACAGGGCCCTAGGTCAAACTCGGCACCCACGCGCGCAATGGCAAAGTACACCATCAACCATGCGGTAGCCCACACCGGCCGCGCCGGGTCGCTCCTTCCGCACACAATCTCAACCCGACGGCTTTTTCCCCGAATGTTATACCACAAGTTCGGGTAGACAGGAATCTCACATCTGTCTGCCGTCCCTGAGCCAAATAATATCCGGTGGTTTACACCTCGGGTGGCTCAATCCCGAGTAGATGGGTGTCGCAAACCCCCTCTCCCACCAAGTGCATAATCGAGTCTGAACCTGACTGCCAAAATCGGCAACTCTACCCTTCTCACATTGATAATATCATCGATCACATCATCTCTCACCCTATCGTGAATATGCACATGGCATGATTATGTAAAACATCAAATCACATATAGCACATATTATTTCCTTCAAATAATATCCCCAAAATACTCTCGTATCTTAAAATAAGGGTTGACCCGAAAGTTCTAGTCAAAGTATGAATATACTTTGATTTAAAGATAAAATGAACTTAAAATAATTTTATTCAAAGATGTGGGCTATTACCCGAATTTAACCTTTTAAATTCGGCGAAATTTAAATATTTCGCTTAGATATCGAAATTCTGCCCGAATTTGAAATATTAAATTCGGCGAAATATAATGCCCGAATTTAACCTTTTAAATTCGGCGAAATTTAAATATTTCGCTTAGATATCGAAATTCTGCCCGAATTTGAAATATTAAATTCGGCGAAATAAAATGCCCGAATTTAACCTTTTAAATTCGGCGAAATTTAAATCAAACATGTAATAACTTTACAGAACTCATATTGAGTTCGAACTTCACATAATTCATCAAAAACGTCAAATAACATATCAAAATACCCGAAATTCATAAATTCGGATGACCTTTCATCCAAATTCGTTTAACTATAAAAATCAACATAAGAAATGTTTGTAGGGGTTAAAAAAAAACACCTACCTCACTTCCAAGTTAGCCGAAATTGCTTAGTTCTTCTCTGCTTTTCTTCGTTTTTTTTTCTTTCGTTTGATATTTTCGTTTGTCCTTATCACCTTTTGAGATAAACCTTTAAAAGGAAAGTTACGTTTCCTTTCTCTTAAGGAAATCTCTTATTGGGCCTACTTTAAATTAATTTGGGCCCATATCTATTTATTTTACTCAAAGAGTATTTTTCTTATTTTCGGTTCAATTTCCCGAAAATTCGCTTTGTCCGAAAATTAACTTCATAATTTTCCGAAAATTACAGAATAATTTTCACGCTAATTGCGCATTATTCCCGTATTAATTTTACGGGTATTACAGTCTTCGAATCTTCGAGCTTGATCTTTCAATCTTCGAGCTTCGTCGTCGAATCTTCAAGCTTCGTCTTCGAATCTTCGATCCTCGTCTTCGAACATTCGAATCTTCGCCGCCGATCTATGAATCTTCGTCGCCGAGCTTCGAACCTTCGTCTTTGAGCTTCGAATTTTTCAAATTTAACACTTGAATACGAGAACTTTGCTGAGAGAATTCAAATACTTTAAAAGTCTTATATCGTCTCTCGAAGTTCTGTATTACCTTCGCTATTCGTTATTTTATGAAATTCTCAAGCCCTATATTTATAGGCGTAGAGAATTGACCAGAATGGAAAGTATAATCCTTATGTTGATTCTCTCCACATTTAATTTAATTTGATTTGATTTTCCACATTTAATTTGATTTGATTCAATTTTTCATATTTAATTTGATTTGATTCAGTTTTCCATATTTGATTTGATTTGATTCTTTCCATATTTGATGATTCACTTTACTTATGTTATAATTCTCTACAAGCCTTACCTTATAGAATTTTTATTTGTATAAAAGGAATATAATATTATCATTTATGATATGAATTTATTAATTAAATTAGCCTTTTTTTTATTTTATAAATAGCTATTTAATTAATTGAAGTTATTATTTATTATTATTATTATTATTATTATTTGGAATTAATTTAGTAAATCCGAAAATTAATTTTATAGACAATTAATTTTGATTGTCTACAAATGCCCCCACTTCGAGTCTCGTTCAGATTTGGAAGCAAACTGAAAGTGCGGGGGCGGGATGTCCCGATAAATTGATATGGAAATAGCTAATCATAAATGTTGACACTAATGTTGAACCAACACTAGGGAACAAAAAGTCTTAGCACAGCGAAAAGTTTAAAACTTAGCAGTAAAGACAATGGAGACACGGTTTAAAATATGCAGCAAGTTAAATAACTTGCTACACGCCTTCAGGGCAAAATTCCACTATAAAGAATGGATTACAAAAAGAATAACTATCAAAAGATAGTAAATCTAGCCTAAAAAAGAGTATTAGAACTCAACCGATCTTCACACAAAGAATGCGTATAGAAACTAGGTTCTATAAAAAAGTGTGAAGATAAATACTAGGCTAAAACAGATTGACGAAAATATGAAGAGAGCTCTCTCATTTTCTTTCTACTCGTTCGCCACTCTAATGTGCGTTTTACGTCGTCGTTCGTCGTGGTCGTTCATCGCTATTGTATGAGATCGAAGTTCCTCTTTATATAGCTGCAATTCCATTCGGGATCATATCTATTCCGAAGATAACTCTTTCCTTTTAGCTCCATATCCATTCCCAAAATATCTCCTCCACTCTATTGGATCATATCCATTCAGGAAATAACTCTTTCTTTTTAGCTCCATATCCATTCCGAAAATATCTCCTCCACTCTATTGGATCATATTCATTCCAGAAATACTCCTTTTTAGCTCCATATCTATTTCGAAACTATCTCCTGCACACTCGTAAATAAAGGCATATATGGTAAACAGTTTTTAGATTTGAAAGACAAAATCAATGATTGAACAAGTCTGAGTCACACGATGCTGACTCAGATACTGTTTCCATATCGTCAATGTTAACTGAAACATTAACAATCTGATCCTTTTTGTCTTTCCTCCCAAAAACTCATGCAGTGATAAATCAAGAATTATGCAATAAGGTTTTCGGGTATGAAAGACAAAACCAAGGATAGTTCAATGTTGACTCAGGTGTTGACTCCACATTGTCAATGTAAACATTAACAATCTCCCCCTTTTGTCTTTCATCCCAAAACCTGTGCAGAGATAACTTCACAAAACTCCCCCTGAATTTATTAAGACAGTCAGAACAAAACATGGTTATCATAAGATAAGAAATATTAGTACATAACCATATGGACTAGTCTGATTAAGTCTTAACTAAATCTGCAAGAAAGAAAAATTAGAGAAACCAAAAAATAGATTAGAAAATCTAAAAAATAAGACAATCCGATGATTCTTCTTCAGCGGTTTGCTTTCCAGCATTTTCTCCAGCATCTTCAGCTTCAGCATCATCTCCCTCACGAACAACAGTTGCACCAGTCGTCTCGGCTTCTTCTTCTGCACCATCTAAATCTCCCCCTTTTTGGGTAGAAAGGAAACTCCTAAGAGTCTCTCTTTGTGCAACCAATGAAGCAATTGTATCATCCAGATACTTGATATAGGGTTCCAGGACTGATGTTGGAGTAGATGATGAACCAACATTTGGTTCAGCATTTAGAGCTCCTACCAGTGTAGATCCACAACCTTGTGTAGCCCCGTCAAATGACTGCTATCTTAGATTGCTATTTTAACATAACAGTGTAAAGTGAGGTGAGTTCGAAAGAGGTGAGTTAGCCATTGATGGATAATGAAAAAGCTCAAGAAATTCGTGAATCGCAGAGATAGATTTTGAAAATATGAAATAGAGTAGTGCGGATTAAGAGATATCAAGTGAGCATAAAAAGTAGGTAAATGCAAAAATGTAGTAACAATCGAAAATTTTTGCACCAACGGTAAATAGTTTTCAGCATGGAAAATAGCACAAATTAAGAGTTTGAATGAAAACTAATCGTTATGATTTGATGAACCGCGAGCACCAAGTTGGGGTTTTCGATTTTCTCTTAAATCATCATGAGAATTATAGATACTAGACTCGACAAACTACTTATATATATAAATATAAATATATATAGATAATATAACTATAAACCTAAAATATCGCATGATCAAAATGATTAGTCACACATGTTGCTCAATATTTGATCCAGCATACTCAAACGATTTCCTTCATTTTCTGTTTAACACCATAGAACTCAATTTTCTTTCATTTTCTGCCCTTTTCTCACCTTTATTATACATAAGAAATATTGTGCTGCTCTTTATTGATTTCCTTTTCATCAAGGTTCAGTTTTTTGCACGCAAAGAATACATCACCGCGAATGCGGTGTATCTAAGGATTCTTAATATTCTGAACCTGTATCTTGAAAAAAGGATCATGAGCAAACCTTGTGCTAGTGAGCAGGTCATTTCAGAAAACGATCTAGGTGAGTCAAATCATTTCATGAATTAATTGAGAGAAATTTAGACCAAAAATCGAAACAGTAGCAACCATATTTGACATATGCAAATGTTGATCCAGATATTGGACCAACATTTACTGACACTGACACACACAGACTATACTTCTTAAGGCTTGAAAACCATTCAAAGTCTAACTCTTTTTCTACTATATTTCTAAAAAAATGTCTAATATCTATGTGCTTAGTCCTAGAGTGCTGAATTGGATTTTTCGAAATATTTATAGCACTCAAATTATCACAATACATCAGCACAGTTTCGCTCTCTAACCCATAATCACTCAACATACTCTTAAGCCATATGAGTTGTGTACAACAGCTGCCCGCTGCCACATACTCAGATTCGACCGTAGAGAGAGAAACACAATTTTGCTTTTTACTAAACCAAGACACTAGATTATTACCTAAGAACCACCACTTGTGCTCTTGCGATCATCTTCGTCACCTGCCCAATCAGCATCACTAAAACCAACTAAATAGAACCATAAACCGAGACTGCAAGAACCACCAACATACTTTAAAATTCTTTTAACAGCATTTAAATGTGAAATGTTTGGCTCGACCTGATATCTCGCACATACGCAAACACTATACATAAGATCTGGTCTACTCGCAGTAAGATATAACAAGCTTCCAATCATGGAACGGTATAATCTTGGATCAACATTTTCCCCAACATTATCTTTACTTACCTTCTGCGTAGACCCCATAGGAATTTTCATTACCTTTGCATTTTCTAGCCCGAATTTCTTCACAGTATTCTTCGCATACTTCTCTTGAGACATAAAAATGCCGTCCTTGCTTTGTTTTACCTGCAGAACTAGGAGGAATGTTAGTTCACCGATCATACTCATCTCAAATGTGGAATTTATGGTTGGATAAAATCATCCGACATAGATCGAGATGTTGATCCGAAGACTATGTCATCAACATAAATTTGAGAGATTAACACTTCATTACCAACTCTTTTTACGAAAAGAGTTCTATCGGCTTCGCCTCTAACAGAACCAAAGTCTAAGAAAAACGAAGTAAGTCTACCATACCAAGCTCGAGGAGCTTGCTTTAAACCATAAAGAGCTTTTTGCAATTTAAACACATGATCAGCATGGTAAGGATCTTCGAAACCTTTAGGTTGCTCAACATAAATTTCTTTATCGATAAAGCCATTTAATAACGCACCCTTTACATCCATCTGGTGTAGGGTAATGTTGAGCCAACATGCAATAGCAAGTAAGAGTCTTATAGATTCTAATCTTGCTACGGGGGCAACGGTTTCGTCAAAGTCTATACCCTTAACTTGGGTATAGCCTTGGGCAACTAAACAAGCTTTATTCCTAATAACATTCTCATACTCATCAGATTTGTTTTTAAAAAGCCACTTTGTATCAATGACATTACCTTCGCTTGGTCGTGGAACCAAAGTCCAAACATGAGTTTTATCAAATTGAACAAGCTCTTCTTGCATAGTATTGATCCAAAAACTGTCCTTGAGGGCTTCAAGAACATTTTTCGGTTCAATTTCAGATACAAAACAATTAAACCTTACCTCATTGTATACGGAAGTCATGCATACATTTTTTACCATAGATCTGTAATCTCTTCGTGGTTTATCCCTGGTCTTCCATCCGTCATTCAGTCTGCCTATGATCTGATCAGAGGGGTGAGACTTCTGAATCCTAGCAGGGGGATCTCTCCGAATGTTTAAAGTTTCATCTTCAGTATCTTGTTCAGGAGCTAATGTTGAGTCGGATGTTGACTCAACATTATTAGCTTCCAGATCCTCTGCTGGACCAACCGTCGAAACAATATCAGCAATATCAACTTGAGGAGTATTTATGCTAATCTCAGCGGAATCATCAAACACAATATTAACTGATTCCTGAATAGTTTTCAACCTAAGATTGTGAACACGATACACACGACTATTAGTAAAATATCCCAAGAAAATGCATTTGTCACTTTTCGAATCAAACTCTGTCAAATACTCACGATCATTCAACATATAACATGAACATCCAAACACGTTAAAATACTTGACCGTATGTTTCGTACCCTTCAAAATCTTGTAAGATGTTTTCTTTGTCCCTAGACGAAAGAAAACTCTATTAGAGATATGAAAAGTCGTGTTCAATGCTTCTGCCCAAAACCTTTTAGAAAGACTCTTGGATTGGAGCATTACACGAGCCATTTCGTGAAGAGTTCTATTCTTCCTTTCGACTACCCTATTTTGTTGAGGTGTCTTAGGAGAAGAAAACTCATGGATAATACCCTTTTTGTCACAAAAAGCTTTGAAAATTTAATTTTCAGATTCTCTACCATGATCAGACCTAATACGAAAAATGGGAGCACAAAAATTATTTTTGATCATGGAACAAAACGTTTTGAAAAAATCAAAAGTTTCGGATTTCTCTCTAAGAAAAAATATCCATGAAAACCTATAAAAGTCATCAACTAAGACATACGCATATTTTCTACCACCTATGATGTTTACTTCCATATGACCCATAAGATCCATGAAGTAGCTGAAAATAGTTGGCAGTTCTAAAATGTTGAACAATATGTTGGTCAACATTATGACTGGCATGCTTCTGCTTGCCTTTCAGACATTGCTCACAAACTATCTTACCAAATTCCTTTAGGTTGGGAATTCCTCTAATTGCCTCATGTCGAATCATTTGTTCTAGGGTTCTGTAGTTGACATGACCCAATTTATTGTACCATAGAACAATATCATCTTCGGTAGTAGAGACTTTACATACCTCTTTTCTTTCATCCTTATCACCAACTTGATAGCAATTATCACTAGACATTCTACCTGCCATCACACACAAGTTTTTGTCATTAAAAACTTCACAACATTCTCTATTAAACCTTACCTCAAGATCGACGTCACGTAGTTGACTTATGCTAATAAGGTTAGCAACCAATCCGTCAACATGGAGGACATTCCTTAGTGCAGGAAAACCAACCACATTAAGTTTAGCTCGTCCGAGAATTTTACCTTTCGCTCCACCTCCAAAAGTAACCGTACCGTTACTTAAGGGAGTGTAGTATATCAAGTAGTCTTTGGTACCTATCATGTGTCGTGAACAACCACTATCGAAGTACCAAGATCCTGAAACATTAGCTTTCAAGGACGTGTAAACAACATTACATAGAAATGGTGATTTTCGTACCCAAGCTTTCTTCTGAACTGATGGACTCCAAAAAGTTGTATTCATGTGATTCATACAACCAGAACTAATGTTGTTTGAACTACCTCCAGACATTTTCTTCAACACTAATTTCTCAATGTTGGAGCGAATGTTGGATGATTTTTCAGTCAACATTTGCTTTTTGGATATCACATCTTTCAGTTTCCAGCAATAAGGTTTAATATGTCCAGGTTTAAGACAAAAATGGCACTTAAAACTTCTAGACCTGGACTTCGATGCAGAATGCTTTTTAGGATGTGATTTGAATCCTAGACCATGATTAGAAGTATTAACGAAAGAAAGTATCTCGTCAAGTGTTGACTTGCCTTTATTCATCTTTGAGAAGGTATCTGAAGCCTTGTTGGCTTGGTTTTGAAGCTTGTCAATTTCTTTGTCCTTTCTGGTCAGTAAGGCTTCCATCTTGCTCATCCCTTCAAGCAAGCCATTGATTACCTTTTCATTGTGCACATTTTCCTCGTCAACACTTGAACAAAGTCCTTCAATTTCGAGATCTCCTTCCTTTGATTCGTCCACTCTACGTACAATTGTTTGTACGTTTCTTCCTTTGATTCAACATCCTCGGCATGTTCTAAAAGATCATTTGTATCATCTAACAACAAAGATTCATACTGTTTGATTCATCATAATCAAAGAGAATATTGTGTTCAGATGTTGAATCCAATGTTGGCTCAACATCCGTTACTGCGTAAAACCCAGTATGACGTTCCTCTTCTTCGTTGTCAGAGAAGGTTGGATTTGGAACTTTAGTTAATTGGGCAACCTGATGTGTGTTTCTTGCTGGCGCGTCTTCTTCATCATCAGATAGGCTGACCCAATATCCTTTCCCAAACCTGCGAAGAGTGTTAGCACATTCATTTGCAAAATGACCCCAGCCTTTGCAAGCATGACATTGGACAGAATCCCTGTCAAGTTTGTCGGCTTTTGCTTTATTAGCAGAACTTCTTCTGTTGATAGGGCGATTAGGAGCGGATGAAGACTCTTGAGCGTTGAGAACATTCTTGAATGTTGGACCAACATTCAACTCTCTCTTATTTTTCAGTAACCTTTTGAACTTCCTAACAATCATAGCCATATCCTCATCATCGTCTGGATCAACCTCAGATTCAACACCAGAAGGTTGCGAGACTAGAGCAAGACTCTTACCCCTTGACGCATTTTTCTGAACTTCGAGATTGATCTCGTAATTCTTCATAATGTTCATGAGGGTATTGAAGTCGAGTGTGGCTAGATTTTGGGCTTCCTCTACAGCTGTCACCTTCACGTTGAACTTCCGGATAGTGACCTAATAGCCTTAGAATTTAAAACTTTGTTAGAAATACGTTCACCTAGACTATGGCACTCGCTAGAAATATTCAAAAGCTTTCCAAAATAAGTAGTGATGTCTTCATCGTCCCTCATACGAAGGTTTTCAAATTGGCTATTTAAAAGTCGCAACTTTGTGTCTCTTACGCTCGCATCACCCTCACAGTACCTTTGCAACTTGTCCCATGCATGTTTCGCATTAATACAGTTTTGGATGATTTTGAACATAAAAATATCGACGGAGGAAAAAACGGCATGTAAAGCTTTTTCGTTAAAATCGGCTGCTGGCCTTTCAAGAACAGTCCATTCAGCAATGGGTTTGTCAAACACTTCTCCATCAGCATCAGGAGGTGTTTTAGGAGGGGTATAACCATTAAGAACCGAATCCCAAGCACGCGAGTCAATCGACTTTATGCATTGTCGCATTCGGATTTTCCAATAGGCATAGTTTGATCTGCCTAAGACGGGGACTTTGCCAAAATAGTTTGGGCTTAGGGCATCCATATCATTAGGATAAAAACGCTTAGTGTATCAAGCGGTTGCTTTGATACCAATTTGAAAGTACGGGGGCGGGAGGTCCCGATAAATTGATATGTAAATAGCTAAGTTAAAAGTAAATCAGAAATGTTGACCCTAATGTTGAACCAACATTATGGATCAGAAAGTCTTAGCACATCGGAAAGTTTAAAACTTAGCAGTAAAGACGGAGACACGGTTTAAAATATGCAGCATGTTAAATAACTTGCTACACGCCTTCAGGGCAAAATTCCACTATAAAGAATGGATTACAAAAAGAATAACTATCAAAAGATAGTAAACCTAGCCTAGAAAAGAGTATTAGAACTCAACCGATCTTCACATAAAGAATGCGTATAGAAACTAGGTTCTATACAAAAGTGTGAAGATAAATACTAGGCTAAAACAGATTGACGAAAATATGAAGAGAGCTCTGTCGTTTTCTTTCTACTCGTTCGCCACTCTAATGTGCGTTTTACGTCGTCGTTCGTCGTGGTCGTTCATCGTTATTGTATGAGATCGAAGTTCCTCTTTATATAGCTGCAATTTCATTCTGGATCATATCTATTCCGAAAATAACTCCTTCTTCTTAGCTCCATATCAATTCTCAAAATATCTCCTCCACTCTATTGGATCATATCCATTCCGGAAATAACTCTTTCTTTTTAGCTCTATATCCATTCCGAAAATATCTCCTCCACTCTATTGGATCATATTCATTCCGGAAATAACTCCTTATTTTTAGCTCCATATCTATTCCGAACATATCTCCTGCACACTCGTAAATAAAGTCATAATATATGGTAAACGGTTTTTAGATTTGAAAGACAAAATCAAGGATTGAACAAGTCTGAGTCACACGATGCTGTCTCAGATACTGTTTCCATATCGTCAATGTTAACTGAAACATTAACATTCTAACCCTTTTTGTCTTTCCTCCCAAAAACTCGTGCAGTGATAAATAAAAAATTATGCAATAAGGTTTTCGGGTATGAAAGACAAAACCAAGGATAGTCCAATGTTGACTCAGGTGTTGACTCCACATTGTCAATGTAAACATTAACACAAACGATATTTGAAGTAAATGTTCTCGTACAATCAATGACGTATGTTATCTTTATTATTGCTTCGGCCGCTAAAAACTGATTAAATGATCCTGATAGACAGCTTAGGTCCCACCGTTATTAAATCGGATGTGCAATATTTTCACAAACATCTTATTATTTTCTTTGCCAAATGGGATTTCATTTTCATACCAAATATGCAACTCTCTTTGTGATCATTAGTTTAAATAGCTTGCATATGCCATGGAAAGCCACCATGAAAAAGGAAACACTTTTTTTTTCTCTCCTTTGGACTAGGGGTGAAAACGAACCGAGCTGGTCGGTCAACGTTTGGTTTGAGTTCGAGTTTGACCGAGCTCGAGCTAAATTTATATGGGCTCGATAGCTCGTCGAGCTTATCGATCCCAAATTAATTTTTTTTAAAAAGGTTATTTATTTATTTATTTTTTTATATATATTAATATAATATTAATTGGAAAAAATATTATTATAATATTGATTTGAGCTTATCGAGTCGAGCTCGAGCAGCTCGAGAATTTTTCGAGCCGAGCTCGAGCCTCGATTTTTAGTGTTTGATTGAGCTCGAGCCGAGCTCGAGCTCACTTTACACTTAATCGAGCCGAGCTCGAGTTGGGCCATGTGTGGGCTTGGCTCGGCTCGTTTTCGGCCCTACTTTGGACAGCCACGATCAGCCCTTAGCCTTAAGCATAAATATCCTTCTACTTAGCCCTTCAATCATACAATCCCCATAAGCGAAAAGGCAACGAGTAGAAGGTAAGCTCCCTTTTTTTTGGCTTCTCTCTTATTAAGTTTGCATTATCTTTTCGAAAAGCACTGCGACGCCTCAGACTTTCTCCCTTCTTTTTTTGTTTAGAGTTTGACGATGGTCTTCTTAAGAGACACTGTATCTTCTGGTGTACCACACCTAGCCATACTCAACGATGAGAAGCAACCAATTGAAGATGGCGTCATGCTCATAGTCCACCAAACCCTCATTGGGTCGTTTGCCAAAGTTCGGGAGACGTCGAACCTACCACGCACGCTGGACTAGTCAAAGACGGCGGATCTAAACAGGAATCGAAAGGCCTGGATATTAAAGTCAAGTCACCATCCAATGCCAAACGATCCCCTTCGTCACTCATCATCGAGCGAGTTACTTCCTCTTCCCTCGCTATGACGTGATATCATTCGTGATATCATTGCAGGAGAGTCAGGTGCTAAATGGGAAGACGATATCCTTCGGTTTCCCAGAGAGTTTAAGTACATCGAGGGATATTCGGAGTGGATCAAAGACGTTCTTTGTCAATATGAGAAGATGCTGAGAGACCTCCAAGTTCACTATCTGATATATTCTTTGCTCTTTACATACAACATCAATACCAACATCATGAAAGCGGTCTGCGAGGCTTGGTGTCCGGCGACCAACACCCGTCTGACTTCTCATGGAGAGATATCAATTTCTCTATGGGACTTACTGTTAACTTTTCATGAACATGAGAGGTTGAAGGTTGAAAGAAAACAGAGGCAAAAAATAGAGAGGGGTTGCTGCCATGCTTAGAACATAGAAAAGCAGAGAAGAAATAGTTACTGCAAGTTTCTTTACATCATCATTTTCATAACATTCATACTGAAGTGTAAAATATGCCTAAGAAGGGGGGGGTGAATTAGGCTATAAAAATTTTGCTTGCTCTTCTTTGAAAATTACTTTTATTTAAGAAGATATTTGCAGAGTATGTTATATCCCAGAAAGCAGTGCGAGTATCTAAGTGATCTCCCTAATCCTGTTTCACAAAATATCACGTTATCTTCAGAACTTATTTCAATGATATCACCTAGTTATTTGCTGGTGTCCCCGGTTTGTCTCACAGAAAAGTAAATAGCAGAAAGTAAAGTGAGACGGGATTTTTATACAGGTTATATCCCCAACTGGGGTTTAATCCTGTCCTTGGGATGTGATCTCCCCAAGATTTCCAATCAATCACTAGGTATTACCGGTTACACTATGATTGACCCGTACACAACCGAAACACTATGGACACTAGACCTCGTTCTAGGCTGACGCACGCCAAGTTTCGATCCACGTCGTTTACCCAGGAAACCACTTCCCCGACTGGATGCAGCTTGCTACCGAAGGGCCACCGAATCCACAAAATTCGTCCCTCCACGTGCGAAAGACTCCACTCGTGCTCCTTTGTGCGCTCACACGTCCGAAGACTAAGGTTTTTAGGATTGAGAGTTTCTAAGGATCGCTCAAAGGGTACAGATTCGCAAATTTAAGCTCAAACACAAACTACGAATATATCGCAAAGTAAAGCTTAGATCGTCTATGGAATTCGATGGCTTGTGTGTTCGTTTCGTTGTATTTGTTGCTCTTCAACGTGAAGTGTTCATCTTCTATATAGACCACGAAATACTTCTACACTTCACAAGGAAAGTTAAGCACGAAAATATGCAAGATACAGCTCAATTATCACGTGCATTAACTCAAAGAATCATGCCAAAAATGAACCAATTAAGCACAACGGTCATGCATGATTTCTTACCATAAATACCAGAATCTCATCCATTTGTCAGCACACTTCACAAGGAAAGTTAAGCACGAAAATATCAAGAGACAGCTCAATTATCACGTGCATTAACTCAAAGAATCATGCAAAAAATGAACCAATTAAGCACAACGGTCAAGCATGATTTCTTACCATAAATAACAGAATCTCATCCATTTGTCAGCACATTCCATATATAGTTCCACTCAATCAGCATATTAACACATGTAAGCCCAATCAATTAATTACTTTCCATAATATAAATTCCAATTAGCACAAGGAAAGCTAAGTTATTGATTCACTGATTTTAGAATCAAATAATATCGCACTCAACGGATATATCATTGATATTCTTTCCTAACATAGCTCAATCACGTGTACAACTCATATATCACTTAACATGATATATCTTCCATATATATGCGTTCGTATCCGGGTGATCTCTATGATATTCTTTCCTAATATAACTCAATCACTTATCAGAATATATTTTCCATATATAGCACACAATGATATTCCATCCAGGTGATCACATCAATATTCCAGTTAAACACAAGATCACTCAAGTTCGATTTTCTTAACACTTTAATCACTCTTAAGCACTTAATAGAACATTTTCATATACTTAAACATCATATAACATGCATATCGAGTTTTCTAACTTGTACCCCCCAATTTACATAATTACTTGGAATAATCAAAACTCTTATAATCATTTGGACCAAAAAGGTCTACACATACATTGCATAAATTCATACCTACACGTTAATTTATAGTCAACATAGTAACTTTAAGACAAAACCTTCAACCATAAGTCATGCTTTATCTAACCTAACACACTTCAAAGCATGGTCACAGAAGATTATGCGTGTGTTTGGAAGCACTTATGAAATAGACTTCTAACCTAAAAGTCCATTTTGAAAAGTAAAATACTTTTGGTGAAAATTTTGAGATGGACTTTTAAAATAAGTTACTTTTCAAGAAGTCCATTGAGAGAAGCAACCTTTAATGACTTTTCAGAATTACTTCCTGCAACTTTTGCAAAAGTCCATTCCCACCAAACACTTTAAAAAAATAAATTTACATTTATAAAAGCTATATTTCGAAAAAGTTCATTTACCAGACGTGCTTCTGAATCAAAAGTGGAACCAAACTAGCCCTATAAAATATAGTACATATCATTATCATGACATTAAGAAAATATTATAATAAATATAATATTTTAACACTCCTCTTAATATTTTTCTTAATGACGCCTAGACGATTCTTCGACATTTGAGTCTTCCTTTAGGCAAGGACTCCATCAAAATATCGGCATTGATCGAGTTTTGGCTTACCATCCTGTTTAGCTTGCCGAATGGCAAGAAACTTGAGCTCGACATGTTCCATTCCTCCATTTTCAGCGGCTTCATCTTGAACGAGAGGTTTTGCCTTTGACTTTCTCCTCCCCATTTAAGACTTCTTCGAAGGTTCGAGAGCCATATCTTTAATTGGAATTTTTTCATCTATCGACATCTCATCCTTCATCGGATGTCTCCGTTCACCATACTTCATTACTTCTTCTACCGAGGAAGTTTCCAACATAGCATACATGCATTTTTCATACGAGACAAGAGATGAGCCATCATCATCATTTGAGACATAGTGAACACCTTCACGTCTCTCGTTGAACTTCAAGGAAAGCTTTTTTCGACCATAGCTAACTTCGCCAACATCACATTATTCGGATCAAAGTCAACACACGCATTGTCTTTGAATAAAAGGGAGTATCCTCTTTCCATCATTCTTGAAACACTCAAAAGATTTTGAGTTAAATGAGGAACAAAGAGGACATCGGGAATATACTTTGTACCTCGCGTTGTGTTGACCGGTATCGATCCTTTCCCTTTGGCTTGAATGACCTTGCCATCTCCAAGTCGAACTTTCCTCTTGATGGATTTGTTCAACCTTGAAAACATCTTCTCGTCTTTGCATGTGTGGCTTGTACAACCACTATCAATGAGCCATGTTTGCTCATTTTTCTCTTCGGGCATCGCCATGAAGAGCCATTATTTAGCCTCTTCTTGATCATCCGAGAAGTTGGCTTGTTGTGGTGGAACATGAGCTTGTTTTTTGAGCCTACAATTTCTTTCAAGATGCCCCATTTTCTTGCAATAGTGACAACGAATTGCGCCCTTTTCTTTGTACCAACAATCACTCTCGACGTGATTTTTTCTCAAGCATATTTTGCACGATTGGGTCGGCTTTGCTTTGTATTTAAAATTTTCAGCAACTTGCTCTTCGTCATCGTTGTCGTCATCTTGGCTTTTACCTTCTTTTGGTTGTTTTCCTTTCGCGTTCACCTTAAAGGCCAGTAAAGCTCCTTCGATGGCACTTTCGTCTCTCATAGTTGCTCGTTACTCTTGAGTTTGAAGCTTGCTAATGAGTTCCGCAACAGATAGAGTCTTGAGGTCGCATGATTCATCGATAGCGGAAATTTTCGCCTCAAATTTTGAAGGTAAGCTTATCATCATGTTTTCCACCACCCTTCCGCGGAGGAGCTGATTGGCGTGGATGAAGCCGGCGATCGACATGTTCCTCGCTCCTGCAAGTACTTGTTGTAAGCCTATTTTATGCTTCGTAATTGTGATGGTCAGCCTGCACGGGTGGCTATATCGAAGTGGGTAAAGTTTTGGTGGAAGGGGGCGACAAAGTACACTCAACCTCCTCCTCGCAAAGAGAAGAACGTTCGTACTCAGAGCCACTCGACTCATAACCCCCTTGGTGTTTTAGTTTCATGCCAACCGTGGTCTTCATGGTTAAGAAATTATTCTTCAAATTGGGCCTTAAGGGAAACTTGCAAAAGGAGGTCTATCTGGCAGCATTTTTGTCATGCTGGCTGTGCGCGTTCGTCCTTCCAATTGAGGATGTAGGCTTCATTAGCCCTAGTGTCTTCAAAATTGCATGTCTCATGGCCGTCCAGTCAGAAGACAAGCTTGGCGCATCCCGTCCTAGCTAGCCTTTATTATGGTCTCAACGTCATAGCGAAGTCCTCAAAGCTTGGCGTAATTCATGTTGCTTTCCCGATTTATTTTCTTTACGCTTGGTTAGCTTGTTATTTCAAGACCCACTTTAAAGTCTACCAAAGTTTAAAGGATTCAGGGATGACATGTTACTCTGGAGAAAATGGTGCCAAGTATTGCACTCCTGTCACGGCTCGTAGGAGGATTCACAAAGGTGACGTAATCTTCTGGACTTTCAACCTTCTGACTCCTAATAGAGATTTCCTTTTTATGGATAATGGAAAAGCGGAAGAATTCGAGCAGAACTATTTCATTTCTATCCGTTCGAGCTGGATTCCTTTGCAACGAGGAGAACTCTTCATTATTGAGCCGTATAGTTCGCATCGTTTTAGTCGTCAATTTGGATTCCTTCAGGATATACCCGGGACCTTGAAGCGCGATGTTCGGGAGAGCTCTCTCAGCGAAGGCCTTTATTATTGGCGTGCATGTATCCAAACTAGGAAATATTATACTGATTCTTACAAGAAATGGTGGTCTGAGGTCCACGGGGATTATTTTATTGAAAATGCTATCAAGCTGACCGGTGAAGAGGAAATCCAATCGAAGCCTAAGCAATGCGTTGCGGATAAAACGACAAATGAGACAGTATCACCTATTCCTTTAGAAAGTAACCCTAATCCTGTCAGAGTCGCCCGCGCCTCATTTGATGTCTTGGGTAAACGTAACGATTCGCATTCCTCCAGAGAAACCGCAAGTAGTAAAGCTGATCGCCACTAGAAGAGACATAAGAAAGACCATCGATCCGAATATGTTGGAAACAAACACCTCTCGTTGCATGATCATGTCGATATATATACACATGCACACACACATATCTCATTATGTTGGTTTGTCATAATATCCCCTCTTTTTTTTAGGTGGAAGATATTGCCCCTATCAATCTTTTTTTTAACAATCATGTCGATGTTAGAGCAAGGCCCAAGGTAGCTCCCTAGCTTCCATTCTCATTGCGCAATCCTCCTTTTAGTTTCGGTTTCTTTTTCAAGATATCCTCCCTTTTAATTTCGACAGTCCGTCCAAATCATCGAGGAACAAGAAGCTAGTCAAGGGTCGGTGTTGGGACCTAACTCCTTGTCAGGCAATCCCTCTGTTGTCGAAATTTAGTCAAAGAGCACATTGGTGCCCAAGGCTAAATTAGTGAACCAACATGCTGACATCTCCATTTTTGAAAGCGGCAAGTTGTTATTGAAACACGAAAGGGCGTTCCTTCAAGCGGTATGGGATGATTTGCATAGAAAGATCACTAGCACTTCAACTGATTCACTTTCCTTACTTGGGCCGAACGTTGAAGTAGTTATCAAATCGATGAAGCGACTTAATATGGTTGATATCTCTCATATAGAAGAATTTCTCAAAGTCCTTTTTGACAAGGCATCCGACTATGATGAAGCGAGATCCGCGGCTTCTGAGAGGCTTTCGGAAGAGCAACACAAGCATCACTCGGAAGAAGCCAAAGGTCGTCTTGAGGGTATTTGCGCTCGAGAAAGAGCAAAAAGCAAACAGGTCCAATCCGAGAAGGAGGAGCTAGCTTGGATCGAGAATGACTCTAAGAAGAAGAAGAAAATGAAGAGAAAGTTGTCATCTATCAAAGAGGGAGACACATTTCTTCAAGCTCTTCAGATTGAATGAAACGCAGCCGAAGAGACCGTTGTTGCCTTTCATAATGCTCTCCCGATAAATGAGAAGGTCGCGAAGAACTTGAGTGCAACCCAGACACTCCTCCAAGTTTCTATAGGCGAATTAGAGAATTTCCAGCTTTTTAATTGAGTGTAGCTTATATGCTCCCGTTCTTTGTTCTGAACATCTAAATTTCATAATAAAGTTTTACGTACGTACTAGTGTTCTTGCTGCTTACGGAATTAGTGTTCTTGCTGTTAGAATCTTTTGTTTTGAATAAGGTAGTGAAACATTTCCCTTAGCGGCTATATAAGGTAGCAAATAAAACAGTTTTGCGTGATCTTCAAGAAATGATATTATCTTCACTGAGGTTGAGTACCTTGCTTATTTGAAGCATTGATAAACAGGGCGATTCCATTCCAATTGCTGCAGAACCATTTTCTTTGAAGTTGACACTTGCCTCTTCCTTCTCTTCAATACTATTTTGATCTCACCGAAAAGTTACACACTTTTATTTTATGACTGAACTTAGACAATGTCCAAGCTGCCTACGTATCCATTTAAGGGATCAAGTCATTTATCGTAGTTCAATTTTTTTGTTTTAAAGGGGTGCCGTGCACAGTTTATACTCGTGCGGGCCAAGAGTATTCATTATTTAGCCACCCGAACTAGGTGGGATAAGATAACAGTTTAAACATATGCAATTATGATTGATGTTTGCCTTTCACAATTTAGACTCTTGCGGGCCAAGAGTATTCATTATTTAGCCACCTGAACTAAGTAAGATAAGATATCAGTTTAAACATATGCAATTATCAATTATCATTGATGTTTGCCTTTCACAATTTAGACTCATGCGGGCCAGGAGTAACATGCAGTTTAGGCTCGTACGTCAAGGAGCAGTATTTTTTTTTTGCTTTTTTATATTTTGCTCTTTTTTTTGCATTTTTTTGGCTTTATTTTTCTCCTTTTTTTTTGCATTTCTTTTTGCATTTTTGTTTCAGCTAAAGCATAATATCGCTTTAAGAATTTGCCGTTGATCGGGCCAATACTTAATCCATCCTCAGATACCAACTTGTAGCTCCACTTGTATGGACTTCCTTAACGACATACGGACCATCCCATTTTGATCTAAACTTACCCCCAACTTGACGATTGGTGATGATAGGCCTTCTTACAGCGAGTACTCAATCTCCGACTTCAAAGGACCTAAGCTTCACTTTCTTATTAAATGCTCTTGAAAGACGAGCCTGATATCATTCAGTCTCTGTTTGAAGAGAAATATTAGAATTGTTCTTTGTTATTTCATTATCCTTGTAATTAGGGGCGTAATTAGTAGTTTTAATAGTGTAGGACCTAATAGCAATTATACCTTGAATATATGTATAAATATGATGTACACTATCAAAATAAATAAGTTTTATTATTCAGAAAATAACAAGCATCGCATTCATATTTTTAAATTGAGAGAGAATACGATCGAGAAACTAGAAAAGCTAACAACCTCTCTCAAGATCTTCAACGTGGTTATTCGACCAAACGTAATCCGTAAGATTTCTTACTCGAATACCTAGAATTCTTGCTTAGATTGCTTGCTGATTGATGAATCATGACCTAACAATTGGTATCAGAGCAAATCGTGATTGATTTTGGATAGAATTTGCAATTTTTAGATCAAAATAATTTTCCAGATTTTTCGGTCGAAAAACTCGCGTGACTTATATTTTAATCAATATGCTTAATTGTGCGAATTTTGTTGTTTATTTTGTTGATTAAGTGATAGATTATATGTTAGGATTGATTTACGTACTGATTTCAATCGCTTAGAACGTCATATTAATTCAGATTTTCGATTTAGATCGATTTTTGCGTTTGCGATCAAGTTTTGAGTCCGATCTGATCTTATTAAATCTCGATATATTTTGCTATTAAACATGGTTGATTATGTGTTTGTTCATATTTAGAACTGTTAAACGAGTGATTATCCAGAATTTCAGCACTTAAATTGACCATATCGGTTGAATCTGGAATTTTGCACTGTTACATTGAACTTAGTTGTTCTTCGATCGAAAAATTTGGATCGAAAAATATTTTTCGACCAAGTTTGCAGCCGAGAAATTTTTCGACGACAAACACTATTTTCGAGGGTTTTACTCAAATTTAAGACTCGAAAAACATTATTTCAATGATTAGTTTTTCGGTTCATATATAAATATTTTTTTCGAGCGAATAAATTTTTCGATCCAAAATTAGCCATATTTTCGATCGAAAAATATTCCATCGCAAAATTTTACAGTCAACAATTTGAGTCAAACTAAAAACAAAGTTTTTCGATCACTAGTAATTTTATGATCACAAGTTATTCGATAAGAGTTTTTGTGATCAACATAGTTTTTCGACAAAATATTTTCGATAAGATCATCTTTTCAACAATTTTTTAAAAAAAATATTTTTCGATAAACATATAACTAAATCCTTAAACGTTCGAAAAAAAATTTCGATTAAAAAGTTTAACATTTTTAAATCGAAAAATTTTACTGCTCGAAAAACATTTCGACCACTGCATTTAAAAGAAATAAAAAATTGTGAACTTCAAAACTTACGAAAAATATTTGTTTCCGAACTATCTATTTTGATACTCAATATTTTCGACCAGTAATTCAAATTTCTTTAACAAATCTTGAAGTATCAATTTTTACTTACCAAATATTTTCGAAACCATAACAATTTCTCTTTCACGACCGGATCATAGGTTCAAAAAGAAAATTGTTTAAAGTACGAATCAAATATTTCTAACTAAGTTTGTCACTTGTGAAGCATTTTTCATTATGATTCCAAACTTTCACGAAGATCCTACCAATCAACAAAAAATGGATGCTTACTCACTCGGAAATGACGTCCGCCCTCCAATTCTTCGAAGAGGCGAATACACGGTATGGAGAAGCCGGTTCATGAACTTCTTGGAAACAAAAGATCAAGCCATAAATTTGATCGCGTCAGTTCAAGAAGGTCCAGCTCAATTCTGGCTCATCCAAGAAGGAGATGCCACAAACAATCTTCTTATTTCTGCAACCAAAAGACTTAAAGTTCCTGGTGAATACACCGAGGGGGAGCGTTTAAGAGCCAAAGCAGACTTTGGAACCAAGACTTTCCTAATGCAAGGAATACCGAATGACATCTATATGCAAATAGATAGTCTATCCAACGCAAAGGCCATGTGGGACGAGCTCCACAAGATGATGCAACGAACCGAAGTTGGAGTAAAAGCAAAGAAAGCAAATATTCTAACAACTTACGACTCTTTCAAAGTCAAGACAGAGGAATCGGTTTATGAACTCTATAAAAGATATCTAACTCTTCTTAATGAAATGAGGAAGATAGATATATTCAAGACCAACATGGAGGTCAACATCAGCTTTCTTTCTTCTCTTCAACCGGAGTGGAAGAAAATATCCATTCAAATCCGACAAAATAAGGATTTGGACGAAATGGATATCCACGCCGTCTGATAATCTCGCCCAAGAAGATATAAGCGAGATCCAAAAAGAACTAAAGGGCAAGCAGATTGACGATTCTATAGCACTTGTCTCTGAAAGAAAACCAAGTCGATCTCGAAATGATAAAAATATCAAGCTGCCAAGTTCTTCAGAAGATGAAGGAGAATCTGACTCGGACTCTGAACTTGATATGAAGGAGTTCAAGAAACAGTTAGTTCTCATTTCTAAAATGATGAGTAAAAAGTGTTACAAAAAAATCCTCGTCTTCGGCCAATAGACTTAAGACATCTAGCTCCAAGCAAAGGGAAAGACCGGCCGAGTCCTCAGAATCAAAAAGTGTCAAAGAACCACAAAAATGTTATAATTGTGGAAAGATCGGACACTTCTCCAGGGAATGCAAACTACCCAATAAAAAGGACGCCAACTACTACTCCAAAAAATTCCAACTCACTAACAGAAAGAGGCTGGAGTAGCACTGATGGCAGAACAAGAGCATTGGCCGGAAGACACCACAGATTCCGAAGACGAAAATCTTGCACTTATGGCATATCTCGACGACGCTTCAAATGATGACCCATCAAATAAGCCTGACGACGACGACGAAAAAGCATCCTCTTCGTCACAACATGTACAAATGTCTAATTCCACATTATCAAACATGTTAGAATCGTTACAGGTTAAGTACACTAACATGAAAATTGAGCGGAAACGAACAAAGGAATTAGAAGAGAAACTAGCTATTAGCGAAAGCAATTTCCAAAAGCAATTAGATAAGAAAATTCATCTCAAAATTCTCTTATCTAACGCTAAGGAAAAACTCTCTAGTCTTGAATTAACCATAGCTACATCTGAGACAAAAATTACTGAACTTAATACGATTCTTATCGATTGTCAGAGAGACTTAGAGATTTCTAAAAATAATTTCAAAGAAATTTCTGACGAACGTAAGAAACTTTATTCAAGGATTAAAACGTTAGATGATCTTCTAATTAAAAGGGGTCAAACGGATCAAACTATATTTCTAAATCAACCTCTTGATACAAAATTTTATAATCCTAAAGAGGGCTTAGGTTTTAACAATCCCTGTAACTTGAAAAAGCTCAATGTTAGACAATTATACGATATCAAATATATGGGATTAAGTTTAACTTCTCTAATGGCATTTACTAATTCTTCCGAAATAAATGATTTAGAAGAATCTAAACGACAAGCCACTGATAGGATTAACATTCCTTTTGACTACACCAACTTGAATAATAGTTACAAGACAAGAAATTTCAACTTGTCTAATGATTATAATTCATTATATCTCCTAGAAGATTTCTCTAACGATAAGGAATATAATAGTGATAATTTCCAAAATTCTAATTTCTGTTATATTCCGACTATTATTAGAAAAATAGCTAATTTAAACGCTTCTTTGGAAACAGAAAGAAAGAATTTCAAAGCCGAACGAACTTTTAATGGAGATTTCCAATATCAAAATTTCCTCTACTTTAAAAACTTGTCCTGATCTTATTTTGAAAGAAAAATCTTTAATAAAGGACAAGATTAAATCTAAGAAAAACTCTCCCATTATTTTTCAAAATATTTCAAAAGAAGATAAATCTATTTTAAAAATTGTAAAAAGAGAAAACGAATCCGTAAATGCTTCAAAAAGGAAAAGATTTTTACTAACTCTTTTTCTACTCCATCCACAAGTAGAGTAGTAGTAAAAGAGGTGAAGCATGTTAAGAAAAGAGTGCCTAGAATAAAATTTCAAAAGAAAAATGATTTGTTATCTATTCTTTCTATGTCAAAAGCTAAGGACACTCTTACGAAGACAGCCATTTCTAGTATTGTTACTTCAACTTACGCGTTAAAGCCTATTATTTTTGAAAGCAGAAACTTTGACATTGGCTCTACTTCTAAACACAATGACCATCATTCTAAGACAAATGCAAGTCTTTATCCGAGAGGACCCATCAAAAGTGGGTACCTAAATCTCTCTAACCTCTTTCTATGCAGATCCATCATGTGTGGTATTTAGATTCTGGTTGCTCCACACACATGACGGGAAAGCAGGAACTGCTGAGCAACGACCAAGACCGTTACAATGGCAAAGTACGATTTGGCAATAATGACTCAGCTCCCATACTCGGATTTGGAGACATTCTACTGCCAAATCTGACGATTAAAGATGTCTCTTACGTTCAAGGTCTCCAGTACAATCTATTCAGCATAGGACAATTCTACGCAAAGGATTTCAAGTGGTATTTCTAGTTGATCAGTGCAGAATTTTAAATAGTCAGAATCAAGAACTTCTAACAGGATCACGAAGATCAAATCTCTACACTATCAATCTGACAACAGCTCGACCTTCTCATCTCACAGACTACAATCAAGAGGAACAGCTTATGGCATCAACGCTAGTCTCATCTAAATCACAAAGCTCTTCACAAACTCTTTGTTAAAAAGTTGGTCAACGGTCTACCAACAATCTCTCCTTATCAAGAGCATCACTGTTCGGCTTGTCAAATGGGAAAAATGAAGCGAGCATCACACAAACTCAAACAAGTTGCTTCTACATCTCGACCATTGGAATTACTTCACATGGACCTTTGCGGTCCAATGCGTACACAAAGCATCAACGATCGTAAATATGTGTTAGTAATTGTCGACGATTATTCTCGCTACACAGGGACAAGATATCTCCGAACTAAAGATGAGACCAGAGACTTGATAATAAGCTTTGTGAATACAACTCAGGATCTCCTGCAAAAGAAAATCCAAGTAATCAGAACGGACAACGGGACTGAATTCAAGAATCAGCGTCTCAGCAACTTTTATTAATCACTTGGAATTATTTAACAATTCTCAGCCGCAAAAACGCCTCAACAAAATGGTGTCGTAGAAAGAAAGAACCGGACTTTAGTTGAAGCTGCAAGAACAATGCTCATATACTCCGGTCTCCCTCACTTTCTATGGGCTGAAGCAGTGAGTACGACATGTTTTACACAAAATAGGACAATTATTCACAAACGCTTCGAAAAGACGCCATATTAGATACTTAATCAAAGAATCCCGAATATCTCATTCTTCAAAGTATTTGATTGCAAGTGTTTTGTGGCCAACGATCGGGAGCATCGAAGCAAGTTTGATCCCAAAGCCTTTGAAGCCATTTTTGTCGGATATTCCTCTACTTCCAAATCATATCGAGTCTACCTCAAGTCTTCTCGTACAATTCTTGAAAGCTACAATGTCACCTTTCAAGAAATGATGGAATTGGCTTATGAACAAAACAGTTCAGAACCCGCGCTTACTGGCGTGTTGGCACAAGGTCAACAACTTTCGGCAACTTCTACATCAACGTCAAGTGAAGCAATTTCCGCTGACCATGAAGATTTAGATTCTCTATTCGAACACTTTTATCGGAACAAGTTTCAAATGTCTGCTTTGTCTCACTCAACACCAAGCAGTGCCCCATCCCCCTCAATGGAAGAAATTCATTTTGAGACTCATCTTATTCAAAATCCGACAAACGTTGGAGAGACTACTAATTCTGAATCTTCATCTAGTGCTGCAGCTCCCACAAATGCAAATGAGAAATTCCTACCGATTCAACCTCTGAATTGAATTTCCCGACTATGAATGATCAACCCATTAATTCAGGATGTCTCGATTTACAATCCAATGACGAATCTACTTCGGTTATTCCTCACGAACGTAAATGGACTCGAGCTCATCCTACTGACCAGATTATCGGTGATCCTTCAAGTGGTGTACGTACTAGGACGTCTACACAAAGCAGTTTATTCACATGCTTCCTAAGCCAAAACGAACCAAATAAGGTAGTCGAAGCTCTTAAAGACTCGGATTGGGTAATTGCGATGCAAGATGAACTAAACCAGTTCGAGCGTCTACAAGTTTGGACATTAGTTCCTCGATCACAAGACAAAACTATAATTGGAACTAAATGGGTTTTCAAGAACAAGAAAAATGAGAACGGTGAAATAATCAGGAATAAAGCACGGCTCGTTGCTAAGGGATACAATCAACAAGAAGGAATTGATTACGACAAGACGTATTGCTTATTTCTAGCATACGCAGCTCACAAAGACTTCAAAGTATATCAAATGGACGTCAAAACTGCCTTTCTCAACGGCCTATTAAAAGAAGAAGTCTACGTCGCTCAACCCGAAGGGTTCATGCACGAGAACCATCATGATCATGTCTATCGATTGGACAAAGCTATCTATGGACTAAAACAAGCCCTCGTGCTTGGTATGATGTTCTGAGCGAATTTTTGGTCAAATCCAACTTCATCATATGAACAATCGATACGACCCTCTTCATCAAAAGGCAAGGCAAAGACTTGATGATCGTTCAAGTTTACGTTGATGACATCATTTTCGAATCGACAAATGAACGTCTCTGTCAAAAATTTGGTAATCTCATGAAGAACAAATTCGAGATGAGCTTAATGGGAGAACTCCAATTTTTTCTTGGATTACAAGTCAAGCAACTCGATTATGGCATCTTCATCAGTCAGACCAAATATATTCGAGATATTCTGAAGAGATTTAATCAAGACAAGAGCACACCGATGAATACTCTTATGTCTACTAATTGCAAATTGGATGTTGATCCGTCTGGAAATGTTGTCACCATCACCACCTACCGGAGTATTATCGGATCTCTTCTCTACTTGACATCCAGCCGACCCGACATTATGTTTGCAACTTGCCTATGCGCCCGCTTTCAAGCCGACCCAAAGGAGTCCCACATGAATGCCGTCAAGAGAATTCTACGATATCTCAAAGGAACTCCAAACTTAGGGCTATGGTATCCTAAAAATACTGACTTTCGACTTATGGGCTATACTGATGCTGACTATGCAGGTTGTCGAATGGGCAGAAAAAGCACGTCTGGTGGAGCACAATTTTTAGGTGGAAAGTTGGTCTGCTAATCCTCAAAGAAACAAATTTGTGTGTCAACATCGACGGCCGAGGCGGAATACGTCGCGGCTGCCAGCTGTTGCTCGCAAATTCTATGGATGCAGACACAACTACGCGATTACGGGTTTGATTTTATTAACATTCCCATTTACAGTGATTCTCAAAGTGCTATTGCCATTACTTGCAATCATGTTCATCATTCACGCACGAAACACATAGATATTCGATATTATTTTATAAAAGATCATGTAGAAAATTGCACGATAGATATGTATTTTGTTAAAACGGAGCTTCAACTTGCCGACTTATTCACTAAGGCATTGTATGAAAAACGATTCCAATTCCTTATTGCTAAATTAGGCATGTTGAATCTCAATCTTACTTGAAATGTGTTTTACATGCTCTATTATGCTTCTATGTGATATTCTATGCGTTTCTTGATATTCTTTGCTTATCTTGCGTGACTCTATCACATTTAATAGTATATAAATATAATAATAATAAAAAAGGGGGGGATGACGATAATTTTGACTATTTTTGAAATTACTTACAAAAATATTTATTCGATATATATGATTAAGTTCTTTGCCTAAAAATTCATATGACATTCTTTTATTCAAAAGAACTATGTTTGTTTCACTAGACACAAAGCCACATCATACATGTGAGCATTTGAACATCAATATTATTTTTTTTTGTGGGTCACACTTCAAATGCCTATCTTTTGGTTTGTACTTCGTAGCTTCAATCTTGCTTTTGTGATAAGTTTGTCATGAAAATGATAAGGGCATATTAGGAAATTCCTCACATGGCCCAAATTATAAATCCTTTACTTTTTCCTCTAAAAATCCCCTTTGAGCCTTCTCCGACATTCTTTTTCTTTATAAACACCCTATTAAGCCTTCAACCTTATTTACAAGATTCAGGGTTACTCAATCAAGAAAAAGAGGGGGGGGGGGAGCAAAAGTGATGCACATTATGCATTTAACAATCATTATAGAAGAGAAACACTGATCTCACTGCGAACTTCTCTTAGATAATCTCGTATACTCTTAGAAGAAAAACACCTTGAAGTGAACTTCTCCAATGATAATCTAGATCTTATGTAGAGAAAACGAGAAGAGAAGCACAGTCTTGGGTTCGAACTCCATAACTGTGAAACTTTCTCAAGGAACACAGTCTCGACCCAAAATCAAGAAAGATCTCATCTCTCAAAGCCTTGAAAAGAAATTACTAAAGAAAGGAAAAGCAAAAGGATCAGAACAGAATTTCACAAAAGGGCCCCTGGAAGAGAAGAACTTACGCTCACTAACCCAAATCTCCTACCCATTTAGTCAGAGCCTAAAAATAATCCCTTAAAAGTCCCTTTGATTCAAAATGATGAACTCTCACTTGGTAAGTTGATTAAAAATACTACGATAACAAATTAATTGATATAATTTTGTTGTGATGATAAGAGTGAGATATCTACTAAAAATCTCCTTGATAAAAATAAATTGAGTGATATGAGCGAAACTTGTGAGAATTGTCGAAGTGATTCATACTATGCTCTTAGAATACTAGTTTAGTTACATGGTTTTATGGCAAATTGATGTTTTATATATCTTGAAAATTTTTGTATAATAATGTTCAAAATAAATTAATCTGACCCCAAAACAAAAATACTTTTTATTTTCTTCTCCATTCTTCGCACATTTTAAATACATTAATACATGCATTGGTTCAGAATTGATAAAATGCGAATAACTATATTGAAAAACGCAATATTTTTAATAAAACTATGTTGAATTGCTTAAATGCGTTACTTGGACTTAAATCGGAAATTTTCATATATGCTTAGGTACTGAAAAGTTTACTCATGCAATTGTTGAGGGGGAGTTTTATATGAGAATTTGTTATTATCCTCTACACTCGTAAAACATTAATTCTAATATTTTTAAGCCTCGCAGAAAATTTAGAGTTCCGAGGAGTCAAATGTTGAATTTCATCAACATTAGGAGATAATTTCCACTCTTTCAGAAATACAGGGAGTATTTTGCAATTTATTTTTGGGTTAATTCATAAAATTTTTTTAGACCTGAATTTATCTAAAGCCCGAAATAATTTTTTTTTACGGCCCAATGTAATTTTTACTTTACCCGATCGTAAAGTATTAATATCACTTTATCGATCGAAAAACTCTCTCACACGCTACACATTTCCAATCGAAAAACGTTTCGACTTTTACGAACTCTTCAAACCGACTTCGGCGATTCAAAACAAATCTTACAATATTCGAACTTTCTAGATTAAACTTGCCGATTTCGAAGGTAGAAACTTGTTCTGAATCATTTTCTGTTCAAACACATCCGATTCGCAAGCAATTTAACGAAAAACGTTTGAAGAAAGTTCATGTTTATATTTTTTCGACGAAAACTGGTTTTTCGACCCTCAAATCAAAGTGTTTAAACTCGACTTGTTGGATTAAAATCAGGATATTTGGCTTCGCAAATGTTTTCTGAACGTTTTGAACCCGGAATAACTCATTATTTACCCAGAAATCAAAATTTCCGCGTTAAACGCTATAAGTTTGATTTGAAAGTTTTTCGATTGCAAAAGTCCGTATCGCAAACAGTGTCATCGAAGAACTTTATTCGACTGCAAAACTCAGTGTTGAAAACCTTTGTGTTTTCGATATATTTTTATTCGATCGCAAAACTACGCGGCGAATAACTTAAGTTTTTCGACCATTCTTATTCGATCGCAAAACTACGCGGCAAAAAACTTAAGTTTTTCGACAATTTTTTATTCGATCGTAAAAGTCATCGGCGAAAACTTGAGTTATTCGACACATTTTTATTCGATCGCGAAATTTAAAGATCGAATAAATTGTTACTCGAATAAAAACACGTTGAAAAAGACTTAGAA
This sequence comes from Linderniella brevidens, assembly GCA_004919715.1. NCBI lineage: Eukaryota > Viridiplantae > Streptophyta > Magnoliopsida > Lamiales > Linderniaceae > Linderniella > Linderniella brevidens. The sequence continues at coordinate 713,060 of SWDC01000150.1, read as the reverse complement.
AATTTTTTAAGACTTAGAAAATTTTCGATCACTAAATTTAAAGATCGAATAAATTGTTACTCGAATAAAAACACGCTTCTAAGACTTAGTCAATTTCACAAATCTTTCAAAAATTTTCACTAAGTCTTTCGAACTTAAACATTAAGACATACAATTTTCTCTAAATGCATTCTTAATCCCGTTTATTCGCATATGAAAATTTATCAACTAATGAATTTCATGTTATTCTTTACAGATATGGCAGCTCCAAATTATCCTGACATATATCCTTCATCAAGCTTCATGTCAGTTCGTGACAACAATTATCAACTGGATCTTACAACATTCCGGTGCCCGGATGAAGTCATAATCTCAATCCTTAAAGGACACCCTCTGTGGCCAGCATTAACGATGACGGCCTCTCTACTGATGGTCTACCTACAACAATTCTGGGGACTTATGGAGAGCCATGCAGTCGGAAACAACGTGGAATATACAACAAAAATAAACAGAAGACACGTCGTTCTGAACCGCAATCTAATGGCCATGGTGCTTGATCTTCTGCACTACGAAACATATGATCCACTTCCAACAGACGCAGAGATCGTAGCGGATATGCTCCGGATGGGATACAAGCCCCCACTGCCCAAATTGGCGAGTTTCCAAAACAATGACATTCCCCATCCGTGGAAGATATTGTTCGGCATAATCAACAAATGCCTCTCCCCAAAACACTCCGGATTCGACAAGGCGAATGGGAACATCCTTCGCATTTTTCACGGAGTGATCTTTTCCAAGAAGTATGATGTGGCCCGCCTAATTTGGAATGATCTAGCGGATCAGATATGTCAACGGAAGACCAAATCGAAGGCCAAGTTTCTCCCCTACGTACGGTGGTTCCCGGTGCTGATCTCACACTTCATGGAACTCCATCCAGAGATCCCGAGACTACCACCAGTTGGGGAATACACTCCGCCACGCCTTCGATTTTTTCACAACCCGAAGGCCGCCAAGCTAGCACTCCAACCAATGATGATCCCATTGGAGCTGCTCCGATTAGCTGATCCAACAGAAGAGGCATACCAAGATTACTGTCAAAATAACTCCATCACGGAGGAGATGGTACGAGCCTTGGATCCAGAACCGGCACCTTCTCAAAGGGAATCACTGGTGGAAACAATAGAGCCCGAAGCCACGGCTCAGGAGATTGAAACACCGGCAATCGAGCCCGAAGGTGTTCCTCAAGATATTTCTCCTGAGGCCACTGACTCAGACGAAGCAGACAGACATACCGGCTTCTGTGCAAACCCACCAACCACACAATCTCAAGAAGCTGGAGGATCGTCCTCACACCCACCAACCACACAATCTCAAACCCGCCAACAAACAACCACACCTCCCACCATATCCCAAACACTAACCCTCTCTCCTACAAATCCAAATCCGAGCCCGACCTCAAACCTCCCCCAAGTCCAACCAGAAGCAGTTACCTACGATCCACATCTGATCGTAGATGACTATATCCTAATTGAGAAGTGGATGACGCAATGGGAACCAGAGGAAGCTGCTCAAGCTCGACTCTCCAACGTCAGATACTTCTTACAACAACCTTCTGTGGACTTGGTGCTGCTTCAAGAAGAAGAACTTCAAGAAGGCGAGAACTACAGTTCTGCCCTCCCAGAGCTACCCAAAATGATAAGGCTCAGAGTCGACTCTCCTCAACGTTTATCAAAATGGACCGTAAGAGTCGAGACGCCATGGGAGAACATCAGAATTGAAGTCCCGTTTATTAAAGACGTAAGAAAGCAGATTTGGAGGGCTTGAAACAAAATAAAGAAGCTCAATGAACTTAACCTAAGGGGCATCTCACACTGGGAAGATAGGAAGAAAATGGAGTATATCTTCATGCTCAACTATCTCGGACCCGATCGGAGTGGCATTCCAGCTGATCAACTGAAGGAAAATTTCAAGAACAAGCCACCGATTCTCCAACTTATCGGAGTCTCGCATACGATCGGAAGATACCCAACCCTTATCTACATCATTGAGCGAGCGGACAGGAACCGCACTCGAGAAGAGATAGATGAAAGCTGTCTCCCATTCCTTCCACCGGATGAGGTCTACCAATTGTACCAGATGTACAAGAAAAAGTACAAGACGCATTCCGGATATATCAAGGCTGAAGGACTCTAGGGACTGAAAAGATTCATGGTGCGATAGATCAAGTATCACACCGCACACGACCTTCAAATTGCAATAGAGAACAACATGAAGAAGGTCAACATGAAATCTCCGCTCATGAAGGGCTTCCCACTCAACAACTTTCCCGAGAACTACATCTTCAAGAAACCTGGCCTCGCCATAACCTATCTAAATCCAGTCATTGGAAAGACTATGGCTATGATGAAGTCAGAAGTCCATAAGTTCTGCGACGGAACGCTAAAGCTAGTGAGGAAGAACATTCAAAAGAGATTGGGAGAGATCACCGAAGTGATAATCTTCGAAGATCTTTGTGAAGAAGAGGCCCCACTCTTGAACGAGCTTCTAGATGCTATAAATGAGAGATTGGAGCTGAGGAATGCTGTTCGACGTTACGAGACAACATTGGAATTGCGGAAGTCGTTTTACGCCCGACAAGGATAAAAGGAGCTGAAACGAAAACAAGCACAAAGGGGGAGATTGAAGAGAATATTAGAATTGTGCTTTGTTATTTCATTATCCTTGTAATTAGGGGCGTAATTAGTAGTTTTAATAGTGTAGGACCTAATAGCAATTATACCTTGGATATAGGTATAAATATGATGTACACTATCAAAATAACAAGTTTTATTATTCAGAAAATAAGAAGCATCGAATTCATATTTTTAAATTGAGGGAGAATACGATCGAGTAGGAAAGCTAACAACCTCTCTCAAGATCTTCAACGTGGTTATTCGACCAAACGTAATCCGTAAGATTTCTTACTCGACTAGAATTCTTGCTTAGATTGCTTGTTGATTGAAGAATCAGGACCTAACACTGTTGCGCGTCAAGTCTTTTTTCATCAAGAGCTTATAATTCGTCTGTAAACAAGCATTTTCCTCTGCAGTAAGCCCTTCTTGTATAGCCATTCTGAGAGAAGGAATTTGTTTTTCAAGGGGGATTATAGCTTCGGTTCCATAAACGAGAGCGAAAGGCGTCGATTCAATTGGTGTCCGATGAGTAGTTTGATATGCCCATACTGCTTCATTAATCTTCTGGTGTCAATCCTTCTTGGACTTCGACACTATTTTCTTCAAGAGATTGCATAAAGTCTTGTTGAGTGCTTCAGCAAGTCCATTCGCAGTTGCATTATACATGGATGATTTCCTTTGTTTGAACCCGAACTTCTCGCAGAGCTTATCAACCATGCTGTTGCAGAAGGGTTTTCCATTATCCGTGATGATGTAACGAGGGATTCTGGAGCGATAAATGATGTTGATGCGAATGAAATCAGGCACATTTTCCTTCTTTACTTCTTTTAAAGGAATGGTCTCAGCTCATTTGCAGAAGTAGTCTGTTGCGGCCAGTATATATGAGTGTCCTCCCATGACTTTGTCATTGGTCCTACCAACATCTAATCCCCAGGCATCGAATGACCATGCAGCAATAGTCGGATGTAGCGGTTCAGGTGGTTGATGCATAAGATTAGCTTGAAACTGGAAAGCTTGACATCGTCTTGCATGATCTAGACAATCTTTAACCATCGTTGGCGAAAATGCGAAAATGCAGCTTTGGTCCGGATTGGTGAGTACCACGAGTGAGCCTCATCCATGGATGTACAGCTTCTTCGTCACTTAAACATCTAAAAAATACACCGTCAAAGGATATGCGATAAAGCGTATCCTTGTGAAGATGAAACGAGGTGCTCGTCGTCGAACATCAACTCTTTGGCGTGGATCGTCTGGCAGCTTTCCATGCTTTATGTAATCAACAAGCAATTGTCGCAAATCTTCGCTTTCCTCTTCAAAGACTTGGACAATGTGGTTTTCCTCTTGAATGAATTCATAGTTGTTACCGTCACCATCGAAGCTGGGTGGTAAGACCAATTTCCTGCAAATAGGCACTTGAGTCGTTTCGTGAGGCGTTGAAAGTGTCGAAGCAAGTTTGGCCAATGCATCACCTTGCTTGTTTTTGGGTCTTGGCACATGCTTAATTGTTGCTTCTCCTAACCACTCTATCAATTTCTTTGCATAGTTACAATATGGAAAGAGTTCGGGTTTCTTCACTTCATATACACCAGTTACTTGGTTGATAATCAACTTGGAGTCGCCATATATTGCGAGTTATCTTTGTTTGATGTCGAGAGCCATCTCTAACCCAAGAATTAATGCATGGTACTCGGCTACATTAGTTGAGCAATTCTGAGTGAGAGTGAATGAATGATGTAATACGTCCCCATTGATGTCACAAATACTACTCCAGCTCATACAGCTTCTCGATATGAGGCTCCATCAAAAGACGTTTCACGGGGGAACTACTTCGATCAATGGTGCATTTTCATCTGGAAATTCATGACATAACTCCCACTCCACTGTAATAAGGTGATCAACGAGAAAATCTGTTAAGACTTGACCTTTTATAGTCTTTTGAGGCACGTAAGTGATTTCGAACTATTGAACTTGAAGGTACCATCTTGCAAGTCTATCCGAAAGCACCGGTTTTGACATCACGTACTTTAATGGACTTTCCCTCGACACTAAACGGACGCTATGAGCTTGAAAAAAATGCTTGAGTTTTTTGATTAAGAAGATTAGCGCAAGACATAATTTCTCAATCGGAGAATAATTCAGTTCATTAGGCGTCATCATCCTACTAAGGTAGTATAGTGCATTCTCTTTTCCATTATCATTTTCTTGTGCTAATAATGCTCCAACAGAGCTTTCTTGGGCAGCGATATATAGGATGAGTGGTTTTTCTGGTGTAGGTGCGACCAACACTGGCGGCTTCATTAAATAAGTTTTGATGCTTTTGAATGCATTGTTACAAGCTTCATCCCACTCAAATGGAACACCTTTCTTCATGAGGCGACTAAAAGGTTGACATTTACCATCATGGTTTGAGATGACCCGTCTTAAGTATGCCAATTTCCATTGTAGGCTCTTAAGCTCATTGATGTTGCGAGGTTCAGGCATCTTCAAGATCGCATCTACCTTTGTTTGATTGATTTCTATGCCCTTTTGACGCACTATAAATCCAAGAAATTTTCCCGAAGAAACATCGAATGTACATTTGAGCGGATTCATCTTGAGTTGATATTGCCTTAAACGCTTGAATACGTTTCTCAAGTTGTCCATGTGATCTTCTCGTCTTTTAGACTTTACCCAAGTTATCAACATAACATTCCACATCCTTGTGAAGCATATCATCAAAGATCTTCTGTATCCCCCTTTGATATGTGGAACTTGCATTCTTTAATCCAAACGGCATAACTTTGTAGCAATAGATCCCTTTGGGTGTGCGAAAAGTGGTCAACTCTTCACCTTTTGGTGCCATTCGAATTTGATTATAGCCAGAAAACCCATCCATGAAGGATAATGCTTCGTGATCGGTCGTGGCATCGATAATAAGTTCGGGTATCGGCAACGGGAAATCGTCTTTTGGACATGCCTCATTCAAATCTCTAAAGTGGACACAGACTCGTATTGTCCATTTTTCTTCTTGACGGGCACTATACTCGAGACCCATGTTGGATATTTAACTTCCCGAATGAATCCCACTTCAATCAGCTTATTGACTTCTGCTTCAATGAGTGGAATTTGGTCTAGTCGAAACCTTCGTTGCGCTTGTTTAACCGCACGCGAAGCTTTCTTTATTGATAAGTGATGAATTGCTACTTTCGGGTCTAATCCAGGCATTTCTTTGTATGACCAAGCCAACACGTCTTTGAATTCATTCAGCACTTTGATGTAGCTCTTCTCTTCATCGCCAGTCAGGAGTGCGCTTATATATATTGGTATGTGATCATCTTCATTGCCCATGTTTATCTCTTTCAACTCATCTATCGTTGTCTTGATGCCTTCCTCGAGCTCATGAGGTGCTATCTCAACATCTTCTTCAATAGGATTTTCATCATTCACAGTGATATGGCAAGATGAACCGACGCTTTCCAACTCCTCTTTGATTTCATAATATGTATCTTGCCCTTACAGAGTCATGCAGTACGACGTGATCGAATGAGTATGGCGTTTCGCCCATGGTTCTAGAACTGCCGCAAGACGTTGCCGACGCATCTTCCTTAGCAGCTCAAAGTTTCTACGCAGTCCAAGTCTGACGAATACAGAAGTTCGTAAGCTCATTTGAAGGCCTAATCTTTTGAAGGCTGAGATGTGCAATGTTCTTTCCAATGTGTTGTTGGTGGAGTATGCATCAACTTCATATGCGTAATTTATACTAGCTCTTTTAAACACAATGCAAACATGCTTCTGTGGGGGTAAATCCAAAACCCTTCTGAGAATTTTTGTTTTCGAGAGAACTTTTGCTTATAGCTTCTGGAAGTTTTCCCAACATTTTTCTTTTGCTAGGATTATATCCTGCCTTAGTTAGGAGTTTATAAGCTTTCGGACCAAATACTCCTCCCATTTGGTTATTGGGCGGTGCATCACGCCTATTTTCATGCCTTTGAGTTGAACAAGTAAATTCTTTTGCCTTGACCGAGAAGCTTCGTGGTTTCCTGGGGTCAATCTGGGTCAAAGGTAACGTTAGCACTCTCAATGATTCCGTCATTTCTCCAATACTCTTCTGAGCAGCTAGATTATCTTCACTTTCGTGTCGTACTTGAGTCCTTTGCATGCTCGAGATAATTCTTAGCGTCCGCGAAGAATGATTCAGCTTCAGTGAATGGATTTGTATCACCAAACACCTTCTTTATAACACCATTGTCACAATAATTGAAACATTGATGCAAAGTTGATGGCATGACTCCGTTTTCGTGTCGCCACGGCCGACCAAGAAGCATGTTGTAGGACGTTCTGGCGCCGATAACATGAAGCAACACTGTTGATGTCATATTGTCCATTACCGGTTCCAATCTGATCATACCAACGACTCTTTGACTTCCTTGATTGAAGCCTTGGATCATCACATGACTACTAGAGAGTTCTTCCATCGGGATTTCAAGTTCTTTTAGAGTCCATTGGGGCAGAATATTCACGCAGAACCTCCATCGATCAACATCCGCTTTACCTTCTTCTCGCTAACATAATCAGATGCGAATAAAGGTCGGTTATGTGGTTTGAAGCCGAGAAGAAGATCATCATCGGTGAATGCCATAACAGACATGCATGGTCCAACAGTGTCGAAAGTTTCAGTTTCACCTTGGCAATTTTCATCAAGAATCTCAGTTTCTTGAGCCATATAACAAGTAGCACAACCTTCTTCCCAACTCTCAAAGTCTTCATCGATAGCCGAGATGTAATTTGAATCTGCCGACTCATACTCGAGCGATATCTTTCCTTGCCTGGCTAATTGCATGATACTTGCCCCACCAAACGATGATAATTGCAGTAGTTGGGATCATATGTTCGTCCCGCATCCTCGGGTCGCTTCATCTCAGGTAGATTTATGAGATCTGATCGCAGCTCCATATACTTCTGCATCCAGAAACGGATGCGCTTTTGCTTGAAGTTCTTTAAGTGCTGGCTTTCTTTCCGTCTTCTCTGGCGGTGGATCATTTAATTCAATTTTCTTGCCCTTCTCTCGACCTCGAAGTTTGAGTGGCGTAATATTTGTCGCCATGGACTCTTTATTGTTTGCTTTCATGAAAGGTTTGACCCCTTTCTTGGCATCCGTGCTCTCTTGGAATTGTCGAGCCTCTTGTAAGGGTGGTCCACCTGCTCCATTTGCGGCCAAACTAAGTTCCATATCATGAGCACGAATTGCAAATTCTTCGAATGTTCCAGGTCATATTCCTTGGAGGATGTATCGCCCACGCCATTCCTTGAATACATGATCGCGCAAGCGTGTGCTCTTAAATATGGTGTAGAGATTCGTGCATATACGTCAAGTAATAATTAAAATGAATACGTTAAACTAGCATCACGTGCGATAGGCAATGTACCTATCGTTTGTAGAATAGCTTAGCGAGTATCCGAGTATCGAACACGATGAATAACATTGATTACTAGTAATTACCTATCAATTCGATATTTAGCCTAACAAGTAGTTTGTGATTTTTTTATATTTGAACTAGATCACAACTTAAACTAACACGATGAAAGAATTTAAGACACGACTGAATATTTAAAAATAACTTTTCAAGTAAAGAAGAATGTGCTCGAGATTTCGAATCCCGCTAGGTATCGTCGACTAGGCCGTAAACCACCGTATCCACGCGAACAATGACTAAATCGCAGTAATTTCTTTCACTCCCGAATTTGTTGTCACCCTAAACGGTCGCGATGATTTATATTGGTTTACCTATAGTGAGGGTCGACTATTTGCTTTCGCCCTATAATCGACTCCTAAGTTTACGAAGAGACTAACCGTTCTTTAGCTTTCGCCCTCAACGGTCTACCAAGTGTCACACCAATAGATAGACATATCAAATGTGACTCAACACATAGACATATTAAATCGAAGAAACAATGTCGTAAACGATAAATAAACAATGTCACGTGTTCACGAGTGTTATAACGCCCAAACGACAACTCTACCTAGCGTTCATCTCATCCCGAGCACATAAGAAGCTTAGCTACTCACGCTTAAGAGAGATCTAGAAATCGTATACAACATAAAGCAGCGAGAACACATAGATCTTCCCTATTTTACGAGCTCACGCAGATCAAGCGTCCTTTGTGTTAGATCTTGGATTAAATGAGCTTCGGATCTTCACTTTAGCACCTAGGAATCGTTTTGATTGATTCCTATGGGTCTTGAGTCGTCCCTTAGGTGTATTTTATCTTTTGGAAGTGAGTTATGTCGTTCTAGATCCAGATCTGGGTTGAGAAGTGCGGCTTATATAGAAACTAGTATTCAACACGGCTTCCTCCACCGACAGACACGGCCGTGTAACAATGTCGAGGCCCCGCGTTTGCAGATACCGAATATCAACACGGCCGTGTAGATTCACGCCATAAACCGTGCAAAGATGCCGAGGCTTCCCTCTTTCAATGATGATCTACACACGGCCGTGTATAATGTCGCTCAAGGCCGTGTGAAATTGCCGAGGCTTACCTTGAATACTGATGATGTTAACACGGCCGTGTTGGGGGACAATAAACCGTGTTGGTTGCAAATATGGCCGTGTTGCTGGTCGGTTGGAGCCGTGTTAAACTGACGAGGCTAACATTGGTGGCTGATACTACAGACACGGCCGTGTTCTCATTAGTATAAAGCCGTGTTGGGTCGCCGAGGCTAAATATCCTATTTGGGCGATGAAACATGGTCGTGTAGGTGCTTCATAAAGCCGTGTTGGTGTTCGAGTTGCTTGTTTCCAGGGCAACACACGGCTGTGTTGAAGAAGTCGTGTTTCTGTTGAACTTGGTAATTTTTTGCCCCATATTCTCTTGATTGGTCCCGATTGTCATCTTATGTTACTTCAATATCAAAACATATGTATAATCTTGAATATAAGTACAAGATAACTCAAATAAACCAATTTACGACCTAAATATGATAGAGATAAACGTATAAAAATACGTTAATCAATACACATTTCGATACATGAAGCTTCAGATAAACGATCTTTGCAGTTAAGGCTTAGATTCCTCCAACGGTTGATGTAGTCGATGACCGATTCATCCTTCCATTGGCGAGCGTTAGCGAGTCCAATCATGCTAACCGTGCGCCGAGTGCTATAGAAGCGGATGAGGAACTCGTGTTCTAGTTGATCCCAAGTCAGTGTACCAAACAAAAGCGTTGCCCTTCAGTGAACGGACAAATTGCTTGACAAGGCGGTCCCCGTAAGTTCATGCATCATTGCAAGTTTTGATGAAGTGAGCCATGTGTTACTTTGGGTTTCCTTTTCCATCAAATTGTTAAACGTTGGAGGTTGGTATCCAAACGACATTTTTAAATTGTCAATTTTTGCCGAGTATGGCTTAGAATAAGCCAAAGATGATTTTGAACTTCTGTCCATCATTCCTATGATGAACTCCTTTAGCTAGTTTATAGAAATCGCCCATTATTTGAAACATGGAAACTGCCTGAAGGATTCTCGATTTCTCTTTGTTCTTTTCTCGGATGTTCTTCATTTTCTTCATGCACCTCTTCTTGCCTTCTGAATGCATGACTATTATCAGTGTTGTTGCTTTTTCTAGTCAACCTCGCAATATGAGCATCATGTTCTCGCACGTATCTCGTGAGCCCTTCAATTGCTCTAGTTAGACTTGTGATTTGCTCTTCAAAGTCGTGGCATTCGCCATTATGACGGGTACTTCGTCCCGCATAGAAGAATCGCTCGAAACTGATCGAGGAGAATGCATCTTTGAGTGCTTGCTCTTGGCATCTTCTCCTTCAAAAACTTCGAGAATAATATTATTCTCCTCGCCGAAAGCAACATGGTGATTTGTCCCTCGAGACTCATTAACCATATTTGACTTGTTCGAGTTACAACACCAATACTTTGACTAGAAGAAGCTGCAGCGGTAGAGTTTGACGAGCTCGTTATTGAAATTTTGTCGAAGAGATGAGAGGTAGAGATGGTCCCACTGGGCGTGCCAAAATTTGTAGCGTATTTTCTTTAATTCAAAAATCGAATAATAAAGATATATAGTACAAACGTAATTTGATTGGATTTTAATATACTTTAGCGTGTTAAATCTCTATATATTCCCATGATTCTTCAAAGTTTGAATTTGGGACCCTTTTGAACGTTCTTCGTGGGCTTTTGAGCTTGGTCACGAAGTTGACGCTTGGGCTTGGTGACAGCTTTGAGAAGAGATTTCTTAATCATGATGCGTAAGTCTTGATCCTCGAGACTTGATTTGATCTTTGAGCCTTGAGCTTAATCTTCGATTTTCGAGCCTTGAGCTTGATCTTCGATTCCGATCTCGGTCTTGGTGATCTTGGATCTTCAAGTCTCGATCTTCAGTCTCAATCTCCGATCTTTGATTCTTGATCTTTAATCTTCGAACTTGATCTTCGTTCTTCTATCTTCGAGCCTTCGAACTTGATCTTCGGTCCGAGCTTCGTCTTCGAATCTTCGAACTTGATCTTTGTTCTTCGACCTTGATCTTCGAGCCTTTTGATCTTCGATTCGAGCTTCGTCTTCGAATCTTGGAGCTTTCGAACTTGATCTTCTATTCGAGCTTCGTCTTCGAATCTTCGAGCTTGATCTTTGAATCTTCGAGTTTCGTCTTCCAATCTTCGAGCCTCGTCTTCTAACCTTCGAATCTTCACCGCCGATCTTCGAACCTTCGCCGCCGATCTTTGAATTTTCATCTCCGAGCTTCGAACATTCGTCTTCGAGCTTCGAACTTTCGCCGCCGATCTTCGGATTCTTCAAATTTAAGACTTGAATACGAAGAACTTTGCTGAGAGAATTTGAATGCTTTAAAAGTCTTATATCGTCTCTCCAAGTTCTGTATTCACTTCGTTGTTCGTTCTTTTCTGAACTTCTCAAGCCCCGTATTTATAGGCGTATAAAATTGACCAAAATGGAAAGTATAATCCTTAGGTTGATTCTCTCCACGTTTAATTTAATTTGATTTGATTTTCCACATTTAATTTGATTTGATTCAATTTTTCATATTTAATTTGATTTGATTCAATTTTCCATATTTGATTTGATTTGATTTGATTCTTTGTATATTTGATGATTCACTTTACTTATTTTATAATTCTCTACCAGTCTTACCTTATAGGAATTTTTTTTGTATAAAAGGAATATAATATCATCATTTATGATATGAATTTATTAATTTAAATTAGCCTTTTTTTAGATTAATTTTATAAAATAGCTATTTAATTAATTGAGTTTTATTAGTATTATTATTTAGAATTAATTTAGTAAATTCGAAAATTAATTTTATAGACAATTAATTTTAATTATCTATAGTTACGTTACGTTAACATAGAATGACATTATTTTTCTTATATACCTTTATATAATGATGAGGATCCTATTGGTATGTCACCCTAATTTAAATCTGGGCCATTACTTTTGGTTGGTTGTGATTTAATTAATTTCTATTGAAATTTATCTAAAATTAATTCAGAAAATAAAAACAAAAATTAAACCAAAAATAATGTCCCCGTACGTTAGCACACATTATAAGATTAGGTAACTATGTATACATGTTTTGGGTCACTAACTTTGTATGTCAAAATAATTTTGGGGCATGCTTTTAATTTTAGGTCACTAAGTATATATTTTTCGATTTTGGGTCACTACGTATACATGTTTCAATTTTGGGCCACTATGTTTACAAAATTAGTTACCAAATGAGTGACCCAATTTTGGGCCGTTGTACGATAGCGCGCCTCATACATCGTGGCTAGCTCTTGCCATCTCAAATTCTTTTCACATAATAATAATTATTTTTCTTTTTTTCTTTTTTTCGTATCTAAACTCCTCTTTTCTCGTGTCGCTAAGCTCCTCTTCTCTTAGTCCCTTTGCGGGATAGAGATTATAGAAGGAGGAGTTCTTAGCGAGAGATTATCGCCAAGGAGACTCTCTCTTTTCTGTTTTTTTTCGATGGTCGGGCTACGCTTTTCCACTTGGACACTCAACTTCCACTTTCGTTGTCTCTTATGTTAGTGGTTTATAATTCCGGGTTTTTTTCGCAAATAAACAGGTTCGGGCTCAAAGTGGCTTACTACGATGATCACTCGTGGTCAGTAACTTTGGCTATGGACTTACTTTCCTATTGCCTTCCTCATTTTCACGCAACAACACCTTAAGCAGTATCAACACGAATCACACAAGAAAGTTCAAGGTAGAAATAAACTATGCACTACTCGCACAACCAAAGAAGTGAGCAAAAAGCTCATTAGCTCAAAAATCTCACAAAATGAGTCATGAGTACGAATCTTTCATAATATCACTAAAGTCATTCGTGTCGAAAGAAATCAACCAGGAGTGCGTGTCCTAATTACTCACAAAATTCCTTAACATGCAAATTATCTATGTGACGAGAAGCTAATAATCATGTCAAGGAGTAAAAGAACATGCATTTCTCAATGATTCATAAACACTAAAAAAACTTTTGTTCATGCATATAAATTTTCCCTCCCCACACTTGAGATATACGTCGCCCCGACGTATTAATTAAAAGAACAAATGGGAAAGATGAATTTATTTAAATGCGTGAACTCCCCTGAATTGATGTATCCATGACCATGGTGTGTTGTTGGAGTTTGAGTTTGAGCAGCAAGTTCTCTTCCCCACACTTGATGGTTTGAGTGGGTTCAACATTTTGCTTCACGTAGATATCGTTTGGACGTTCACTCGTGACATTTTCCTGACGTGGAAATTGGAAAGAAATCAAAAGACGTTAAAACAAATATTACCAAAGCGTAGTGGTCCTAGCAAGTGATAGTAGTCACAAAGAAAAGTACATCGAAGCATGTAAAGTTCACAAAAGAAACAACATAAAGATAAAGTAAAACTAGGACTCGGGTTCCGGCGATGACTCGTGGGAATCATCGTCGCTGGACGATGATTCATCTCCTTGGTCAACGAGCTTACGGGACTCTGCGAGCAACTTCAACGCGTCTTGCACCTTCTTCATCACCTTCTCTTGACGGTCATGCCTCTTTTGGAGCTTTCGCTACTCCTTCTCGTGGCGGCGATAAGCAACTGCATTCTCTTGCATGTCCGCGTTTCGAGCCGCCTCGTAGTATTTTCGGTCCTGAGCTCATGTCGCCTCATAGTACTGTCGATCCTGAGCTCGCTGCTTGGCTATATCTTCGCGGAAGGCATTGAAACGTTCGTCGAAGTCTGCAGCTCTCATGTAGGGGTCAACGCCCGATGATCCTCCGAGAGCGAATGAAGAAGGGCCGGCCGAGTGTGAAGATCCGCCGAATGTGTGGTCAATTGGCGCCGGTATCGGACCTTCGATGGCAAAGGGCTGTGGGATGTCGGTGTGGTGGGGATAGTTCTCGTGCCATTGATAGAAGTATTTCGCCTTGACTCATCCCGGTAGATTCGAGATCATCCTCATCATACACAACACCGCGGCGTTCAATGACTTCCACCCGCCAACTTTCGTCATTTTCGGAGCATTAGCCGGCCAATACCCCAAACCTTTCACCACCTTAGTGATGAACGGACCCACGAAAATCTTCCCGTTCTCGTGTGCCTCGGACTGCTTCCTAAAGCCATGGGCCATGGCGATCCCAAGGTGGACCTTATGCTCGTTGAACATCCGGGAGAGGTAGAAGAAATCCTGGAGGGTGACGACGCCGTTGGACTCTCCTCGTGGGGTGACAGAGGTAGAAAAGAGTCGAGGGATGTCCCTTAGTCCTGGTGCTTGGAACGAGGAGGCCTTCGATTGTGTACTTATATACTCGGGCGCAACTTCGTTTGGTCCCCACGGGCGTATCATCGCGTGCCAACGCGCGTTCCTCTCGGCTTCTTGTCGAGAACATGCTTCTAGTGATCTTGGGGATGGGGGGTCATTGGCATTTTGGATTCTTGGAACTTCACATCACAAGACCTCACAAAGAGAGTCAACGTCTGTCACCCTCTCCCTATTAAATGGACGGAATTTTACTCCGTTTCTATAGGCGTGTTTGTCAAAGGAGAAGGTGGCGAGGAACTCGAAAGTGAGCTCTTCGTAATCCTCTTCGTCGATGCTGAAGAGGGCGTCCCAACTACTATTTGAGAGGTAGTTATCGACTTGTTGGACGATGTGGAGGTGCTCGAGCGTCTCTCGGTGAATTCGATCGGTGCGCATGAATGTCATGCTCTTCAGCTTCTCGTAACGTTGTTCTCGGGGATCACCGGCGAAGTTGGTCATGGCGACAAGTAAATCTTCGGTCGTTTCGGTATTTGCTCGTCGCCGATTGCGTGGTGGTGGACTAGCGTTCGGGTTATGAGATGAGCTAGCACGAGAGGGATTTCTACGAGACATTGTCCTGCAAAACTCAAAATGAGTTTCGAGAAATAACATAAAAGATTAACCAACTCGATTCGACCAAACTTTCGTAAACATTGAACGAGAACGTCAAATTCCAATGAATATATAAAATCAAAATCATATGAGCATATCATTCATTCAAGTGGAATTAGACAAGTCAAAATCAACACCATTCATGAAATAAGAAATTCGTGAATTGAGCATTAACATAAAAATTTTGGGTTAGACATTTCATCGAACACCTTCAATGCGTATAGGGAGGGGCAAAATTAAACCACAAATTCAATGAAATTAGTTATCCCAAGGTGTGTATAACGTAGCATTAACCCAAAAAATCATATATCAAGGCAAACATCGACCAAAATTCAAGAAATCGTAAT
The DNA here is from genome assembly GCA_004919715.1 of Linderniella brevidens. Lineage (NCBI taxonomy): Eukaryota > Viridiplantae > Streptophyta > Magnoliopsida > Lamiales > Linderniaceae > Linderniella > Linderniella brevidens. Next base: position 697,660 of record SWDC01000150.1, on the reverse strand, counting down.
TTCGAGATTTAGGGTTTATAAGAGAATCATACCTTTTTCACTTAGAGTTAAATTGAAATAGAGGTTAGGTAGTGCGTGTGCGCTCTTGTGGGTGTCGCCGGAGCTCAGGTGGTAGAATTTGGACGTGTGGTTGTGTGTGCGCGGCTGTCTGCTTCCTGTATGCGCGTGACTGTGTGTTGTTTGTGTGCTCGATGTTTGATTGAGCCAAAATATTTTTTTTATGTTATATTCGTGTCTAACACGGCCGTGTAGAACTCTACCAGGGCCGTGTTAAAAACGTGCGGTATTAAATAGTATTTTTTTATAATTTTTATTTCTTTATTTTTTATAAATATTATTTTTTTTATCCGCACGCCCGTGTTAGTGGCCAAATAACCGTGTAAAATTCCCCAAGTAAGAGTTTTTGCAAATGGGTTTACACGGCCGTGTAGTTCTTGGTTCAAGTCGTGTGTCTTCGCGGAGGCTTGGATCATCTTGGGCGATCAGTTCCACGGCCGTGTCACGGGACATTAAGCCGTGTGAGCTTCTGGGCACAGAGTGTTGGAAAATCACTACGCCGTGTTTTGTTTTTTTTTTTTTAACCGAGGCTCTCAAGTAAGTCCTAACACGGTCGTGTTAGTAGCTAACGTGGCCGTGTAGGTTGTCGAAGGACGGTCTTATGCGGAATTACACGATCGTGTTTCTTTGGCTCTTAGCCGTGTTTGTGCCTAACTAATTATTGCAAAAAGCTTGGCTTGTAAAACACGGCCGTTTTATATAAGATAGAGGTTGTGCTTAAGATTCATCGTACCCTGCTCCATCGATGTTACAACGTTAAGCCAACCTTGACGTAGGTCTATAGTTGGGCACGTAAACTTGAGCGGAACTATTGTTCGTAACGTGTGACATAACGTAGGGACATCAAAATCTTTTATAGGGATTATGGATATGATTTTGTAACGAAAAAAAAAAAACAAATCCAATTTTGTTCATAATGTCGCCGTATTCCACAAATCAAAATACGGCGTTTGAAGAAAAAATGGGATTGCGAAATTAATGATGTCTTATCGTTTCGTTGCACTCATGCCTATAAATAGGTGGTGCTCGATGTAGGCTTTACTGCACCATAACATAAATCTTCATCGGCTATATCATTTAAGCTTCGCAATGTATAATTTTGGAGAAGATGCGGAACGTGAGAACATCCCCCAAGAAACCTTCAGGATGGAAAGTCTAGAAAGACTCAAGCTTGAGTTGTTCATCCTTTTGGGTTTGCTCGGGGTTGCAATCGCCTCTTTTGGGACGTGGGTCGTTACGCATTGTGCTTGCTTATAATCACTATGTAATTGTGTTTACTAAAGCAAGGAGGGTTTAGCTTCCAAATGTATCGGGTTGTTACACGATGTCCATCGATGTAATCGTTATGTCACCATGCTCATTTCGCATCTCTATCATTCAACTCCCTTTATTATTATTATTATTATTATTATTATTATTATTATTATTATTATTATTATTATTATTATTATTATTATTATTATTATTATTTTATTGGTTTTATTTTATTATTTGTTATTAAATTATATGTATAAATATATATAATTTTTTTTCGATAGCGATAAATAAACGTGAAATGCAACTAATCTTAAGTGATAAAGTAAAGTAAACGTGAATGCAAATATCTGGGTTGCCTCCCAAGAAGCGCTTCTTTAACGCGTAAGTCAAGACGTACCTTTTCATGCTTTACACTAGATTGAAGTAGAGGTACATGACCTCGTTATCACTGGGTGCCTTCTCGCCTCCGAAATAGTGTTTCAAACATTGACCATTAACCTTGAAAGTTCCCTGTTCATCATTATAAATCTCGACAGTACCGTAAGGAAAAACACGAGTAATAATGAATGGTCCACACCAACGCGATCTCAACTTTCCGGGAAAGAGCCTAAGTCGAGAATTAAAGAGGAGTATTTGATCCCCTTCTCGAAATTCTCTCCGTTGCTTAATCTTTTTATCATGATAAGCCTTTGAACGTTTTTTATACATTCTTGCGATATCGTATGCGACAAACGCCACTCATTAAGCTCATTGACTTGGAGCTTACGTTTTTCACCGGCTCACCCCAAATCAAGATTTACTGAATTAATTGCCCAATAGGCTTTATGTTCTAATTCGACGGGAAGGTGACACGCTTTCCGTAAATTAGTCTATACGGTGTAGTACCTATGGGTGTCTTGTATGCCGTTATATAAGCCCAAAGTGCATCGTTCAATTTACTCGCCCATTTCCGTCGGTTTCCATCTATGGTTTTCTCTAGGATGCGTTTCAGCTCCCGATTTACAACCTCTACATGGCCACTAGCTTGAGGATGATAGGGGGTAGAAACACTATGCTTAACACCATACTTTTCTAAGGTTCGTTCAAATTGGGTGTTACAAAAATGAGTACACCTATTACTAATGATGCATTTAGGTGCCCCAAACCGTGAGAACAACGCTCGTAAAAATTTAACAACGACTCTAGCATCGTTAGTGGTAGGGCTTGGGCCTCAGCCCACTTAGACACGTAATCAACAGCCACAATAATGTACTTGTTATTGTACGAGCTGGGAAAAGGGCCCAAAATGTCTATACCCCAAACATCAAATACTTCGCATACTAAAATAAAGTTCTGGGGCATTTCATCACGTTTTGAGATTTTACCTGCTCGTTGACATTGGTCACACATGTCAACGTACCTATGAGCATCCTTAAAGATTGTCGGCCAGTAGAATCCACATTCTAACACCTTTTGAGCAGTGCGATTGGCTGCATAGTGTCCTCCGGTAGGTCCGCTGTGGCAATGCTCGATAATTTTCATTGTTTAGGGAAAGAAACACAATGTCGAATGACTTGGTCTGCACATCTCCTGAAAAGAAAAGGGTCTTCACAAAAGTAGTATTTCAAGTCGGAAAAAAATTTCTTCTTTTGTTGACTTGTGTACTCTTTTGGTAGGATCCTCGCAACATGATAATTGGCAAAATCTGCAAACCATGGGACTTCTTCATTTACCACTTTTATGGCGTATAGATGTTTGTCTGGGAACGTGTTGTGGATCGTTTTGTTGTCGGGGTTCAGTATCTCAGATTCCTCTAGTCGAGAGAGGTGATCTGCTACCACGTTCTCGACACCCTTCTTGTCGCGGATCTCAATATCAAATTCTTGAAGGAGCAAAATCCATCGAATAAGCCGCGGCTTGGCGTCTGGCTTCGCTAGTAAGTACTTCAATGCAGAATGGTCAGTGAAAACAACAACTTTAGTCAAAATAAGGTATGACCTGAATTTGTCGAAAGCAAATACGACATCGAGAAGCTCCTTTTCGGTGGTGGTGTAGTTGCATTGGGCTGAGTCCAATGTCTTACTTGCATAGTAGATCGGCCGAAAGTGTATATCCTGCCGCTGTCTCAGTACAACTCCAACTACGTAGTCACTAGCATCGCACAAAAGTTCAAAGGGTAAACCACAATCGGGAGCAACCATAATAAGTACAGAGATCAGCTTTTCCTTAAGCAAATTGAAAGCATTAACGCATTCATCGTTAAAGTCAAATGGAGCATCTTTTTCTAGCAGCTTAAACATAGGTCGTGCAATTTTTGAAAGTCTTTAATGAATCTACGATAAAATCCTGCATGACCTAGGAAACTCCTAACAGATTTCACGTTCGAGGAAACATATAGCTTTTCTATCGTTTCTACCTTAGCTCGATCCAGTTCGATTCCTTTAGAAGAAATCTTGTGTCCCATGACTATACCCTCTCGAACCATGAAATGACATTTTTCCCAATTAAATGCTAGATTTGTCTCTTCACATCGTGCTAACACACATTTAAGATTAATTAGATAAGCATCGAAAGAGATACCAAAAACTGAGAAATCATCCATGAACACCTCCATGATTTCGCCCACCAATTCGTCGAAGATCGCCATCATGCATCGCTGAAACATGGCAAGGGCATTGCAAAGACCAAATGGCATCCGTCGATAAGCAAACGTACCAAACGGACAGGTGAATGTCGTCTTCTCTTGGTCCTCCGGAGCTATTGGCATCTGCGAATAACCTGACAGGCCAACAAGAAAACAGTAAAATGCATGTCCTGATAACTTTTCAAACATTTGATCAATAAAGGGTAGAGGAAAATGATCCTTTCTTGGAGCATCGTTCAGTTTTCTGTAGTCGATGCACACGCGCCATCCAGTTACGGTTCTCATCGGAATCAACTCGTTCTTTTCGTTGAGGACGACCGTCATGCCTCCCTTCTTTGGAACCACTTGGACGGGACTCACCCATACACTATCTGAGATTAGGTAGATCACTCCTGCATCCATTAGCTTAATGACCTCCTTCTTCACGACATCCTTCATGTTGGGGTTTAGCCTCCTTTGCCGTTGGGCGACGGGTTTGAAGTCATCCTCCATGAGAATCTTATGTGTGCAGAAGCTTGGGCTAATCCCCCGAATGTCGGATATCTTTCATGCTAAGGACTTTTTGTGCTCTCGCAGCACCTTCAACAGCTGGTCTTTTTGCCTGCCGTCGAGGCTTGAAGATATTATCATTGGTAGCTTCGACTCGCCTTCTAGAAATGCATATTCGAGATGTTCGGGCAATTGTTTCAACTCTAGGACAGGTGGCTCTTCGATCGAGCTCTTTTCTTTGTCCTCCTTTTCACTTTCGTGGACTGTCATCACAGGCCCGTCATCATTTTCTTCGCACTCATCGGCGACCACCATCATGGATGATTGTGTATCGCCTCCGCCAAAAACCTGCGACAGACCTTGCACAGAAAAGATAAAATCATGTTCAAAGACATCCAAGTAATAACACTTATCGTCAATAAGCTAGGATTTTTCATAGAATCTGCCATGTTGAAAGTCATTTTCTCCCCATCAACCGTCAATGTCAAAGTATCATTTCTAACATCTATCATAGTTTCACCAGTGGCCAAGAATGGTCGACCTAAGATAAGAGGAATATTTTCATCTTCCTCCATATCCAAAATGACGAAATCGGCGAGAATTATGAACTTGTCCACTTTCACTATGACATCCTCAATAACACCGCGAGGGTATTTTAAGGATCTATCAACCAATTGGAGGCTCATCCTAGTGGGTCTTGGCTCGCCTAAACCTAATCTCTTAAACATAGAATATGTCATTAGATTTATGCTAGCTCCTAGGTTGGCTAATGCACGTTCAACAATATCTCCTATAAGACAGGGAATAGTAAAACTCCCTGGATCCTTAAGCTTCTTTGGCATCTTGCTTTGCAAAATTGCTGAACACTCTCCTCGCAGGCACACAGTAGAAACGTCTTCGAGCTTTCTTCGGTTGGTGCGCAAGTCCTTGAGGAACTTCGTGAAACGAGGCATCTGCGTAATAGCTTAACAAACGGTAAGTTTATATGCATTTGTTTACACATACCCATAAATTTGCCAAATTGTTCCTCGTCTCGATCACTTTTTAACCTAGCCGGATATGGGATCTTCGGTTGATATGGCTTCACCGGTGGTCGACTGGTCTTCTTCTCCGCTCATTTTTCAGCTTCAGCCTTTTCGAGTTTCTCTTCTTCGATTTTCTCAACGTCTTGCCCTTGGTGGACCTCGATATCAACTTTTTCGGTGGATTGCTTCATCGCGGGCTGCTCTCACTCCTGCAATTCCTTCCCACTTCTCAAGGTGACGGCCTTGCAATGTTCCCTTGGATTCGTCTCAGTATAGCTCGAGAGCGAACCTTGAGGTCGTTCCGCCAATTGTTTCGCTATTTGGCCCACTTGTTGCTCCAATTTCCGTACTGAAGCATCCGTGTTTTGAGCTCTTAGATCGATGGTTTGGAAATGTTATTCCATCTTCGTTAATCGGCTCTCATGGGCTTGAGTGGTCTTGTTGAAGTTCGAGAGGAGAATCTCCATCCTACCCTCCATCTCCTTCATGTCATTAGATCCTGACCCTTGAGCTGGATTTTGATAATGATTGCTCGATCCTCCAGATTGATATCCCGGTGGTGGCCCTTGCTAGAATCCGGGCTGTCTCTGCATCTGTTGGCCTTGATTGCCGTAGGACATGTCCGGTTGTGCTCGAGGTTGAAAACTCCTCTGGCATTAATAATTGCCCATGTAGTCAACATGCTCTACAGGTGGTATGGCTTGACATTCCGAAGTCTCGTGAGCTGCACTACAATTACCGCAGTGAGGTATGTATGGTACTTATTGAGGTGGTAATGCGGCCATCGGGGTTATCACAGCGTTGACGGCTTGCGGTTGAGTGGCCTTTGGTAAAAGAGCATTTAACACCGTCTGAAGTTGAGTTTGAATCGTGGCCATTTGCTGTTGAAGAGCATCAAACTTAGCATTCATCGATGTATCGTTGCTCACTTCAAACATTCCAGACGCCCTCATTCTTGTGTTGCCTCGCATAAAGCTATTTCTCGTATATTCTTCGATAAGATTCCAGGCTTCAGTTGCACTAAGCTTCACAAGTCCTCCGTTTGCGGCACCATCTAGCATATGAGCCGTTTGATCGTTGAGTGCCTCGTGAAATCTATTGATAATTGCTGCCTTCGTCATTTCATGCTGCGGGCATTTCTTCAACAACGCTTTGTACCTCTCTCATACTTCATAAAGATTCTTCGTGTCCTTCTGATGAAAGAGTGAAATTTCAGTCTTCAACCTGAGAACCTTCGATTGCGGGAAAAAGTAGCCAAGAAAAGCCTCGCGCAGCTCGTCCCAAGTAGTGATAGATTTCGATTGTAATAGCTCCAACCACTCTTTTGCCTTATCTTTGAGAGAGAATGGAAACAACATAAGTTTGATTGCATCATTCGACACCTCATTGATTTTGACGATGTTCGTAATTGCCAAGAATGTTTTTATGTGTTTGTACGGATCATCTTCAGAGTTGCCCTCGAATTGAGCCGTCTGGAATATCATTTGAAGCCATGAAGTCTTCAGCTCAAAGTTGTTGATTGCGATCGGTGGTATGACAATTGCCGACTCTATACCACCGAGTGTATTGTTCTTGAGAAAATCTTGCAGTGATTGCTCCTCGTTATTAGCTTCTTGATCTGCCATCTTATTCGGTGTTCCCGAACTATCGACTGACGTATCTGGGTGAGAGGTGCTTGCGGTGTCCTGAGAGTAATCAACTAGCTGAATTGATTCGTCGGACGAATGACTTTCGGAAGTTTCTTGTCTCAGCCTTCGTCGCAATGTACGCTCAAAATTTTAAGATCCTTCTACAAGTGGATACGATGGATGGCTTCGGGTCATTCACCATATAAGTGTACCTGCAAAAGTCAACGAACCACGTTAGCTAGGTAACGGAACACAAACCAAAAGACAGTTGCAGATAAGAAACGTTGATTAACTAGAATTAAATAACAAATAAGTAAATGGCTAAATTACCGAACTCGGATTTTCCTAATATCAATCTATTCCCCGGCAACGGCGCCAAAAACTTGATCGCGCAGGCATGTGCTCTTAAATATTGTGTAGAGATTTGTGCATATACGTCAAGTAATAATTAAAACGAATATGTTAAACTAGCACCACGCGCGATAGGCAATGTACCTATCGTTTGTAGAATAGCTTAGCGAGTATCCGAGTATCGAACACGAGGAATAACATTGATGACTAGTAATTACCTATCAATTCGATATTTAGCCTAACAAGTAGTTTGTGATTTTTTTTATATTTGAACTAGATCACGACAACTTAAACTAACACGATGAAAGAATTTAAGACACGGCTGAAGATTTAAAAGTAACTTTTCAAGTAAAGAAGAATGTGCTCGAGATTTCGAATCCCGCTAGGTATCGTCGACTAAGCCGTAAACCATCGTATCCACGCGAACAATGACTAAATCGCAGTAATTTCTTTTTACTCCCGAATTTGCTGTCGCCCTAAACGGTTGTGAGGATTTATATTGGTTTACCTATAGTGAGGGTCGACTATTTGCTTTCGCCCTGTAGTCGACTCCTAAGTTTACGAAGAAACTAACCATTCTTTAGCTTTCGCCCTCAACAGTCTACCAAGCGTCACACCAATACATAGACATATCAAATGTGACTTTCAAAACAACACATAGACATATTGAATAGAAGAAACAATGTCGTAAACGATAAATAAACAATGTCACGTGTTCACGAGTGTTATAACGCCCAAACGACAACTCTACCTAGCGTTCATCTCATCCCGAGCACATAAGAAGCTTAGCTACTCATGCTTAAGAGAGATCTACAAATTGTTTACAAAATAAAGCATAGAGAACACATAGATCTTCCCTATTCTACGAGCCCACGCATATCCAGCATCTTTTGTGCTAGATCTTGGATGAAATGAGCTTCGGATCTTCACTTTAGCACCTAGGAATAATTTTGATTGATTCTTATGGGTCTTGAGTCGTCCCTTAGGTGTATTTTATCTTTTGGAAGTGAGTTATGTCGTTCTAGATCCAGATCTGGGTTGAGAAGTGCGGCTTATATAGAAACTAGTATTCAACACGGCTTCCTCCACCGACAGACACAGCCGTGTAACAATGCCGAGGCCCCGCATTTGCAGATACTGAATATCAACACGGCCATGTAGATTCACGCCATAAACCATGCAAAGATGCCGATGCTTTCCTCTTTCAATGATGATCTACTCACAGCCGTGTATAATGTCGCTCAAGGCCGTGTGAAATTGTCGAGGCTTACCTTGAATACTGATGATGTTAACACAGCCGTGTTGGGGGACAATAAACCGTGTTGGCTGCAAACATGGCCGTGTTGCTGGTCGGTTGGAGCCGTGTTAACTTGACGAGGCTAACATTGGTGGCTGATACTACAGACACGGTCGTGTTCTCATTAGTATGAAGCCGTGTTGGGTCGTCGAGGCTTAATATCCTGTTTGTGTGATGAAACACGGTCGTGTGGGTGCATCATTAAGTTGTGTTTTTGGTGTTCGAGTTGCTTGTTTCCAATGCAACACACGGCCGTGTTGTTTACTTGAAGAAGCCGTGTTTCTGTTGAACTTGGTAATTTTTTGCCCCATATTCTCTTGATTGGTCTCGATTGTCATCTTATGTTCCTTCAATATCAAAACATAGGTATAATGTTGAATATAAGTACAAGATAACTCAAATAAACCAAGTTACGACCTAAATATGATAGAGATAAACGTATAAAAATACGTTAATCAATACACATTTCGATACCTGAAGCTTCAGATAGACGATCTTTGCAGTTAAGGCTTAGATTCCTTCAACGGTTGATGTAGTCGATGACTGGTTCATCCTTCCATTGGCGAGCCTTAGCGAGTCCGATCATGCTAACCGTGCGTCGAGTGCTATAGAAGCGGTTGAGGAACTCGTGTTCTAGTTGATCCCAACTATCTATGAGTCTAGTTCCAAGTCAGTGTACCAGTCAAAAGCATTGCCCTTCACTGAACGGAAAAATTTCTTGACAGTGCGGTCCCCGTAAGTTCCTGCATCATTGCAAGTTTCGATGAAGTGAACCACGTGTTGCTTTGGGTTTCCTTTTCCATCAAATTGTTGAAACGTTGGAGGTTGGTATCCAAACGACATTTTTAAATTGTCAATTTTTACCGTGTATGGCTTAGAATAAGCCAAAGATGATTTTTAACTTCCGTCATGATGAACTCCTTTAGCTAGTTTATAGAAATCGTCCCATTATTTGAAACATGGAAACTGCCTGAAGGATTCTCGATTTCTCTTTGTTCTTTTCTCGGATGTTCTTCATTTTCTTCATGCACCTCTTCTTGCCTTCTGAATGCATGACTATTATCAGTGTTGTTGCTTTTTCTAGTCAACCTCGCAATATGAGCATCATGTTCTCGCACGTATCTCGTGAGCCCTTCAATTGCTCTAGTTAGACTTGTGATTTGCTCTTCAAAGTCGTGGCATTCGCCATTATGACGGGTACTTCGTCCCACATAGAAGAATCGCTCGAAACTGATCGAGGAGAATGCATCTTTGAGTGCTTGCTCTTGGCATCTTCTCCTTCGAAAACTTCGAGAATAATATTATTCTCCTCGCCGAAAGCAACATGGTGATTTGTCCCTCGAGACTCATTAACCATATTTGACTTGTTCGAGTTACAACACCAATACTTTGACTAGAAGAAGCTGCAGCGGAAGAGTTTGACGAGCTCGTCATTGAAATTTTGTCGAAGAGATGAGAGGTAGAGATGGTCACACTGGGCGTGCCAAAATTTGTAGCGTATTTTCTTTAATTCAAAAATCGAATAATAAAGATAAATAGTACAAACGTAATTTGATTGGATTTTAATATAATTTAGCGGGTTCAATCTCCATATATTCCCATGATTCTTCAAAGTTTGAATTTGGGACCCTTTTGAACGTTTCTTCGTGGGCTTTTAAGCTTGGTCACGAAGTTGACGCTTAGGCTTGGTGACAGCTTTGACAAGAGATTTCTTAATCATGATGCGTAAGTCTTGATCCTCGAGTCTTGATTTTGATCTTTGAGCCTTGAGCTTAATCTTCGATTTTCGAGCCTTGAGCTTGATCTTCGATTCCGATGTCGGTCTTGGTGATCTTGGATCTTCAAGTCTCGATCTTCAGTCTCAATCTCCGATCTTTGATTCTTGATCTTCAATCTTCGAACTTGATCTTCGTTCGTCGATCTTCGAGCCTTCGAACTTGATCTTCGGTCCGAGCTTCGTCTTCGAATCTTCGAACTTGATCTTTGTTCTTCGACCTTGATCTTCGAGCCTTTTGATATTCGATTCGAGCTTCGTCTTCGAATCTTGGAGCTTTCGAACTTGATCTTCTATTCGAGCTTCATCTTCGAATCTTCGAGCTTGTCTTTGAGACTTCGAGTTTCGTCTTCGAATCTTCGAGCCTCGTCTTCGAACCTTCGAATCTTCACTGCCGATCTTCGGACCTTCGCCGCCGATCTTTGAATCTTCATCGCCGAGCTTCGAACCTTCATCTTCGAGCTTCGAGCTTCGAACTTTCGCCGCCGATCTTCGAATTCTTCAAATTTAAGACTTGAATACATAGAACTTGCTGAGAGAATTTGAATCCTTTAAAAGTCTTATATCGTCTCTTGAAGTTCTATATCACTTCGTTGTTCGTTCTTTTCTGAACTTCTCAAGCCCCGTATTCATAGGCGTAGAGAATTGACCAAAATGGAAAGTATAATCCTTAGGTTGATTCTCTCCACATTTAATTTAAGTTTATTTGATTTTTCACATTTAATTTGATTTGATTCAATTTTCCATATTTAATTTGATTCTTTGTTATATTTGATGATTCACTTTACTTATTTTATAATTCTCTACCAGTCTTACCTTATAGGAATTTTTTTTGTATAAAAGGAATATAATATCATCATTTATGATATGAATTTATTAATTTAAATTAGCCTTGTTTAGATTAATTTTATAAAATAGCTATTTAATTAATTGAGTTTTATTATTATTATTATTATTTAGAATTAATTTAGTAAATTCGAAAATTAATTTTATAGAAAATTAATTTTAATTGTCAACAGTTACGTTACGTTAACATAGCATGACATTATTTTTCTTATATACCTTTAAATCTGGGCCATTACTTTTGGATGGTTGTGATTTAATTAATTTCTATTGCAATTTATCTAAAATTAATTCAGAAGATAAAAACAAAAATTAATCCAAAAATAACTTCTCAGTACGTTAGTATACATTATAAGATTAGGTAACTATGTATACATGTTTTGGGTCACTAACTTTGTATGTCAAAATAATTTTGGGACGTGCTTTTAATTTTAGGTTACTAAGTATATATTTTTCGAATTTTGGGTCACTACGTATACATGTTTCAATTTTGGGCCACTATGTTTACAAAGTTAGTTACCAAATGAGTGACCTAACATTGAAAAAATATATACTTAGTGACCAAAAATCGAAAAAATATACTTAGTGGCTTAATATTGAAAACATGCGCTACGTGGCATTCCCCCTCCCCGCCAAATAATCAGAGACGAAATCGGCTCCATCCCGTTCTCTACGTGTACACCTTTTTTTTAAAATATAGTATTTATATTATGATTTAAAAACTGGATATATTATTTAAATTATATTTTAAATATTATCTATAGTAAATTGGGTAGAAATTGTTTATAATAAATTAATAGTATTTGGGTTGCCCACGGTACCCGCCCCATCCCCACCAACGGGGCGAGATGTAGCCACATCCTCGCCCACGGGGATGAAAAATCAAGTTTGTGTGTGTTGAAAAATGATGTGTTTGTATTTCTTTTATCTGATTTATTGTACAATAGATAGCCTATTTATACAAATGATTAGGAGCTAAATATGGTATATAGAGTTGGAGTATATCAAGGTAATTGATCCCGATTTCTTTTATTTGCTTGATTGACTTGACATTGGTCTATAATTGCTTGATCTTTGCCATTTGAGTAACTTGATCCGGTTTCGTTTTATTGCTAGAGCCGAATCTTCAATACTTTCCCTCAAATTGGACTTTGAAATAATTTGATAAGTCCAACTTAGAAAGATAGTGTTGTCTTGTAGTCGCCGTAACTTTTGCATCGGCCAGTCTTTTTGTTGGAAAATGATGTGTTTGTATTTCTTTTATATGATTTCTTGTACAATAGTTAAGCTATTTATACAAATAATTATGAGCTAAATATGGTATATAGACGTTGGAGTTTATCATGTAATTGATCCCGATTTCCTTGATTTTCTTGATTGACTTGATATTGGTTCATAATTGCTTGATCTTTGTCTGATTAGCAGCTTGTTCGAATATGGTAAGTACAAATAATTTTCATGATTATCTCATTCTTCAACACTCCCCTCTAGTTGGACTTTGAAATATTTTGATAAGTTCAACTTGGAAAGATATTCCTTATTATGGTCGTCGTTGCAGCGTGCCCTTTTCTTGCTGGAGTTTGAGACCATCTCTGGGACTCTTCGCTCAAATGTGCTTTTTATACAATGATCATGACCCTTTATACAATTGAAGGTATTTCGAGGGTTCTACCATCTGTATTTGTTGGTGGCTTCTCCGTAGAGTGCGCTTGGGTGATAGCTCCGATGTGTCGGGCACTTGAGTGGCTCTTCCGAGAGCACTTCTTTTCCGTCCTAATGTATGTCAAACAATGTTAGATGGATTTGCGATAAATTAACCATGATCAAAATTTTGTACGTGCAATTCAATGAGAGCTTTTCATCCACATCCTCTCTCAAACATCTCACGAGTCGAACAATTTGGTTGGTGTCCATACTATACTATTGCCGTTCTCTAGTTGTGCCTAAACGCCTCCCTCTCTTAATTGTAGTTCTTTGATCATCCCTTTAAACTGTTGGGGAACATCTCGGGGGTGTCTCTTGGATGTGCGAAATTTAACTTTTTTTCAGGATCCCAGTAAACCCCGGATCGCTTGGAGACACATGGAAATATATTTGATACACATAACGAAACAGCCTTAAAACCCAGTCATACGTAATGTAAAAGACTTTAAGCCGCTTTACCCTCAAAGCGATGAATTGCTAGCTTTCACCGATCTCCTGGTTTGAAACCGCACCTAGGTAAACGCAATCTTTTCTTTCCAAAAGCGTCACGTTGACCCTGAAGTCTATCATCCCGAAAATCCTCCACGTATGGCTCGACCGAGAATGAGAGCTTCTGGTTTTTATCTCTCCAAGATGATTACGGTTTTTGGTTTTGTTACGTTATGTTAGCATATCATGACATTATTTTTCTTATATATATATATATATATATATATATATATATATATATATATATAGTGCCCGACTAATGGTTTATCAAGGCTTTATTAAGTCTAGATACTTAATAACTTGGTCTAATTTTGTTCTAAATAAATATAACGTGTGAGTATTTTTCTAACAAAAGAATACCATGAACCCTAACCTGTAATATTCTTTTCTAAGAGAGACACTGCCAATCCAAAAATGAATACCACGACGTCGGTTTCTTCCATAACCTTTCACCCTTTTTTGTCAAGTTGGTTTTCGCTGTTACTGCCAAGTAATTGAGTAATTTGTTATTTTTATATTAAGAATCATTTTTTTGTACGTGGCAAAGTTTTAATTTGTATTGTTCCCGAAGGTTTGGTATGAGGAACGTTGTTGCCCAATTGGATCACTATTATGAATCTAGTTTCTCTTGAACGAGGTTGTCAACATGAAGCTCAACTCCGAATATTCTTGTAGTTGTTCGATTTGTTTGTGCCAACTGTTGGGAAAGGTACCCGGTTTGTACCCGAGACGCAACGCCCCAAGATACGGTGAGGAATAAAATTTTTTCCGGGTTCCTTCGCAGCTCGGATCGAAAACTCTAATCACGTTGACACGTAATAGGGCGGGTCATACCCGTGAGAGATTACCTTTGAAGCGAGTGGCAGCTCCTCGTCGATTGCGTCGTCGGCCGCGGTCGTGTTGGGTATCGTCTAGATCGTCACGCCGACCTCGCAGTGTACCACGGTTTCGATTCTCCGAAGATGGCTAGCGAGAATTGATCCGTCGCTCGAGAGAGTTTGTTTGTTCGTGTTTCGATTCTCGGGTCGAGAAATTTCGCGTCGATTCTCTTCCCGTGTCATTTTTTTTTTTTTACAAGGGTCTCACCCTTATTTATAGTAGGGGAGGACGAAATTTTCAGCCCTAAAGAAGGCTAAAATCTCGAAATATTTGTTCCTAAATATGAGAGATATTCCTAATTGAATTCAAAATTCTATTAAAGGAACATACTATAAATAGAAAACTAACTAAGATATTAAAATATCTTCAAATATGGTAAATAAATTTCGAAATTTATATAAAATATAAATTCGAATTTTAGTTTTAATAAATAATATTCCAAATATTTTTATTACCATATTTGTAAATTACGAAAATTTCCCTCAAGTCTTTCTAAGCACTTAGCCAAGCCTAAGTCTTAAAGTTAGTTTCATATGAAGTCCGACTTCGGTCCACTTAATGACCCCGAGGCCCAATAAGGCGTGGCATAACGACCCGAGGCCCGTTAAGGCCCAAAACACAATCTCTCCTTCTCAGTACACATTGATGATCCTTTTTAAGCCCGACTCTCTAGGTTCGACTCAATCGGCAAGGGAGGAATCCAAGAGTCCGGTATGTGCCTAGCGAATCCCGCAGTACCGGACAGATCCCGACTTGAGCACGAATTTCGAACTAGTCTCATTCCAGAACCTAACTATAGATTATAGTACTACGTACAAACCCTTCAGCTGTGTCCCGATCGAGTGAGAGCCATGGTATTTGTCAAACTCACTAAACTCGATACTATGATAAAATGACACGAGGCAAATTACCAAACTACCCTCCATGTCTAACATGAGTTAGTTTAATACCTTGGCCAAAGATTTTGTAACTTCCCGTCGTCATTCTCATAGGACACTTGTCTCGATTACTTGCGAGACTGTGAATCCGTACTCCGCGGTCTAAGCCCGGCAATCACAAATATCCATCAAGACCGCATCTGTCCCGCTGACCCATGCAATAGCAAATCGGATCTAGCGAAACCAGTTATAGTCAAGACTTCAAAGTCAACTCCGTCAAAGCCCCTTTCGGTCTAAGGTTCAAGCAGACTACTATAGTTTTGTCGTCGATCATTGACACTCCTTGAGTAATAAGCCATGTTTGATCGTACGAGAGGCGAGTCAGTGTCCATGAAACGATTCAATCCCTTGATTCGACTCGTATCACAAGTCATGACTTCCGCTTCCAAGCGGTATATCGGCACACGGTAAGTCATCTACAAATAAGCCATGATTGGTTTTCAAGCACCCAACTGAAACCTAAGGCTTATGGACATTTTATGTTCGAGGTTAAGAGTCCACTGGTGCCTTCCTCTCTCGTACCCATCGAGAACAGTGACTCAACTCGACACATTTGGATTTATTCATTTATTGCTTTACCCGATGCTAAGTAAAGAACTCCTATAACCAATAAACGAATAATGTCTTTATTAATACGCAAAACAATGTTTGATTACATTGACAATCGAATGATAAATAAGCTAATGCCCTATACATATCCAATCCTCGTATAGCATTCGAGGGCATATCCCTAACACCAACGTATCAAATATTATACGAACGTTAACCGAGGATAGGTTTTGGTGAAAACTATTAAATGAATTGGAGGTAAAATATAATCAAAATGAAATGTTGGTTTCTTGTAAATAATAATAGTGAAAAATTACAATATTAAAGAGTATGTGGTATAAATGAAAATAAAAATAATTAAAATTTAAAAAGTTGATTAGTTTTGTAATATTTGAAGAAAGTTAACTAGTTTTGCAATTTAAGTTTTAGGTGATTATTTTTGCCATTCTCTCACTATCACTCAAGTCTCGATAAACTCAACTGATGTCCAACATTTGTATATCGGCAACCTTAATGACACAATGCCTGTTAAATATTTGTTTACGTGTCTCTATAATAGATACTACCTCGGCGTTCCTTTTAAGTCCGGCCTTCTCGGTTTGTCTCACTGGGAGGAATCCATGAGTTCGGTATTCACCGAGTCAATCCCGTGGTACCGAACCAACCCCGAGTCGCAGCAGTATCAAGCTTGATAGAAAACAGGAATCAGACCCCTTTACTCGCTTAGTAAGTTTCGAATGAGAGAATACCTCTCACATAAGCACATAAAGCATGCATATCACGTCAAACCAACACGCACATAATTTATACTAAAACCTAGTTCGATTACAAGACAATCAATGCGGACTACATCTAATTTGTCATATTAAATTTGTTTTATACTAAATACACGTCTTTGACCTTCATGGGTGACTTCAAGTTCTCGAAACGCTATTTGGGCTTTTATTGGGCCAGGCCCATTGGGCTTCTTATTGGGGTGGGCCTTGCCTTAAGCCCATCATGGATACCGAATCGGACTGGGCCCTTTTCTTAGTTCGCCCATGGCTTTATATTAGTCCAAACTTGATTTAAGGCCCAAAAGTGAATGGAATTGGGCCTGGACTAACTAGAGCCCATTAGGGTTTCTAAATCCCAATGGCCCAAAACAACATCGCCGCCAGATCAGAACCAGACGACATTGGAGCCGGAGTTTCACCCTAGAATGACGTGTCCCAGCCCCGACCCAGCGTTACGCATTTCACGCGCGTTGCGAGCTGCTATGTGTCTCGGATTTTTCGGCGAACAATGGTTGCCATACAGCCTCGTTGCGGGCAGCTATGCGTCGTCGGAGTCAGGACGTCGCCCTAGACAACCATGCTGCTCTGTCCCAGCCCGGCGCATTGACGGAAGGTCCATTCATGCGCGTACTTCTCACAGGTAACGGGTGTGGGCAGATCCGTTGCTTTTTGGTTAACGGCGTGCTATGATAACTTCGCTCCCCCCATACCAGAACAGCGCCTTCCCGGAGTCAGAGCTTTGAGTCGGTGGGCTGCACTGCTCCAGTCCGACGTGTCTCCAGAATGCCTCTCGTCCGTGGTTGCACACACGACGAAGAAAAATTGAACCCTAGAACCGGTTTTTGCCGTGCGTTCAACGATCGACCTTGGTGATCCAAGACCGCTGCTCCACCGTAAATTGTCGGGTCCCAGCCAGAGAAACGACTCGGCCTTGGATTTATACCGAGCGTGCGTGCGATGCACGTTCTCGGCTAATCCTTGGTCTATTGATTTGGAATCCATTTATGCTCTTTTTTAATTCGAGCCTCGCTCTCATACCACTGTTGGGGAACGTCCCGAGGTGTCCCTTGGACGTGCGGTTCAAAAAAATTTTCCGAGATTTCCGTAAACCTCGGATCGCTCATAGACACATAGAAATATATTGATACAAATAATGAAGCAACCTCCCCAATCAAAAGTAAAGAAAAAGAGTTTCAACCGCTGTACCCTCGAAGATAATAGTTGCTAGCAAACGCAAAAGAGGAGTCACCCCGACCCCGATGATGTATCAAGAACCGAACTGCTCCTCGTATGGCTTGATGTAGCTCGGCCTATAAATTCAAGAGAGTGGTCGAATGCTTCCAAGAACAGCACTTCACGTTTTTCTTTTGTTCTGGCTAATGATGGTTTCGCTCTTAACTTACGTTGATTAGTTGCTTGCTTAGGGTTTAACATGTATATATATATAGATCAAATCTTGATGAGCAAGCCAAGATAACGTCAACATCTTAAAAATGTTTTTATTAATCATGTGCGAATATTTAGCCACTTATATCTCACGTTTAAGTCCCGTACTATTATAAGTAAAGCACTAACCAAATTAAGTATAAGTTGTTCAAAATGGTCGTTTATTTCTCAACAACCTTAGACTAAGTAGTTTCGAATTTGATTCCAAGTATATTTTGTATCCTTACTAATTTTAGCCTTGTAATTTTCGAATATTAATATATAATATTACTTTAATTTCGAAAATTGTGTAAGGTATTAACCTTATATTCAGGTTAGTCTAAATAATTAAATTAAGTTTATTATCAAATAATAACTTAATATTATAAATATATATTAATTTCGTCCATGCCTTTAGCCTAAGGTTAAAATAATTTGGAGCACTTACAGTATCACTCATGTCTCGATAAGCTCAACCGATGTCCAACAATCATATATCGTCAACTTTAACGACACAACGCCCGTTAAGTATTTGTTTAAGTCTCTCTATAATAGATACTACCTCTGGGGTCTTTTTCAAGCCCGACCCTCTTGGTTCGTCTCAGCCGGCACTCGAAGGAATCCATGAGTTCGGGGTTCACCTATTCAATTATGTGGTACATAACCGATCCCGAATTGAGTACGAAAGTGATCTAATCATAATTCACGAACCGACTATAGATTTTCGGTCCTACATATAACCCATGTCTTGGTCGAGCGAGACTCATGGAACCCTCAAACTCACTAACTCGGCTCTATGACAAATCCGTGACTGGCGAAATTACTAAACTACCCCCAACGTCCCATGTGAGTCAGTTTATTGCTCTGATCAGAGACTTAGTAATTTCTCGTCCCCAAATATGCAAATGACATGTATCTCGATTACTAACTAGAGAGTGAATCACTCTCGACGGTCAAAGCCCGACAGTCACCCTTTGTTGTCAAGACCGCATTTCGTCGCCGATCGATGCACTTGGCAATGGGCCTAGCAAAGCTAGTAACAAGTCAAGACCCAAAGTCAACACCGTCAATGACCCTTGCAGCCCAAGGTTCATGTAGACTACTATAGTCAATCGATCGATCCAAGTGAATGATTGCCATAATCACTTAAGATTTGTCAACAAATAAGTCGTGATTGGCAATTTCAGCATTCAACTGGAGCTTAAGACTTATGGACATTTAACGTTTGAGGATAATAGCTCACTGGTACCCCCTCTCTCATCTAACGAGAATCAGTGACTAAACTCCAAACATATGGGTTTTATTTATTTGTCTTCTCATTGGATGCCAAGTAAGAAATATTGGAAATAAATAATTTGCCTTACGAATAAAATAGAACGAACAAATTTTTATTCCATAGATAAAATCGTTCAAATATAAATCAAATATTACATTGTTCGTCTACGACCTATTACATTTCATCTTCGAATGACATTTCGATGGTAATCCCTAACAATCTCCCACTTGCACTCAATGTCATTGGTATGATATATCAACACCATTTTATCGAGGTATCTATCAAGCACGGCTTGTCATAGAGGCTTGGTGAATGGTCGGCCACGTTTTCCGCAAACGCTATCTCATGCACGCTATATAGCCACTTCCAACGAATACACGCAACACGTGGTATTTTCTTTCTATATATTTGGATTTACTATGAGATCTAGGTTCCTTGGCTTGCGCGATTGCGGCGCTATTTGCCGCACGACAGTGGTAACGGTCGATCTACAATGCGTGGAACAACTTGAAGTTTTTCCAAGAACTTTCTCATCCAAACACCTTCCTTAGCTGCCTCAGAGGCTGTTATATGCTTCGTTTCAATGGTGAAATCAATACTCTTTCTTTGCTTGGAACTCTATCAACTGCTTCGCCATTGAAGCGTATAGATGAAACCAAAAGTGGATTTTCGGTCATCCACATTTAACTGAAAGTCTGAATCTGTATAACCATATACTTATCTACATTACCGTAGACCAGTATTATATCCTTGATCCGTCTTAGGTACTTTAGTTTTCTGTCGCCCAATGTTCGTTACCTGGGTTAGCTTGATATCGACTAATTACGCTCACAACATATGCGATGTCTGGTCATGTACATATCATCGCGTACATCAGGCTATCCACTGCGGACGCATATGGAACTCCATTAATCTCTTTTCTATCTTCCTCGCTACGCGGACACATAGGCTTCGAGAGATGAATCATGTGTCGCATATGTAAGAACCCTTCTTAGTTACATCCATATTTTATCTTTTGAGGACCTTTCTAAGTAAAGGGCCTGGGGTAAACTTATCATTTTATTCGTTCGATCTCTAAAAGGGCGAATTCACATAACGTAGGTCACTTCTCCTAAGTCATTTGTGGAGAACTCGGTTGAAAGTCACGCCTTCACCTCTGAGAGCAACCCAATATCGTTTCCTATCAAAAGGATGTTGTCAACATACAGTACGAATAACGATATCTGTAGAATTTTCTATCATCGGGGCCCGCGCACATGCGCTGCATGTAGGAGGGAAGAACGTATAAGCTTGAAGGGGTTCCTTCCTAAAATCAATTGGTGATAGGAGGAGTGACCCATCAAGCTTTTATAACGATCAATTTTTCTCGTCGTAAACAATGTGAGACATTTGGCCCTCACATGTGATATTCTTCACACTCTCTCCTCACATGTGAGCCTGTTTCATTTTTTCTATCGGACGAGAACGCCATTCTTTTCGAACCCGCCGTATATTTTTTTTCAAATTCAGTCGGATGAGGAACGCCATTCTTTTCGAACCTCAAGGATTCGCCCGAATCTTTCGCTCCGATACCATGTAGAATTTTCCAACACGGGCCTGCGCACATGCGCCATACGTAGGAGAGATTGTCATATAAGCTTGATGGGGTTCATTCCTAAAACCAATTGGTGATAGGAGGAGTGGCGACTGAAGGATCAGATCTATCTGAAGCTCATGATTAATAGGAAATGTAAGAGACTTCAACTCTTCAGTCCATAAGCTTAGTAACAGGTCTCTTTTACTCACTCGTGATGAATAGGAAATGTAATAGACTTCAACTCATGATGAATATACGACAAGAACCAGGACTATTTTACTCACTTAGTAAATTTCAAACAGGATAATACGTCTCACATAAGCACATAACGGATAAGCTTATCTCCCTGTTGAAGCCTTTATGTATCACATATAAGTGTCAATTAATTGTTAAAAAAATCTGAAATGAAATTCGGTCTTTTATTGGACCACGTCCATTTAAGGCCCATTGGGCTTCTTTTTGGGTTGGGCCTTGCCTCGGGCCCATCAGGGTTGTCGAATTGGGCTGAGCCTTTCCTTAGTCTATTTATGTCACTATATTGGTATAAGCCGTACTTAAGACCTAAAAGCGAATAGAGTTGGGCCTAGACTAACTAGAGACCATTCGGGTTTTTAAACCTCAAAGACCCAAAACAACAATGTCGCCTTCCATGGCTGCTTGATTAGAACCAGACAATGTTGGAGCCGAATTTTCAACCCCAACCGACGCATCGCAGCTTCGACCCCGTTAAGTTTTTTTAAGTCGCTCTTTAATAGATACTACCCCCGGTGGTCCTTTTTAAGTCCGACCTTCTTGGTTCGTCTCAACTGGAACTATGAGGAATCGATGAGTTCGGTATTTCTCCTAGTGAATCTGGTGGTACCCAACCCATTTCGCGTTGCCCTTAACAAATAACCCCATCAAAACGGATAAGCTTATCTCCTTGTTGAAGCATCATAACATAAATACATATAAGTGCCAATTAATTGTTAAAAAAAAATCTGAAATGAAATTTGGTCTTTTATTGGACCACGTCCATTTAAGGCCCATTGGGCTTCTTATTGGGTTGGGCCTTGCCTCGAGCCCATCAGGGTTGCCGAATTGGGCTGAGCCTTTCCTTAGTCCATTTATGTCACTATATTGGTAGAAGGCTTACTTAAGACCTAAAAGCGAATAGAGTGGGCCTAGACTAACTAGAGACCATTCGTGTTTCTAAACCCCCAAGACCCAAATCAACAATGTCGCCTTCCATGGCCGCTTGATTAGAACCAGACAATGTTGGAGCCAAATTTTCAACCCCAACCGACGCATCGCAGCTTCGACCCCGTTAAGTTTTTTTTAAGTCGCTCTTTAATAGATACTACCTCAGTGGTCCTTTTTAAGTCCGACCTTCTTGGTTCGTCTCAACTAGAACTGTGAGGAATCGATGAGTTCGGTATTCTCCTAGTGAATCTGGTGGTACCCAACTTCGCGTTGATTACGAAAGTGATCTAATCATAATTCACGAATCGGCCATAGATTTTAGTCCTACGTATAAATCCTTCACCTATATCCCGGTCGAGCAAGAGTCATGGAATTGTCAAACTCACTAACTCGGCTTTATGATGAATTCGTGACTGACGAAATTACTAAATTGGCCTCAACATCCCATGTGAGTTATTTTATTGCTATGGCAACAGACTTAGTCATTTATCGTCTCCAAATATGCATATGACATATATCTTGATTACTAGCAAGATAGGAATCCCTCTCGATGGTCAAAGACCGACAATCAACCTTCGTTGTCAAGACCGCATTTTACCGCTGACCTATGCACTCGGCAATACGGGCCTAGTAAAGCTAGTGACAAGGCACGACCCCGAATATAACACCGTCAGTAACCCCTTTAGTCTAAGGTTCACATAGAGTAATATAGTCAATTGATCGATCATTGACACTCCCCGAGTAGTAAGCCATGTGATCGTTCGATTACGAGTCAGTGTCCAAATACAAGATAATCCCCTGATTCAACTCGTATCAATGTCACGACTTCTCACCTTTCAAGTGAATGATTGGCATAATCACTTAAGATTCGTCAACATATAAGTCGTGATTGACAATTCCAACACCCGACTGAAGCCTAAGACTTATGAACGTATTTAACGTTTGAGGATAATAGCTCACTTGTGCCCCCTCACTCATCAAACGTGAATCAGTGACTAAACCCAAACATTTGGGTTTTATTTATTTGCTTTCTCACGAATGCCAAGTAAGAAAAATTGAAGAAATAAATAATATGCCTTGTGAATAAAAGAAAAACAAATAGAATTTTTATTCCGTAAATAAAATATTTGAATACATCGTTCAAGTATAAAAGCAAATATACATTGTTCGTCTATGACCTATTACATTTCATCCTTCAATGGCATTCCGATGGCATATTCCTAAGATAAACTTGTTGCTTGTATTGCGGATAATATAGACCGAACAATTACAAGTAATATATATATATATATATATATATATATATACACGTCGGAACGGGTCGACCTAAAGCCTGCCAAAAACCTCCATTTGCCGCGGCGAGCCCATATTTTAAAATAGAGGCCCGCTCCGTCGGGCAGTTGTTGATGGTCACAAACTTCTGTGAGGCTTTTGGTCGAAGACCATAGCTGCGTGAACCAAGCAACAAAGTGAAACCTAAGAGTGGTGTTTGGTAAGTCTGTTTAGAAATTTATAAGAGCTGACTGATATAGAACCGGTGTGGTTAAAATGAAATGGAGCTTAAATTAGAATCCTGATGTATTTGGTTCGATTTGAGAAGGTAATAAGCTTCTGAATCTCGATTGGAGGGGATGTAATAATAGGTTTCATCATCCTATTATATAGTGAACTGAAACCTAGCAAGCGGAGATGGATATGCAAAACCAATCGAACTTCAATTCATCATGTAATAATAGATTTCATCATATCTTGTTCTCGCCACCTGGAAACTTTCATCATATCCTTCTCAAAACTCAAACTATGTTGTAGAATTCGGACTATGTGCTATGCGGTGCCTTCCGCGGCGAAAATCAACAAGGCGGGCGATTCGGTGGAACTGATTCATCGGTTATGCAGTCGCTTAATCAGTTCAATTTTTTTTTCGGAAAAAAAATTCTAAATACAAAAAATATTGTTAAGATTGACACTATTTATTTAGAAGGATAAATTTGATGTACCTTTACTTTGGTATAATATCATATTTGATATATGAAAATTAAAAAATTAAAAAAAAAAAGCAGGTATATTGTCTAATTTCCATCTGGACCGTCTAGGCGCTAGGCCGGGGCACCGGCTATACTAGAGAAGTTTACAACACTTCTCATAACTACATAAGTGATTGTTTTCCATTTTGTTTAAAATATCTTCACACCTCTCATGTTGGAATTGCGAAAACCCTGAATATGAAAAGTATTTCAAAAATCCCATGCGAGCTGGCTTGCCTAGGCCGCTTCGTGACGGGAGTAAAAAATGCGGCCTAGTCTGCCCTGTTCGAGGGCATGGCGGCCCTCGGGCCTTTTTTTACATCTATATTTCTTTTTTTATCCCTAGTCACAAACTCATGAAAACTCTAGAGTTGCATGGAACATATACATGCATCATATATAATCCAAGTAACACCAAGATGTAACAAAATAAATCTAAACGAACTTTCGCCACTAATCGTTGATACTACTGATATACATTGCTGCCATCTTTTAAATCATTCTGTTTTGGATGGTGGTGGCTCTGATTCTTGACTCAAAATCTTAGTTTTCCAAAGTAGTCTGCTTGATATTCTTATATTCACTCTCTTAGTATTAGATAAAGGTTCACTAATTGTGGTCATTCGATAAATGGAGTCCATGGTGGATCGAGATTAAGAGTTCTCCAACGGTCGATGATCAGACGAGAAGCACCAATATATTAGGCCCAGATTAGTAATGTGGTTTACTACTTTCGTGTTTATTTTTAAAATGATGTGTTAATGCCTTACGTGCCTTATGTGCTTCCGTGCTTATGTGCTTGATTGATACCGTAATCTCCCACAAACTAGCTACTAAGTGAGCAAAATGATTTGTTCCTTGTGTTCTACCAGGCTCAGTTGCCTTTAGAGGGTTCGATTTGCGGTTTGTTCGGTTAGAGCCGGCGTTGTGCATCCGGTCTTGTCTATTTTGTAAGCAAACATATGTTGCAATTAGATAGTTATCCCTGATATTTCCATTGAGCCGGTAAGGATCAATGGCTAAGACAATGTTAGTCGAGACATCCATGGAATGAGTTCGTGTAGAGCACATTCGCTGGACTGTTAGATGTGCCAATAAAACGTCACATGTTAAGGCTCGTTTAAGTAAGTCGGAGATATTAACTCCACTATGTTACTCAACGAGGCTTCCAAAATCTCTACTGGGAGTTTGAGATTTTGTTAACATAATTGGAGCCAAATGATACAAAAAGTCCTTTGCATTAATGGTACGGAAAAATCTAACACATGTCTTTATCTTATGCAATTATTTGGGTTTTTCTATATTTTTACACAACGACAAACTTAATGATGAGACACTCGGTGATAACCGATTGGTCCAAGCATCAGATAGAAGCCCATGATATAATATTATTTGTCAGGCCCATCATGAGTTATCATGTGGCCTAGAAATATAACCTGAGAATCATTCTCGGTTATGAATCATTGGATTATGTCATCGACTCTGACGTGACACCCGCTTTAAAAGCGAAACAAGTGATGAGGTTCGTGGTGCCTTCACTAAAAGTCAAGAGGATGAGTCCATCACCTTTAGGTGGTGGGGCACGGGATGGGGATTAGATCCCCGCCCCCGCCCCCGCCCCCGCCCCTCCCCGGTTGTCGTCCGACGTTCAGCCATTTAGTTTAGACAAAGGGGTCAACCTGAAAATTGAAGTAAGTTAAGGGACTAACTAGTAACGTTGATTTGGTGGCTTGGCATCTGAATCACCAATTTAAAACTACTTAAACCCTAACAGCGGATTTCAACTTTTCCCACAGAACCCAATCACTCGTTTTGTGGCGGCTTCAACTCGTTATCTCCATCTCTTTCTCTCAGTTGAAATCGAAAGATCTTGTTTGTTGACTTTTATACATCATGGCTGCTGTAGCTCCTTCGGCAGATCGTATCCTGTTCTGATTTGTATGTTAGATTTGGTTATAATTTCATTTCGTTTGTTGTTTTGAGCACAACAGATGCGCGTTTTTATTGGTTAGGGGTTTACATGTAGTAGTCGATCCGAGAGTTCGAGTCCGAGTTAGATTCTCGTGTACGGTTTTTGATTGATTTGAGCACGGCGTGATTTGGCTGTTTAGGTTTGTCATGAGTATATCAGTTGGTGATATTTCTTTAATGTTTTCTCTTGTGCTCTCAGTAGGGAATTTTGTCAACTATCTGTGTTCTGCGACCTTTTTTTCACTGTTTGAATTTCACAGAACTTTGGGTTTCGTCGCTAGGATCACTTTATTGAGATCCTTTCTTTTTACCCTTGCTCATGTTTTACTCGGTACTTGTTGTCAAAAGTTTTGTGATAGTTGGTTAAGGTAGTTTAACTTGTTTTTTGAAGCAAAAGATGAACAAAATAATGTGGGATGATTTTATTTAGATGATTTAGCTAAAAGTCCTCAATTTTTAGCCTCACCTATTATTTCTAATCACATTTTAACATATTGGTGGAAACAATTTTGCACCTTAATTCCATGTTTGACAGAAGCTACAGGTTTGTTGCAAAACTTGTCCTTGGACTCATCAGCTAAGACTGTTGAAATCCAGGATGCTACAAAGAAGGTGTTCTTAAATTCCTTGTCAAATTTTGTATCTTATATGTTTGAATCATGAACTATTCTCTGCGTATGTTAACATTTAACAATTAACAATGTTTAATTTCTGACGCTGATGCAGCCTTCTGCTAATTCAGGTAATGTGGGAAATGTGTTTCAGACAGATCGATCTGTCACGCCTATATTGCCAGATTTTGTGGATCCAGCACATTACGTTCACCCAAGCGGGTATCAGTACTACTATGGTGGTGCGCATGTCCTTAAATTTACTCTCGTATTCCATCTTTACTCCTCAATTTTACAGTAATATCCAAATTTCACTATTTTATGTGTGTTCTGTCCTTCGCGATTTTCCCTTTACTGACAAGCTGTTATTACTAAATTTATCCTTGTTTGTGCACATAGGGTATGACGGCAATGCTATTGACTGGGATGACTATGTAAAATATTTAACTCCAGATGGAGCAGAGATGACTCCTGTACGTTATCTAGGCATGTTAAAACTAAGCTTGTTTACAAGTTGCTTAACCGTAAAGTTCGATGTATTTATATTTATGTGGCTAATTATACAGGGTGTTTATGGGGAAAACGGATCGATTATGTATCCTGCATATGGATATCCTCCTTACTCACCTTACTCACCTGCTGGTTCCCCTGTTCCAACCATGGGACATAATGGTCAGCAATATGGAGCTCAGCATTATCAGTACCCATCACCGTATTTCCAATCACCGACCCATAACAGTGGTTCATTCCCCACAGCAGCTGCTTCTGCAAAAGGCGATGGAGCTAATGACCGAGCACCTTTAGCTGGGGCAGATAAAAACTCAAAGTCTAATGGAATTGTTAATAACAGTGGTACAAAGGGAACTAATGGTGCAGCAGCTCCAAAAGCTACACACCATAACTCATCTTTTAATGCTAATGGCTCCTATGGAAATGGTTGTTATCCAGGAGGTTTTCCTGCTTCTGGTTATCAGGATCCCAGATTTGCATTTGATGGGTTACATTCACCAATTCCATGGGTAGAAAGCCCCTATTTTTCTGATGGGCATCAAAGACCTGCTACTCGTTCAGATGTGACGTCAACTCCCGCTAATAGAAACTGTGTTAATTCTTCTAGAAATCAGAATTACCATCCCCAATTATTGGTATGTCATTTAGGCTGAAAATTTCTGATGTACCTTTCCAATTTTGTTCCTTTCTTGGGAAAACTAAGTGTTTTGTATCAATCATCTTTTCTTGTGATGCGAGCTTATGTATCTTATCCACTTATAGATTTCTACCTTCGCTCTTGTCTCTATTTTTTTCCGCTACATGTACAATTTAATTGTCTTTGAGTAATTTACTTCCAATTATTGTCTGTCAATCATCAGCTGCATCCTGTGACCCTTACTGGTATTACTTATTGTTCCATTCGTAGGGTTTGCACCAGACGAAGCCCTTGTCTTTAGTGAACACGGCCAGTGGATACTATAACACAATGTACCCAAATAAGCTGTATGGAAATGGCTACAGGTCAAGTATGGGTTATGGCGGCACTGGTTCTGATAGTAGAGGCAATGGACGCAGCTGGATGTCTGTTGACAGCAAGTATAAGCCTCGTGGACGAGGAAACAGCTTCTATTGCTATGGCAACGTTAATATTGATGGTCTGAATGAATTGAACAGAGGACCCCGTGTGAAGAGCTCGAAGAACAGTAAGGGTTTAACTCCTGTAGCGTTGGCTGTCAAAGGGCTGCAAAACATCTCTTCAACTCCATCAGCCGATAATGAAGAGAAGTCAATTGCCACCCCTGATCATGAGCTCTACAACCGATTAGATTTCCCTGAAACGTATGCTGACGCCAGGTTCTACGTCATCAAGTCGTATAGCGAAGATGATGTCCATAAGAGTATCAAATACAATGTATGGGCTAGCACCCCAAATGGTAACAAAAAGCTTGATGCTGCTTACAGTGAAGCCAAACATTCTGAGTCCTGCCCTATTTTCCTTTTCTTCTCGGTGAGAGGGTTTTTACATGCAGTAACTTGTACATTATTATTCTGTATCTGTATTTTTATACTGGTTATTTCCTGTATTTATTTACCAGGTAAATACAAGTGGTCAATTCGTCGGTGTTGCGGAGATGGTTGGGCATGTTGACTTTGACAAGAGTGTTGAGTACTGGCAGCAGGACAAGTGGGTTGGTTGTTTCCCCGTGAAGTGGCACATTGTTAAGGATGTACCAAACAGTTTGTTGAAGCACATTATCCTTGAAAACAATGAGAACAAACCAGTAACTAATAGTAGGGACACCCAAGAGGTAATAATCTTAGAGGTTTTGTATGCTTGCTCGATCTTGTCTAATCCATCCGGATTTTTTACAATTAACATAAAAATTTGATTTTTATCGCAGGTTAAGATGGATCAGGGTCTTCAGATGCTCAAATTTTTCAAGGATCACACCTATAAACAGTGCATCTTGGATGATTTTGATTTCTACGAGGAACGACAGAAGAGAATCCAGGAAAAGAAGGCCAAGAACCTCCAATACCAGAAACAGGTAGGTAGTTAATATTTGATACCGGTTGGCTGTATTTGTATGTCATTGGTATGTGATATTGAACCATTGTTTGCGTGTTTCGGCGATCGTTCTCAGGTCCGTGATTGGAAAGACAAGTCTGTTGAAAAGCTGAGCAGGGAAATCCCGAATGGTGGTGATGTTAAGTCTCAAAAGTCAACAGCAGAGGTTTCCCCGGTTCTGGAGGAAGCTAATCAGATTAATGGTGATGGCAAGACCTTTGAGACCATTCCCGAGACCAAGATTGCGGCGAATGGTGTAGCTGAAGGCTTTTAGCTTAAAGACGTGCAAAGGGTAGCACGTGTATGGACAAAGGAAGATACCCACACTCTCTGAAAGATGCTGAAAGAACGGAGTTATTCATATGATATATGAAGAGAGCATTTACTTGGCTGCCCTTTTTACATTCTCATTGCGTCAGAGATCTCTAAGGTTCCAAACTAGTGAAAATTTAAAACAGTGCCGAAGAGCGAGCAGAAGCGGTGGGGAGCCCGCATGTGGTACTGGTGATGGGGTAATGATAAATCTCTCGTCTTTTTTGGGTTTCTTCTCCTTTCCTTTTCTTAGTATTCAATATGGTCTTATTTCTATATTTCTTTCCCTTTTAAATGCTAGTTTTTCCTTCCTTTTGTTTTTAATTGGTGTTTGTTTTGGGTTCTTAGTTTCTCTCGTCCTTGGCTAGAAGGGAAAGAACGAGTTCGTTAGGGCAAAAAGAAGAAAAAATTGCTTCGTTTATGTGTGGTTTTCAGAGTTTGTTAACTTTCTCTTCACTGAGTAGTATTTGCTGTTTGATAATGAGAAAACAAAACATCCCCAGCACTCTGCACAGTCTGAAACTTTTTGGAACAAGAAGACAGTCTGAAACTATTTATTAACTCTGTTTGGTCTGCGGGATTTCTTCGTTGATAATACGAAAGAAGACAACGTTATTACGGTAAAATTTTATTAAATTGATATATTTGGACCGAACAAATTTATTAATTACAAGAGTTATTAATTAATCAATATTTATATATTGATTTATATGAAATGTTCAATTTTCAAATACCTATCAAACATTCATTTAATTACCATACTGTGTATATATCAAATTAAATAATTCAATTTGACAAAATCATTCAGTTTGTTACCTTTCTCGTGATGAGATTCAAAGTTCAATTAAAAAACAAAAGAAAAATGAGTATTTTCAAGAATTTTTTTATAAAAATATGGAAAATTATGATAGGTAACCCTACGTTTAAGGCTTTTTCAATTTATGTCAATTATTTTTATGTTTCAGTATGTATCTTTCCGTTTACGGCTTTTTCAAGTGATATCAGGCTATTTTGCAGTTCCTGTGTGTTTAAGTCCTTTTCACTTTGTGTCCAAATAAATTGAACAGTTACTATGTGATGGTCACGTTATACATATAGTATAGATTGTAGTACAAAAGTTATCATCTGTCATTCTCGATCACTATATAAATAATCAACTTCACATAATAACTGCTTAATTTATTTGGACACCAACTGAAAAACCTTAAACTCATCGGTAACTACCGAAATAGAAAAATAGTTTAGGTACCAATTAGAAACACATTAAAACATGGGTCCCTACCTGGACTGAAAAATTGGTTTGAACACCAATTGGAAAAGCTTTACACACAGTAATATCTGCCTTAAATGAAAATTACTTTGAGCATCAACTGTAAGTCTTAACACATAGTTACCAATCAAAAGTTCCTTAAAAATATCATGTGATATTTTTTGGAATGATTAGTTTATATTTATATGGGCCCTATATGAATCATAAAAAATATATTATCATATAATTTAAGCGAGTTTATCAATTTAGTACGTTCTCTTTGAGTCGGGACCAACAAAAAGTATTATCTTAAAGAGTTTACTATAATATAGTATTAACTTATCAAGTTTATATTGTATATCAAGCAATGGTACATACGTTTTAAGGGTCGTGCACTTACAACTTGCTTTCCTTTTCCAATCGAAATCTTTATACTAATACAACCTAAACACTCGCTGAATTATAACCCACATGTGGTTTGAAAAATAAGCATAAAAACTCACATGGTTCTAAAATAGCGTAAAATCTCTTCATTGTCATTTCACCTAGTAATTGGGGGGTACAATGCTATGTTTTAAAAAACACATGGGGTACGATGCTATGTTTTCGACAACACAAGGGGTATTGTGCTAAGTTTTAAACAACGTCGGGGATACAATGTTAAGTTTTAGATAACACAAAAGAGTTTTGCGCAATAAAAAAAACATAAGGTAGTTATGTACATTAAGTATAATCACACGAGGATATTGCATAATTTACCCTTAAATTGAAGTTAACTAGTTCTTCATCCATCATTTGACCCTGCCATATGCAACCGACCGAATTGTTGCATAAATCTGCAGTATTTTCTCAGCAAAATTATAAGATTAGGTCACTAAGTATACAAGTTTTCGTTTTTGGGTTATGTTTGATAATTACAAAAGTAGGTTACTAACTTTGTATGTCGAAACAATTTGGGCCATGTTTTCAATTTTACGTCACTAATTATATATTTTTTCGATTTTGGGTCACTAAGTATACATGTTTCATTTTTGGGTCACTATGTTTACAAAGTTAATTACCAAATGAATGACCCGAAATTGAAAAATGTATATACTTAGTAATCCAAAATCGAAAAATATATACTTAGTGACCTAAAATTGAAAACACGACCCAAAATTGTTTTGACATACAAAGTTAGTGACTTACTTTTGCTATTATCAAACATAGTGATCCAAAATCGATAACATGTATACTTAGCGATTTAATCTTATAATTTTCCGGTATTTTCTGTCAAGATTCTCGCAACGTGTGACATAAGACCTGTTTGTTGCCTCATTCTCATTTCATTCTTTTCTTTTTGGTTAGTCTCTCGCTTCCCGACACAGAGGCACATTCGAAATTAGTAAGGTGAAATCATACAACATATGACGTCAACTCGTGAAAAGTGTGACAAAAATTATGTACAATGTGCGGGATTTTAACATTTTGTCCCCGATGTTTGGCCTATGGGCGGTTCTTGTCCCCATTTTCCCGAGTTACAGTTTCAGTCCATAATGTTATCGATTTTGAGCGTTTTTGGTCCCCGGTTAACTTAATTGTGTATGTTTGGTGAGAATTTAACACGTTACAGGCACCTGATTTCATTTTAATCGACTTAATTGCTCATAAATCATCTTCTTCTATTTGGAATGAAAGACTTGGGGGAAGATTTAGGGCATAAATTCGAACTAACGATTCAATTATAACAATGAGATGTCCTGAGCGTTTAAGTCGACGTGAGCACATTCTTTGGGTTGTAATATGAAAATGGAACGTTTTAAGTTCGAAAGAGTGAAATCAAGTGTGTGTAGCGTGTTAAATTGCCTCCAAACATACGATTAAGTTAATCGGGGGACAAAAAATGCCCAAAATCGGTAACATTTGGCACTGAAACTGTTACTCGGGAAAATGGGAATACAAAATGACCATAGGCCAAACAACGGGACTAAAAATGTAAAAATCCCTACAATATGTGATGCACGTTTAGTATCACCTAGTTAGGGTGTGCATTCGGTACTAACAAATCGAACTGAAACAAAATTTCAGTTAATCGAATTTTCGTGTTCGATCATTATCAAAACGGAAAACAGAAATACTCTGTTCGGCATATTTTTTAATTTTTTTTGTTAATTGTATGGTTGACCGAAATTTCAGGAAAAAAATCATTAAAAAAAAATCCACGCCAATGTTCACTGCGCTTTTCAATTTCTCAAAACGGGCAAAATGGCTGAGTTTTACTAGTGGAAGATACATAATTTTCGGTCTAAGGCGGGGTTGGTCGGTGATGGTCGGACACTGACCGTGATGGACTAAACAAAGTAAAATAAGCAATTACAATACACACACTAATCAAAGAGGTCCATAAAAGACTGGTCGAAAGGGCATGTCATGGAATATCTGTAGAAGTATTTTTCTGATATGAGCCACCGATAGGGTTCGTTGTACGAAAAAGGAGAAGATAATGCAGTCCATTGAAGTGAAAAACATAGGAACATCATTAGGAGACGTCCTCGGGTCCTGTCCAGTGAGCTGTGACAGTTGTGCTGACTAGAGAGCAAACAACTTGCCGGGCAATTAGGATTTTTCTCTCCCTTATATCTATTTTGGGATTGTGAAAAGTGATAGATGGAATTTTCTCTTCCATGGTATTTTTGATATTGATAAATTAAAAATAATTTAATAATTTCAAAAAAAAAATTCGATAATTCGGTTGGTCTAGTTTACCGAACCAGTAAATCGATATCAAAACCTATCGAATTTTATATTTTTTAAAACCGAATACCAAACGAATTTTCGGTTTCCGGTCCGTACGATAGGTATTCCAAACTGTAAACACCCCTACACCTAGCAAGCAAAGAATCTTTAAAAGTGACCATTGCATAAAATTTAAATTAATATATAATACATGCATGCAGGAAATTCTAGTACAAAGTACCCAAATCACCACATGCTAGCATAAAAACGTATCATTTCAGAGGGTGAATTGAGGCTCATATATGCATCGAGATATTATTATTCTAATTTTTGGAAATTTTAAAATCATGTTATAAACTCTACAAGCTCATGGTTTTTAAACCCTTATCACATTCGTGGACTATAGTATCGTCAACGTGCACGCGTGAAATTTATAAGTTCTTCGCACTCTGAAGCTGAGTTAAAACATGTTTCTCGTATTGATATAAGAGGCCCATCAGTTAACTATTGTCATTTTTAAACAGAAAATTCTTGAAGCTATGTACGACAACGCATAACCCAAGTAAAAATCTTCGACTTGTGAAATGCATAATATAAGTACAACTGTTCTTCTATAACCTCCAATTTTATGTAAGAAAAAACTTGTAATTTACGAAACTAAGTTAATGCATCAAGAAACACGCAAGTCAATATCAAGAACCCTAAACCAAGATTTCGGAAAACATAAGTTGACCATGCAAGACTCAAAAGCAAAGCATTTAACCATGGCAAGTTTAGACGCATACTTTTACCCAGTTCTAATAAATCACGCCATTGCAAGAGACAAATCTGACATGATCCGAAACATGGACTAATATCGTCAAAATTGTTAGGGGAGCTGTATTTTAGTACACGAATTTTGTATAGGCTTGACATAGTTATTGTTAGTTATCATGGAATGTTTTTGTACGTTATACACTTTTTTAAGTTTGTTGATTCAATTTACAAAAGACTTTTGTTGAGCAGTACGAATCGACACAATACAAAACGAAGCAGTATCCTAATGTGGTTAGAGTTCTGAAGTAATGCGAGGTTTGATTCATTGCCAGCAAGGTGCTTGTTAGCGTGCCTGAGAAGTTCGAGTCCAAGATCTCCTCATTGGAAGATTCAAAGGACCTGTCAACCGTATCGCTTGCAGGGTTAATAATTGTTTATAAGAGGGGTTTCAACGGTACTATTCATGCTTCTATTAATTTGGAATTATTCCAAATCTCATTAAGAGGTTATCTCCAGAAGTAAAAAGCTCGTATCAACAAAATCCTTTTTTTTGGGGAACGTTCGTTTCAGATCACCAATAGTAAATGTGTGGGGGATTTCTTGTGGAACGCTAAGGTCCTCCCGAAGTTTAAGGTGTTTATTTGGCGGTTATGTGTAAACGCATTGCCTATTGTTGTTAACACTTGTTGAGCGGCATTGCCTTCCTATTGCGGGCGTCGACGGTTCGGCGTTCCCCGGGAGGATGCATGCCATGTGTTCATGAGTTGCCCTGCACCCACATCGATTCGGAAGGCTATGAATTTTTCATGTAAGATCCTCCGCTGCTGGACTTCTTGACAAGGCTTGGCTCGAAGACCTACATGACCGGTTGAGTACAAGTGAGTTTACTCTCGATTTGTTGGGCTTTTTGGCACACTCGTAACAAATGGGTCATGGAATCCGAGATGCTCTCTCACCGAAGTGTCACTATGAAAGCTCAAGAGGGGGTCCATCTCCTCCGACTGTCCCTCTAGCTCTGCCGGAAGACAAAGGTCTTGCATGCATCTTCTTGGCGTCGCCCGACCATGGGCGTGATAAAGATCAACTTTGATGGTGCAATCCACCACTCACGCAATGGAGCCTCTATATGTGTCATTGTCTTAAATTGTTAAATTTTCTGTCATGGAGGCCCGCGAACATGCACCGCACGTAGGAGAGATGACCATATTAGCTTGATGGAGTTCCTTACTAAAGCCAATTTGTAATAGGAGGGATAACCCATGAAGCTTATATCCCGATTAATTTTTCTCGTCATAATCAATGGTCATTTGGCCATATGTGATATTCTTCATACTTCCTCATCACATGTGAGCCCATGTCATTTTAACCCGACGGAGACGCCATTCTTTAATTAAACTCGCCGTATATTATTATTATTATTATTATATTATTATTGTTATTATATTGTTATTATTATATTATTATTATATTATTATATTATTATTATATTATTATTATTATTATTAATTGAGTCAGATTAGGAACGTCAATCTCTACGAATCTCCAGGATCTTCCGCTCTGATACTATGTAGAAATTTGGATTGAGCCTCCCATATGGGCTTGCACACGCGGGAGTCCAATTGGTTTTAGGAAGGAACTCAATCAGGCTTATACGGTTGGCCCTCCTACGTGCGTCACGTTGGCCCTGATGACGGAAAATTTACATGGTATCAGAGCGGAAGATCCGGGCGGATCTATGAGATTCGAAAAGATTGCGTTCCTCATCCGACTTAATTAATAATAAAAAAATTATATTATGGCGGGTTCGAAAAACATGGTGTTCCTATACGATTTAAAAAAGTTGGTTCACATGTGAGGGAGGAGTGTTAAGAATATCCCACATGTGGCTGTCTCACATCGATTAGGACGAGAAAAATTGACTAGTATATAAGCTTGATGAACTACTACACCTATCACTAATTGATTTTAGGATGGAACACAATTAAGCTTATGTTGTCATCTATGCGCCCATGTGCAAGACCATCTCAAATTTCTACATAAATAACAATGGTGAATGTATCGGATGGTGGTCGAATTTTTTCTTGGGAGAGTTTAATCCGGAGGTTATCGAATGTATGGGTGCAGACTGGGCTTTAATGATGGCATGTTTGAAGAACTGGCGCGGGATTGAGCTCAGAGGTTATAGTGACGTGATTATATCAGCCTTACATCGCTGTGTGGATTCAACGCTGACCGGGTGCAATAGAGCTCTCTATCGGTTTTGATCTTTTATCTTTTAGCGTAGCTAGATGTAACGGAAATTCCGTTGCTCACTGTCTTGCTAAATCATTTGGAGTCGATGGCGAGGGGCGATCCCCTCCATGTCAGGCTATGACCGATTTGTTGTCCTCGAACATTCGGGGAAAATTAAGAAAATGTACTGGGGGCGTACACGTGTATAACGAAATCCGTGTTGAGATGTAACGATTGTACAACTACGAACAAATATAATTGTGGAGAATTAATAAATATAATATATTTTCAAAAGATAAGTATCACAAGAGACAAGCCGTTAATAAAAGAAGAATTTGGGCTTATGTTTTGCATAATAATTATCTGTTTGTATGCAGGAGGATGCATAAGATAATATTTATACTTAAAAAGGATAGTTCTGACTTTGCGCGACATTTAAGGTGAAAAGAGGAGACAAGACCAATGAAGTTTAAGCACTGTTTCAAGGAAAAAAACCAAACATGTGAAGGAGAAAATAATTAAACTAGAGGGCAAGCGCATATGCAGGAGCAACGGCGTCCAACACCAATAACAACATTCGTTAACTACGATCTCTTATGTTGTTATATAAGCCCACCAATCCTCGATGCCACATAGTGTCACCACAAGAGATTAGCCCTCTTGCCGGAAGAAGGCAAGGCGCACGCGCAAACACACACACACCCCTCTTCTTGGCAAGAAAAAAGGAAAATAAAAAAAAAAGAATAAAAAAATCATTTTTTTTTTAATTTTTTTTCGGACATGATGATGATGACGTCGGGAATCAACAACAAGACAGCATTAGCCGCTGGTCTCATGGCGGCGTGCCTTTTGGGCATCGCCGTGGCGGAAGATCCCTATTGGTTCTACACATGGCGCATGAGCTACGGCACGATCGCGCCCCTCGGCGTCCCTCAACAGGGCATCCTCATCAATGGCCAGTTCCCGGGCCCTAAGATCAACTGCACGTCCAACAACAACATCATCGTCAACGTCTTCAATGACCTCGACGAGCCCCTTCTCCTCACGTGGGCCGGCGTCCAACAGAGGAAGAACTCGTGGATGGACGGCACCCCCGCCACCATGTGCCCCATCCTCCCTGGCCAAAACTACACCTACAAGTTCCAGGTCAAGGATCAGATCGGCAGCTACTTCTACTACCCCACCACGAGCCTCCACAAGGCCGCCGGCGGGTTCGGGATGCTTCAAATCCACAGCCGTGACCTCATCCCGGTCCCCTTCGACTGGCCCGCCGACGAGTTCGCGGTGCTCATGGGCGACTGGTACAACAAGGGCCACAAGGCCCTCAAGGCCGAGCTCGACGCTGGGAAGACCATCGCCAGGCCCGACGGCGTCCACATCAACGGCGTGGGCGGAAAGGTCGGAGATGCGACGCTTGCGCCGCTCGCCACCGTGGAGGCCGGGAAGACCTACAGGTATAGGATGGAAAAAATGCCCATTAAAGACCCATGACACTCAGTGAGTTTGAGCTAGATACCAATTATTGAATCGGATCTTTACCAACTAACATTAACATTTCTAGGATATTAAATAGAATCTATACCAGTTATTGAACTGAGGCAGAGTCTGGGTCTAACTGGATCTATCCATTGTCATCAATACAGGTACCGAGTCTGCAACGTTGGCCTCAAGGCCTCCCTCAACTTCAGGTTCCAAGGACACACCATGAAGCTCGTCGAGGTGGAAGGCTCGCATGTCATGCAAAACATCTACGACTCCCTCGACCTCCACGTCGGCCAGTGTCTCTCCGTCCTGGTAACGGCCAACCAAGCCCCGGGGGACTACTACTTGGTGGCCTCGACGAGGTTCCTCAAGCAAACGCTCACCTCCGTCGCGGTGATCCGGTACGCGGGAAGCAGCAAGCCCGCGGCCGCGAGCCTCCCGGCTCCGCCACCGGACAACACCAAGGGCATCGCGTGGTCCATGAATCAGTTCAGGTCGTTCAGGTGGAACCTGACCGCTAGCGCGGCCCGTCCCAACCCGCAGGGCTCGTACCACTACGGGAGCATCAACATCACCCGCACCATCAAGATCGCCAACAACAGGCACGTGGTCGGCGGGAAGCTCAAGTACGGGCTCAACGGTGTGTCCCACGTGGACGGCGAGACCCCGCTGAAGCTGGCCGAATACTTCGGCGTCGGGGACAAGGTGTTCTCTTACAACCTTGTCAAGGACGAGCCGCCGAAGGATGACCTTACCGCTGTGGTGGCACCGAGCGTGGTGAACGCGACGTTCAGGGACTTCATCGAGATTGTGTTCGAGAACCGCGAGAAGACAATACAGACGTATCATTTAGACGGGTACTCGTTCTTCGCGGTGGCGGTGGAGCCCGGGAGGTGGAGCCCTGAGAAGAGGAAGAACTACAACCTGTTCGACGCGATTAGCAGGCACACTGTGCAGGTGTACCCCAACTCGTGGGCGGCGGTGATGACCACCATGGACAATGCCGGCATGTGGAATCTGAGGTCGGAGATGAGGGAGAGGGCTTACTTGGGTCAGGAGCTGTACTTTAGCGTTTTGTCTCCCAATTACTCGTTGAGGGATGAGTACAACATTCCCGATTCCCAACTGGTTTGCGGAATCGTCAAGGACATGCCGAAGCCACACCCATACACATAAAAAATATAATATATATAATAATGTATTAATTCGTTTGTTTGTTCCTATGTAATCATTGGTTAATATTATTAATTCATGTGTATTGTTGATTGGATGAGGAGATAATGATGAATAAACAATGACCACGTATTTTTAAAATTCTTGATTAAATGAGAAGACGTTTAGATTCTTTCGTGTATCTCGCGTTATATTCACTGGAGACGACGTCTGCTTTGAACAAATTATATAAATGATAGCGTGTCAGATGAAAACTATCTGGTCGCAGCTGCGTGGCCTTAGACTATGTCATCAATGGCGCCCATGTAATCTATAATAGTGATGGAGCTCGATTCCTAATTGGATAAGTATGTACGCACTGGATTCGTTGCTGAAATTTGGTTATCTAATGAAGCGTGATGAGCTGTTAGTAGGAAGCAAAGATGATGAATCAAAATCAATTATCATCAAAATTTAATTACATTTTCAAATTGGCCTCCTGGGCTGCAAAGTGTTACGGCACAAAGAGAGAAACTTATATATCGTTTAGCCTTCGTTAGGAATGGAAAATCGTATAAAAGAAGAAAGGGGATTTTTAATTCAATCTGAAATAACGAAATTACAGTCTTTGAGTATTAACAGCTAATTAACCCATTTATAATCACAACCCCTTATATATTTGATCCGTTTACATTGTAGTCAAATAATCATAATACTTCCCATCTGATGTTCAAATAAATCTTGAACACAAAACTTGGATATAAGATAATCAAATTGTGATTTCCCGAACGCTTTTCTCAACAAGTTTTCCGCTTGCTCCTTTGTTGATATGTAAATTTTTTCAAGGATTTTGTCTCTAATAAAGTGGCAATCGACCTCAATGTATTTAGTCATCTCGTGGAATACCGAATTTCCTGCAATCTTTATGGATGATTTGTTTTAAGAGTATATGGTAACTGCCCCTGATTCATCATTCTCATATCTTTCATTAAGTTCGTTATCCAAATGATCTCGGCCGTGACCGTCACCATTGCCCGATATTCTGCTTCTGCCGAGCTCCTGGACATGATAGTTCGTTTCTTAGTCTTCCATGAAAGTAATGAATCTCCCATGAATACGACATATCCTGTTAAGGTCTCCTCGTCATCGGACACGAGGCCCAAATCTGCATCACAAAAGGCTTTCAAATTTGTGCTACGACCAGTTTTAAAGAATATACCAAGTGCTGATTTCCCTTGATGTAGCTTAAAACTCTATACATAGTATCAAGATGTCACTTCCTAGGATCACGTATGAACTGAGATATAATTTGAATAGAGTAACAAGTGTCTTGCGGAGCCAAGCATAAATATATAAGTTCTTCAACAATTTATTGATATTAAGGTCCTGATGGTATTGCAAGTGGTTTGTTGCCATCATCCCAGCTTCGACAAGTAAATCGAGTGCATTTCTTTGATTCAACATAATGTCACGCTCGGATCTTGACACTTCAATACCAATGTTTTCAAATTATGTAATATAAGGAGAGAATCCAAAACTTAACAATATGCTTTATGTTCAATCTTTCAAGTATACTATATTGTTTGTTTCTAAACTCACTAATCATAATGGTATGTGTTATCTTGACACCTCAATACCTAAGAAGTAGGTCAATAATCCCAAATCCTAAACATGAAAACTGATATCCAAATAGCATTTGGTCTCATGAATTAGTTCACTATTATTCCCACTAATCAAAATATCATCAACATATAGTAGAAGTATAACTATGCTCGCCCCTTTATTTGACAAACAAAGAGTATCCATTCGTTGTACGAGTATAACTATGTTAGCCCCTTAATTTGACAAACAAAGAATATTCATTCGTTGACTGTAAAAATCCCCAATTACTTATAGCAATGGTATATTTTGTGTTACATTTGTCTATATGCTTGTTTGAATTCATATAAGGATGCGTTTGAATTAGTGAATTTGAATTGAATCTCGTGATTTAAAATTACGAATTCCGAAATCCGAATTTTAAATCCAAATCCACTGTTTGGCAAATACTAGGATTTGGAATTCGGATTTCAAAATGAAGCTCGAGCTCGACAATAATGAACACCAGCCGAGCTTTTCCCAAGCCGACTCAACGCATCATTCGTCGAGCTCGAGCCGAGCTTTTGTCGAGTCAGTTCATCGAGTTCACGAGCCAGCTCGACTCATCGTTCGTCGAGCTCGGACTGGGCTTTTGTCGAGTCGGCTCGACTTGTTGTTCGTCGAGCTCGAGCCGCCACTCGCTCACTTATACTTATTATTATTATTATTGTTGTTGTTATTATCATTATTATTATTATCATTATTATTATTAACATCATCATCATCATCATTATTATTATTAGTATTATTATTATTATATTATTATTATTTATGAAAATCATTACAACGAGGATTTGGATTTTGAAAACGGACCACTTGCGGTCGAATTTCAAAATCATCAAACAAAAAACGTTTGAATTCTCCTCGAATTTGGAAGAAATCGAAATCCAAATCCGAGCGATTGCCAAACGAGTGATTTGGATGAATTTCGGATTTCAAATCGAAACCGCCAATCAAAACGGACCATAAGGGATTTTCAAGCTTACACACCTAGTTCTTACCATTGGCTTGCAATCCTTGTGGTACGATCATATACACTTCTTCATACAAATTTCCCTGCAAAAAAACATTGCCACAACGTACATACAAAATTGAGGTCAAAGACATCACAATCCTAATAATAACATGCTTTGCAACCGGTGAAAAAGTATCAGCGTAATCAATATGTTTAATTTGGCTATAACCGTTTCCTAGCAATCGAACTTTATACCTTTTCCTTACAATTTGCATTGTATTTGATGGTCTAGACCCATTTACAACCTAATGTTTTCTTTCCTTGAGGCAAATTCACAATTTTCCAAGTTTTGTTCACCTCAAGTGCCTTTAATTATGCATCCATGGCGTCCATTCATTTTTCAGACTCAACTGCTCCATTATAGCAACTTGGAATATTTTACGATGTTAGAGCTTGCATGTATGTCCTTCAATGCTCTTTTATTCCTTCATAGTGCATATGCTTCGAGAGATGATATCAGACAACATTCGATTGGTTAGTATTATTTGTAAAGGTGATATAAAATTATTTGCCCAAAAAGGGGGTTTGTCTACTCTACCAGACCTTAGATTCAACTCTTGATTATAGTTGAATTGTTATTCCTTTCAGTTCTATTGACTAAAACATCAACAGAATTGTTTTGAATAAAATTATGCTCTTCGTCATTAGTTGCATGCGAAGAATGAGAATGTGAATAATTTGAATGATCATGTATATCATTTATCTTTGAATAAAATAATTTATCAAAGCTATCATGTGCAACAATTTTTATGATTCATTG
Organism: Linderniella brevidens; assembly: GCA_004919715.1. Lineage (NCBI taxonomy): Eukaryota > Viridiplantae > Streptophyta > Magnoliopsida > Lamiales > Linderniaceae > Linderniella > Linderniella brevidens. The sequence continues at coordinate 655,045 of SWDC01000150.1, read as the reverse complement.
GAATATTCACATAATGTTGTTTTTCAGCAAATAGAAAAATATTTTCATGAAAGATAACATCTCTAGACACAAAGTCTTTATGAGATTCGAGGTTCAACAATCTATATCCTTTTTGATTGATAGTATATCCAATCAAAACATATGGTTTCGATCTTTTCTGGAATTCATCCAAGGGTGGAAAAATCATTGCAAAACAAAGATATTAAAACACATTAAGGCCCTAAAATTTTGGATCCTTCCATAGAAGTTTAAGAATAGTGTCTTCCATTCTAGTGGTGTTCTATGAAGTAAATAATCGTTTCACACACTCTTCGTAATATTTAATGGCCAAGTGTGATTGGAACTTTAAAGCTCTTACCACATCCAAAATACGCCTATGCTTCCTTTACGCTACCCCATTTTTTTGGGGTGTATAAGGGCATGGTCTTTAGTGAATAATTCCATATGACTCAAACAATCTCCTATTGTCACTACTAAAGAATTCCAAAGCAGTATCACTTTTACTTCCTTGATATCACGATTAAACCGTGTTCTAGCATATGAATGAAATTTCTTTACTATGTCATGTTTTATGCACATCAAGAATCCCAAGTTGCCTGGCATTGGGTCTATTGGGATCTAAAAATATTTTGTGATGAACGCACAAGAAGAAATGAACTGAAAGTATTTTCTGAAGATATCCAACTAATTGCAAAATTGTTTCTTCTAGAATGTCCAATATATCTTTTACATCTTCTCGTCTAATTTTAGGTACTTTTCCATGTAATGTAGGCTTAGCGGTTCTAGACCCATCAATGAATCTTTTTCTCGAATGATAAGAAAAAATGGGATTATGTCGGAGTAAAGGATCGTCAACAATGCGCTGTAGATTAGGAATTTTAGGTTTTTATTGGATAACGGATCGAGAAGTCATCAACTATGGTACGAAAATACTTCTCACCATTGAACGTTGCTTCTTCATAAGGTCCCTAAATATCAACATGAACCAACTCCATTAGTTGTTGATGTTCTTCTAGGGAATCTACAATGCTTTGTCAATGGACAAACATCACAATACGTACGATCATTAGCCAATTTCAATTCATATCTGGTAGAAAACACAGCCTAAAGAATGATATGTGACCAATAATCCTACTTCATAGAGAAACCTTATCTATTTATCCCTAGTTGACATATTATGTAGTATGCTAGACTCTTCCATAGTGTTGGAGTTTCTTATATTCTTTTTATATGCATCGTCTCAGTAATATAAGTCATTCCTCACCCAACCGGTTGCCCTTATTATGCCAGTGCATATCTCCTTAAGTAGCAAAAAATTAGGGCAAAAGATAACATAGATACACGGTTAGTGAGTTTAGAAACAAACAATATATTATGCTTGAAAGATGGAAACGCAGAGCAGATTGGTAAGTTTCATATTCTCACCTAATATTACGGAACTAGAAAAAATATATTTGCTTAATATTCCACATGGAAGCTTTACAGCAGGTTCATGTTCAGAATTCATGCTATACTCATCATATAATCCTATGTCAGATATCAAGTATTGATTAACACCAATATTAATAACCATTCGCATATGATTAGATATACCTTCCCATATACCTACTTGATTAGTCAAAACCACCATTGTTCCGATAGATTTATCAGCTACTTGACCTCTGATGATGCTCTGCGTTTGGTAATTTACTCCGATATGAACTGAGGTTTAGGGGCTCCTTGATCTTCATCATTCCTATTTGATGTCCATTGTCCTATGATATTAGACCTTATTTCTCCTCTTCTACCTCCTTTGTTCCAACTCGGTGGATGTCCGTGAATTTTGAAGCATATATCTTTAGTATGGCCCGAGATGTTGCAATGCTCAAACTACTTGTTTGCCTTATCTGTTTGATATAATTAAGGTCAATTGAAGGGTGCACTTGTCATGTGGGAAATTGTTGTCTTAATGTTAGCTCCTTGTACAATGATATTCCTCTGAGCTTCTTTATTTAAAAACATAGCATATACTTGTCCGTGTGTTGGTAGAGGAGTTGTAATTAGTATTTGGGATCTTATTGTAGCATATCCTCCATTCAACCCCATCAAGAACTGCATCATCTTCAATTGACTACGAAATCAACATATTCCTTTGACACTTTGGTTGCAGGTGAAGGTATGAGGCTGTCATATTACTCCCTAAGTTGCTTGATCATTGAGTAATAATCTGTCACGTATCACTCCGTGGACTGATCGTATTAATTTGTCTATAGAGAGGAAAAAAGCCTAGTAGTGTTCACCTTATCAGATCGCTCCTTTAAATCATTTCAGACCATGACCGCTGACTCGCGGTAAACTACTCCATGTACTAACTCTCTGGTCAATGAACGATTAATTTAAGACCTTAACATGCAGCATTTCCATTGTTGAATCATCGCTTCATTACCTTCCGGTTGTTTACAAGATCCATCAACAAATCCTAACTTTGTTTTTGCCTCGAGTGCGATAATCATCTCTCTACTCCATACCTTGTAATTTTTCCGCATAGTACCTTTGTGCTAGGTCCTATTTGATCAACTAGCAATCAATCTAAGCATGAATTCTTGATATTTGAATGAGAAATCTCGAGAATTACCTTCGGTCGAATATCGAGTTTGAAGATCGGGAGAGAGAAACAATTAGAGAGTGAAAGTTTTCGATTGCCTTTCTCTCGCTAAAATGTGAATTCAATACTCGTAAATTTTCTGAAAAAATAACTTCTTTGTAATTTTGATAGTGTACACTGTATTTGTACCTATTTACATGGTATATTTACTATTAAGTCCTACACTATCAAAACTACGAGTTACACCCCTAATTACAAGGATAACTAATTAATAAAGCACAATTATACGTTTCTTCAATCTCTCTCTTTGTGCTTGTTTTCTTTTCAGCTCCGTTTATCCTAGTCGAGCGTAGAATGATCTCCTCAATCCCAATGATGTCTCGTAGTGTCGGACAACATTCCTCAGCTCCAATTTTTCATTTATTGCATCCAGAAGCTCATTTAGGAGAGGGGCATCTTCTTCACCAAGATCCTCAAAGATCTTTTCTTCAGTGATCTCCGCCAACCTCTTCTCGATGTTATTCCGCACGAGCTTCAACGTCCCGTCACAAAATTTGTAAACTTCAGACTTCATCATCGCTATCGTCATTCCAATAATTGGATTTCGATAAGTGATGGCGAGGCCTGGTTTCTTGAAGATGTAATTTTTTGGGAAGTCGTTGAGCGGGAAGCCTTTCATGAGCGGAGACTCCATGTTGACCTTCTTCATATTGTTCTCTACGGCAATTTGAAGGTCGTGTGCGGTGTGGAACTTGATCTGCCGCACCATGAATCACTTTAACCCATCGAGTCATTCCTTCTTGATGTAACCAGTGGGCGTCTGGTATTTTCTCTTGTACATCTGATACAGACGATAAACTTTGTCTGGTGGAAGGAATGACATATAGCTTTCATCTATCTCCTCTTGAATATGGTTGTTGTCCGCTCGCTCGATGTGATAGATCGGGGTTGGATAACTTCCAATTATGTGCGATACGCCTACGAGTTGGAGGATCGATGGCTTGTCCCTGAAATTTTTTCTGAGTTGATCCGTTGGGATGCCACTTCGATCCGGACCAAGGTAGTTTAGTAAGAAGATGTGCTCCATTTTCTTCATGTCTTCCCAGTGGGAGATGCCTCGTAAATTCAGCTCATTGAGCTTCTTGATTCGATTAGGAGCCCTCCAAATCGTCTTCCTTATGTCTTAAAGGAACGGGACTTCAATCCTTACATTCTCCCAAGGCGTCTCGATCCTGACAGTCCCCTTTGATAAGCGAGGAGGGGAGTCAACTCGATACCTGATCATCTCTGGTAATTCGGGGAGTGTGGAGTTGTAGTTCTCGCCCTCTTGAAGTTCTTCGTCTTCAAGCAGCACCAAATCTACCGAAGCTTGTTGTAAGAAGTATATGACGTTGGAAAGTTTGGCTTGAACAGCTTCCTCTGGTTCCCATTGCATCAGCCACTTCTCGTTTAAGATGTAATCATCTACGATCGCATGTGTATCGTAGACGACTGCTTCCGGTTGATTTTGGAGGAGATTTGAGGTTGTGATTGGATTTGGACTTATGAGAGTGGGAGGTAGTGTTTGTGTGTGGGATGTGGTGGGAGTTGTGGTTGTGTGTTGGCGGGTAGTGGGTTGGTGGATGATCCTCCAGCTTCTCGAGTCGTTGTTTGTTTTTCTCGACTCTGACCACGGCCGCTTCGTGTGGTTTTTTGCCATTTCTCCCCCTCATGACGATCCGAATCATCGGGATCGTCATGTCTTCGCTTCATGAGGGAGCTTTCTTCACGGCACAGTGTTTGGGCGGGCGGCTCAGGTTCATCTACTAGCCGTTTGTAGAGACTCTCATCAGTTGGGGTCCTGGTCTCTAGGGCTAGTAGTCGAGATATGAGAATGTCGTGAAGATGGGTGATAGGAATGGTGTTTGGGTTGATGAGAGAAGGTGATTGAGTTGGAGTGGTGAGGGTGGGTTGTATGGGGGTGTGTATGGTGATTGCTAGTGGTGGTGAGGATACGGGTGTGGTGTGTGCTTCGGACGGAACTGCCTCTGAGACTGGTGCTTTCTCGATATCCCGTTGGGAAGTCTCAATAGCTTGGAGCATCCTGTCCATCAGTCGGTCTTCAAGAGAAGAGATGGCTGTGGAGAGGACCTCTTGCAGTCTTTGCTCAGTCACGATCATGGGTGGAGTGGGGCCAGGGAGGCGCTCTACTGTCACAACATCGGATAAGATTTCCGATGTTACGCCTAGGAGAATACTTGAAATACCAAAACGTCCAAGGACATCCGTTAACAACCCAGAAGTTACCACTTCAGTGGGTTGACCCATTGTTTGCGCCAAAGATGTCGGGGGTCCAACGGGGCTTCCACCCAATCCTTGAGATGATACGGTATGTACCATCTTTATGGGTGTTGAAACAGATTCAATGTGAATCTGCGTGGTTGTCTGAACCGAAAGTGGTGGAGGAGTGGGCGTTGAAGCTATTTGGGTTGAAGGAGATGCAGAAGGGGCTGAAATTTGTTGTCGTCGTGATCCCCATCGTTGTAGTCTACATTCCTCATCAGACTTGGTGGCCTCAGGAGAGTAGACTTGTTGAGGGACACCTTCGGGCTCAACAACCGGTGTTTCTATCTCCTGAGCCTCAGCTTCTGGCTCGTGTGGCACCACCAAAGTTTCTCGTTGGGAAGGCACCGGAACTTGATACACTAACCGTACCATTTCCTCTGTGATGTAATTATTTTGGCAATAATCCTGGTAGGCCTCGTCTGTATGTGTGAGAGTACTCTTGATGTGCCATTTCTGCAAAGAAGAAGTGAAATTCATTAGACGGAAATTTTCATATGCAAATTTTTCTAAGTAAATGTTTATGGCGAAAAAGACTTAGAAATTTTTTTTAAATGTAAGAGTTTATTATCGAAAGACTTACAAAAAATTTGAAAAAATTGCTAAGTTTTTTCAATGTGTTTTTATTCGAGTGTGAAAAAATTGCTAAGTTTATTCGATCGTAGTCAATACCTTCTTGGTGATTGTACCCCTTGGCTATGAGTCGTGCTTTATTCCTGATAATTTCACCGTTCTCGTTCTTCTTATTTTTGAAAACCCATTTAGTTCCTATAATTATTTTGCCATGTTGTCGAGGAACTAGTGTCCAAACTTGTAGACGGTCGAATTGGTTGAGTTAATCTTGCATTGCGATCACCCAATCCGTGTCTTTAAGGGCTTCAGGTACCTTAAGTGGTTTGTTTTGGCTTAAGAAGCACGTGAATACTCCGCTTTGTGTAGATGTCCTAGTGCGTACTCCATTTGAAGGATCATCGATTATTTGGTTGATAGGATGAGCTCGAGTCCACTTGCGTTCATGAGGAAGAACCGAAGTAGATCAATCGTTGATTTGTAGATCGAGACATCCTGAATTGATAGGTGACCATTCGTAATAGGGAAATTCAGTTCGGTAATGAATTGGAAGGAATTTCCGTATCGGGATTAGTAGGAGCAGCAACACTAGTTGAAGATTCCGAATTTGGAGACTCTTGAATATTTGTTGGAGTTTGAGGGTTCGGAATCTCAATCATAATTTCAGCCATAGAGGAGAAGGTGCGCTGCTTGGTATAGAATGAGACGAAGCAGACATTTGAGACTCTTTTCTAAAAAAATGTTCAAATAAAAAATCCAAATCTTCCAAATTGACGGGAATTGCTTCTTCCGACGTTGAGGTAGATATTGTCGGAATTTGTTGACTTTGTGCTAACACGCCTATAAGTCCGGGTTTTGAATTGTTTTGTTCAGAAGCCAAATCGATCACTTCTTGAAAAGTGACGTTGTAGCTTTCGAGAATGGTACGAGAAGACTTGAGATAGACGCGATATGATTTAAATGTGGATGAATATCCAACAAAAGCGGCTTCAAATGCTTTAGGATCGAACTTGATTCGATGCTCCCGATCGTTGACCACAAAGCATTTGCACCCAAAGACTTTGAAGAAAGAAATATCCGGAATCCTTTGATTTATTATCTCATACGACGTCTTTTCAAAGAGTTTGTGAATAATCGTCCGATTTTGCGTAAATCATGCGGTACTCACTGCTTCAGCCCATAGAAAGTGAGGGAGACCGGAATGTATTAGCATTGTTCTTGCAGCTTCAACTAGAGTCCGGTTCTTCCGTTCTACGACGCCATTTTGTTGAGGCGTTTTAGCGGCTGAAAATTGTTAAATAATTCCAAGTGACTGATAGTAATTGCTGAGGCGCTGATTCTTGAATTCAGTCCCATTGTCAGTCCGGATTACTTGGATTTCTTTTGCAAGAGATTCTGAGTTGTATTCACAAAGCTTATTATCAAGTCTCCTGTCTCATCTTTAGTTCGGACATATCTTGTCCAAGTGTAGCGAGAATAATCGTCGACAATTACCAACACATATTTGCAACCGTTGATACTTTGTGTACGCATTGGTCCACAAAGGTCCATGTGAAGTAATTCCAATGGTCGATATGTGGAAGCAACTTGCTTGAGTTTGAGTGATGCTCGCTTCATTTTTCCCATTTGACAAGCCGAACAATGATGCTCCTGGTGAAGGGAAATAGTTGGTAGACCGTTGACCAACTTTTTGATAAAAAGTTTGTGCAGAGCTTTGAGGTTTAGATGAGACAGACGTTGATGCCATAAGCTGTTCCTCTTGATTGTAGTTTGTGAGATGAGGCAAACAACTGTCGAAGGTCGAACTGTTGTGAGATTGATGGTGTAAAGATTAGATCTTCGAGATCCTGTTAGAAGTTCTTGATCCTGACTATTTAATATTCTGCACTGATCAGCTAGAAACACCACTTGAAATCCTTTGTCACAGAATTGTCCTATGCTGAACAGGTTGTCTTTAAGACCTTGGACGTAAGAGACATCTTTTATTGTCATATTCTGCAGTAGGATATCTCCAAAGCCTAGTATTGGAGCTGATCGTTGTTGCCAAATCTGACTTTTCCGTTGTAACGGTCTTGGTAGTTGCTCAACAGTTCTTGATTTTTCGTCATGTGTGTGGAGCAACCGGAATCTCGATACCACGCATGATGGATCTGCATAGAAGATTTTAGAAAGACATAGGTACCCACTTAGTAATGGGTCCTCTCAAATTAGCAGATTTGGTAGGTAATGTTTGTTCGTTTTTGGTTCCTAAACCATTGATGCTCTTAGGTACCCAAGCCAACTTAGAAGTAGTTGGTTTAAGTGGTACTTCTTTAGGCAACTTGGCCTTGTTGGCTTGCGTTGGCCTAGATGGTGTCTTGGGAACCCATTGAGGGTGAACCTTACATGGGAGATTAATTTCAGCGCGAACAAATGTCTTATTAGTCTTAGTGCATGAGAAAATATTTTTTGTAGCTAGTCTCTTAAGGTGTTTGGCTGAGTGTACTTGGACTGGGTACCAAAAATGAAGACAAAAATGTATCGAGCTATAAGCTTTCTTAATAGCCGGATCTTGTTTCCTACGAGACTTAAGATTTGCATTTGTCTTAGAATGATGGAATTTATTTTTAGAAGTAGAGCCGTTTTCAAAATTTGTGCTTTCAAAATTAATAGACTTTAAAGCATAAGTTGAAGCAACAACATAAAAATTTGAAACGGTTGTCTTCTAACGAGTGTCTTTAGTTTTTGATACAGAAGAAAGTTTAGAAAAGAGTAAACGCCAAAATTGATGCTTAAACTATACACAAATCTGACTATTGGTGCTCGAACTTTCAAATGTGCGGTTTTGGTTCATAAAGTTTTTAAAACCGTTCAATTTTGGTTCTTTTGACCAAAGTTACCGGTGTTAACCCAATAATTGGAGGCTGATTCGTCTCATCATCGTCTTCAACCAAGGGATGTTCCACGTTGCAACTAACGCAACCTTCAGGGATGCCTCTGAATCATCTTATGTTCTTCCTAGTAAAAGTAGCGATTTCGTGCACCAAATATCGATTATGATACTCAATTGAAAAATCAATGTCTTGAATTCCCAATTTTTACAACCTTCAGATTCATAGATGAAATTGAAAAAAGAAAGTCTCAAACTTACAACGTTTCCGACCACCAAATTTGCTTTCTTACCACGTAAACGAAATGTCATGTGCATATAGCTTCGTCGGCGATGTATAGATCGTTGTGCTTATAGCTAAAGGGATGTCAGAAGGTGACCCTAGCGAGCGGCTCGCTACGTCTAGGGTCGTGGATGATCTCGGTGACCCCCGCCCGACGAAACCTAGTTTATGAAAACGGGTCGGGTCCTTACGGTGGTGTGTGTGGTAACGGAAAATGGAACCCGCGCCCTTACGCAGAGCTCGAATTAACGACCCATTTGGCTGTGTGGTTGTGCGTTTGTGATGTGAAGACAACGGCACAACAGATGAAATGAGATGAAGACAACGGCTTAAGAAATCGCAGAGCTTGAATTACACGACCCATTCTGATGATGATGGTTGCGAGACGATGATGAACAGTAAATGACGAATTTGCCCCCAATTATTGGGTTAAAACCGGTGACTTTGGTCCAAAGAACAAAAAATGAACGGTTTAAAAACTTTATGAACCAAAACCGCACATTTCAAAGTTCGAGCACCAATAGTGAGATTTGTGCATAGTTGACGAACCAATTTTGTTGTTTACTCTTTAGAAAATAAGTCATATATATCAATTTTCTTCTGAAATTATATCCTAGGCACTCTTTCCTCTGCATGCTTCACAACTTTTACTACTCTACTTGTGGATGGAGTAGAAAAAGAGTTAGTAAAAATCATTTTCCCTTTTGAAGCATTTAAGGACTCTTTTCCTCCCTTTACGCTTTTTTAAAAAAATTGTCTTCTTTTAAAATGTTTTGTAAAATAATGAGAGGTGTTTTCTTAAATTTGGTCTTGTCCTTTATTAATGATTTTTCTTTCAAAATAAATCAGGACAAGATTTTAAAATTGAGGAATTTTTTAGATTAGAAATCTCCAATAAAAGCTCATTCTTTTCTACTTTGAAATTCTTTCTTTCTGTCTGTAGGGAAGCGCTCAAATCAGCTATTATCTTAATAATAGCGAGAATATAACAGAAAGTAGAATTTTTAGAATGATCATCATTTTCTTCCTTAACTTGTTAAGGAGATTTTACCATGATTAGTTCGGAAGAATTAGAAATTGCGTGGGGTGTTGTGTTCTTGAGAGAGGACGTTGGGGGCTTCCTCTCAAATGGATAAGTCTCTACATTTTCACACAGAAGACACTCTTAAGTGTGTGTTAGAGTTTAATATTTATACCACATTTTGGTATATAATACTTGTACCCTAACTAGCCCAATTACACTAAGTATATTATTATACTCTACAAAATAAAACATAGTTCACTTAATTAAACTACAAGACTAAGATATAATTAATTGAACACAATAAAATAAGCCTAACACGGCTGCCTCGGGTCCACCTTTAAAAGAGGGCCCAATTGTTTTATACCTATATATTATATAAATATCTTTATATACCTTTCAATATATATATATATATATATATATATATATATATATATATATGACCCAAATATCCAAATACAGTTCGGTAGATAATGTATATATATATATATATGACCCAAATATCCAAAATTCAACATATAATATAGCATGTATGCTCGAATCTTCAAGATTTTGTATATAATTTTTAATATTGAATGTCAAACATATTCCCGAATCTTTAAATTTCTATATAAATAAGTCTCGAAGAGGCTCTTTTACGGTGATATGCTATTTGAGAAATGTGAAAAGAGAAATTGATATTCTATGGTGTTTGGCGGATGGTTTATTTTCGAAACACCTATGTTGCATATAAGATCTTGTTAACGGTATCCGTACAATTGCATCAGCAGAAAGGAGCTTTTAGAGTTAAAGCTGATCAAGAATTATCTTCGATCAACAATGTTAAGATCGACTAAATGGGCTAACAATGTTATTAATCGAAAAAGAAATGGTCGCAATTAGATTATGCAGATTTGATCAATTTTTGCCTCTAAAATATCTAACATGCAGTTTTTATTATAATTAGTTTAAGTATTTATCGGACGTTTCACTACGAAATATATTTATATTTGTATTTTCATAATTTGAGTTAGGAGAATGCGCAAAATGGTCCCCGATATTTGCCCATTGACCAATTTAGTCCTCGATGTTGTCGAGTTTGAACCAAATTGGTCCTCCGTTAATTTTTTCGTCAATTTGGATGGAAAATGCTACGTGTCAATACGGTATTGGCCGGTGAACTTCTCCCTCTTTAATCACTAACAAATAATAAATTAGATTAAAAAGAAAAAAAGAATTCTAAAAACAAATAAATTAAAATAATAAATAAAAATTTAAAATAAATATTTAATAAAAAGTTAAAATAAAAAATAATTCATAAAAAAATTAATTCATTCTTCCGTTTTACTTAATTATTAAAAATATATAAAAATAAGAAAAAAAAGTTAAAAAGTAAGAAATAATTTATTCTTTTCGTTTTACATATTTACTAAAAATAAAAAATATTAAAAAATTAAAAATATATATTACGGAATTATTTTTTATATTTTTCGTTTAATTTTATTAAAAATAAATATTTAACAACAAATGAAATAAAAAATAAAAAAATATTTATTATTCAAATATTTATTAAAAAAAAGAATCTACGTGCCCGTCCCACCCCAACCCCAACCCCGCGGGAATGGTCCCCACGGGGATTCCCCGAACATGAATTTTTACATAATATTAATTATACCCAACTTATATATTCAAATATGAATAATATATTTCAAAAAAATTCGAGCAGGTCCTCGAGGGGTTGGGAAAAGGGATAATTTGGTCCTATTAACTTTACGGGGCCGAGATGGAAATTCCCTGTAAACTTTCAGTTGCATGTTTTACTTTTTTTTTTATTATATTTTATAATAAATAAATAATTAAAAATATATAAGTTTTATTTTTTTAATTTTAATTCTCTATTTTTAAATAAATAAATAAAATGAAAAATAAGCTTCTTTTTTATATTTTGATTTTTCATAATATTTTTAATTTTCAATAATAATTACAACAGAAAAATAGATTTATTTTTATTTTTAAAATTATTAATTATTTTTAATTTATTTATTTTTCTCTTTTGGGTTAGAAAATTCTTTTTTTTTTTCCTTTTTTATCTTAATTTATTATTATTTTAAGTGTTGAGAAAGAGGGAAAAATACACCGGGCAATACGGTATCGGCAAGTTGCATTTTCCATCCAAATTGACGGACAAATTAACGGAGGGACCAATTTTATTCAAAATCAACATTGGGGACTAAATTGGTCCACCGAAAACATCGGGGACTAAATTGGTTCAATTGGCAAACATCTGCAATCATTTTGGGTATTTTTCCATTTAAATTACATTTACCTTTTTTGGGAACCACATTTACTATTTAAATGTATGTTATATTGGGTATAAATTGCGTAAGAATGGTCCTGTACAGGGCCCGGATTTTGAGGTTCTCTTGAGATCCTGATTTCTTCAGGTACGGACCTGCCGTGAAGATCCAATACCAGAGGCCGTGAAGGCTAGCTGTGAGCAAGTCTCAGCTCACTAAAATCGTTGGAAGACCGTTCAATGCTCACAGTCGTGAGGAGTGCACGAAGCCGCGAAGTACACATGAAGATCAAGAAGTTATTGACCTGATCATCTCACGGCCGTGAACAAGCTGCAAGAGGCGTGACTTGCGACTGCGTACTTGATTCTGTTTTAACCGAATTTGAGCTCCATGTAGAAACCTTCTAGGTCTTATATCTCCTACACGTAACGCACTAGTGCGAACCTTTGAACATGAGTTAGAGAGTAAGTTGTAAACTTGCAATCTAATCAATAAAATATTAATCTTTCGCCTTGTGAGTTGTGAACGTAGGCTTAATTTCGAGTCGAACCACATAAAATTCGTGTTTTCTGGTTTTCCTTTTCTCCGGTTTTCCTGTGCTTACACATCAAAGATCGGCATTCAAACCGATCATCACGCAACTCACGAATCTTTAAGGAAGCCGAATCTAATGGTAGGTTCCTCAACGTCAATTGTATTTAATACATAATACTTTAGTTGATATGTTCATTAATTAATCAATCATTATTAATTTGTTCATTCAGTCAACCATAATGAACCATTATTATAAAAAATGTGAAATTGAATTAAACGGATCACCACTATTGTTATTGGTCTTTCGGTCCGAACTAATAATGCTATAATTTGAATGTGAAGTCACTTGATGTATAAGCAAACTAATTAGAACTTTTGAGATTCTCAACGCAGTGTGATATCACCTATCATGTGCATGTGTTCGATTTGCAAGAAGCGTTGACTTGGCTCACAAACATATCCATCACCATACTAAGTACTAACTTCATTTTCAATCTCGTAGCAAATAAGAGAGAGAGAGATACATGTATGTAATATATATGAAATCTGTCTATCTCATGATCATTAGGCATCTTTAAACAATTTGCAATAGTAATTTAATTGTTGTCAGCTGTTTATCCATCTTTATCTGCATTTTTAACTTTCTGCTCAACAGTTGTTATATATCAAGAAAAGAAACTATGCATAAGGTACAGATCATAAGGACGTTAAAGTCATGGAATTCTCTGAGATTGATGATCATTTTCATTATTACTCTAAGTATTTCAATTTGCATAGCCACCCTTTTCAAAGCGTATTGTTTCAGGTCGTCCTTTCTTGGATCAGATTGCTCATGCAGCTACACAAATTTCCCTTCTCAAATCACAAATCAAAGACCGATCCAAGAAACCCTAGTGACCATTATCCGCAAGATCGAACAAGAACTCGACCACATGAGAGATCACTCTCCCAGAAACGATGAATCATCTGCTTCTATGTTGCGACACGCTTCTTTCCTAGCCGATATTCTGGGGCTCGTAGAATCCGTGAACCAGTCTCTTTTGCACGCACATCATCAAAACTCGAAACAGAATCCTCCGGTCGACCTCAACGCTGATCGTGCTGGCCAAGAACAGGCCGGGACGTACTTTCTCACCGAAGAAATAAGAAAATACATTAGTATGAAGCCCAACAGGCTCGGGAAACAAAACTTCATGGGAGCAAACGCCACTTTCACGAGCATAGGGCATGGTTGTTTCAGCAACGCCGTGAAGAAGGAGCTCGAAGAGTACATGAACTACGATATAGGAGACATATGCAACGACGATTGGAAACTCGCTCAGAAGCTAATGGTCCACGGCTGCGATCCTTTGCCAAGAAGAAGGTGTTTTGCCACAGCCCCTCAGTACTACACGAACCCGCTCCCGACCCACGAGGCCTTGTGGGCCGTGCCCGACGATAAAAACATCCGCTGGAGCCAATATATTTGCAAGAACTACGCTTGTCTGGTGAGTAACGGTACGAGTACTAAGAAGGGGTTCTTTAAATGCAGTGATTGTTTCGATCTGAAGAACCACGAACTACCCCGATGGGTCGTCCAACCCGCGGGTCGAAATAGCCCGATTTCTAATGCGTCCTCTGAGTTCACGATATCCGAAGTTCTCGATCTGAAGCCCACCGGAGAGACCCGGGTCGGGTTGGATTTCAGCGTTGGAACGGGTACATTTGCAGCTAGGATGAGAGAGCACAACGTGACGATAGCTTCTGCTGTAATAAACCTCGGGGCCCCGTTTAGCGAGACGATCGCGCTCCGCGGGTTGCTAACGCTCTACCTGACGGTAAACCAGAGGCTTCCCTTCTTCGACAACACGCTGGACTTGGTGCACACGACGAGGTTTCTGGATGGTTGGATCGATCTGGTGGTTCTCGAGTTTGTGCTGTACGATTGGGACAGAGTCCTCAGGCCGGGCGGTATTTTGTGGATAGACAGCTTCTTCTGTCTTAAAGAGGAGTTGGATGATTACCTGCAAATTTTCAGTGTTTTGAGGTATAAGAAGCATAAGTGGATTGTTGTGCCTAAATGGGATAAATCTATTGATCGAGAGGTGTTCTTTTCTGCTGTGCTAGAGAAGCCAGCTAGACCGTTCTGATTAATAAAGAAGAGTTTCGATCGAGTGGTGTTTGGCGAATTTCGTTTGTTTTTTTTTTCTTAACCGGGTAAACCTGACCCTTCCACAAAACATGTAAATTACCGGGCTGACAGTAGAGTCTGCAAACTACACATGATCCTCAAAGTTACAAAGTACATGTGATGTATATTAAATTTCACGGATTGCTATTTGGAAACCAAATAGATTTCTTGGTGGAAATATTTGAAATACCATAAACAAAGGTGAAACACCGATCGCTATTTGGAAACCATCTAGATTTCTTGGTGGAAATATTTGAAATATACCATAAACAGAAGTGAAGCATACCTTACAATATTTCATTATTAAATACTATGGATTAACTTTTAAATATCATTCGACGTATTTTATGTTAACTTACCAAGATGACGATGGTAATGCACCAGCTACGTAAAGGTGAAAAATCACGTCATTCCATCAAATTCAAATAATTATTTACAAATATCCAAATGATGAAAATACGAACAAAAAAGTTTTATAACATGCGTGCATCACTCTTGCTTGTGGCTTTGTTTGCTATCGGTTCTCTTTCACTAACCTATGATAATATCAATAACGAACTACAACCAGAACCATATCAACATCTGATAATATCAATAACGAACCATATCAGAACCATATCTGAGGTACTCTTTGTACCAATTTTCACCACCATACCAAAGATGCCCATCTTACCAAACACCACAACAATACAGACAATATCCAGCTTATAGGTCACCCCCATTCTATCAACATCCTTCATATAAACCATCACCGCGTTATACACAATATCCTCTATAAAGTACAGAGGAATCGCAACAGTACTAAGTCAATGGAACAGAGGAATTGAAGCAGAGGAGAAGCACTGAAGACCTTTTAATTATTATTAGTTAGTTGCTTTTTACTTGAAGCGTTTTATCCTTGTACAATAAGTAGCTAGTAGTCGATAGTATAAATAGTCCACCGTGTACCTTTCAGTGAGTCGAACGGTTACCAAATCCAGTTAGATGTTTTCATCGATTTCACTCACGAAGCAACTCGCTTCGATCGATTTCATGGTATCAGAGCAGAAGATTCAATCTTCTTGCTAGAAATTCTTGATTCGACATTGATTTGGATCTAAGATTACGCTTAGGTTTTGATTGTTGCTGCTGCAATGGCGGCGACCACGAACGACGATAGCAACTTCGAGATCCATGGCTCGGACAATCCAGGAGTTAGCATTGTCTCTACTCTTTTGGTTCCAGGTAACTATCTTGCTTGGAGAAAAGCGATCAGAATTTCTCTTGAATCCAAATCGAAATTTGGTTTTGTAAATGGAACAATTATTGTACTTGCACCTAATACTCCTCAGTATGAAAAATGGAAAAGAGGAGATAGAATGGTGTTAGGATGGATTATGAGTTCTGTATCCAAAGAAATTATTTCAGCTTCTATTCTACTGAAATTGCTAAGGATCTTTGGGATGACTTGGCCGAGCGATATGGATCAACAAATTGTCTTAAATTGTATGAACTACAGCGAGATATATGTGTTGAGAAGCAAGGAAATTCTTCGATCTTGCAGTACTTTGGAAAGCTTAAGAAACTGTGGGATGAAAAATAGCATTTCCGACCAACTCTGCAATGCACTTGTTGACATTGCACCTGCAACATTTCGAAAAAAATTCAGGATAATGTCAATGAGGACAAAGCTATTCAGTTCATGATGGGATTAACAGAAGGATATGAGTCAGTCAAGATCAAGTTCTAATGCTTGATAATCTACCAATCGTCAACAAACTATTTTCTATCTTTACCAAGGCTGGCAAAGAGAAGTGAGCACTCATAATGCATACAATATGAATGATGGAATGGCGATGATGGTGAAAATGTTGGCATCAAGGTTTGCTGGGGAGGCTCAAAACAACAGAAAATACGGAAGAAAGAAGGAATTATCAATTACAAAGAGAGGAAGAGTGCTCTGAAATGTGAATACTGCAAAAGGAAGGGACATGAAAAGGCTCAATGTTTTCAATTGATTGGCTACCCTGAATGGTGGCCTGGAGAGAAAGCTAAAGTCCCTGCGGAAGCTTATGCTAATATGGCTGACAATTCCGTTGAGCTAGAGGCTGAAAAAAACTCTGCTTGGGAAGAACTTTTGGCATCGCTAGTGCAGAAAGAAATCAGCAAACTAGTCAAAAGGAAAGGAGAAGCAAAGCTCTGAAGGGAATCATGATGCAAACCTGGTGAACTTCGCATATCTTCAGGATTTTGCAGGTAGCTCTACTATCACTAAGCTTAATTCTTTGCAAGATTTATTAGTAATAATGCATGGTTTGTTGACACTAGTGCCACAAGCCATCTCGACCATTTCTTTGTTGAAACCAAAAAAGCCAGTCACATATATACCAATTTATCTTCCTGATGGTAGTGTAAGAGCTGTGTCTGGCATAGGAAATGTACATCTTACTGATTCATTACACCTGAAGTCAGTTCTTCACATCCCGGAGTTCAAATACAACCTTTGTCAGTTAGAAAACTTGCCAAAAACTCATCAATTTCCTTCATTTTCTATCCTAATTTCTGTATTTTGCAGGACCTTCAGACTAAAAAGGTCCTAGCACTTGGAAAAGTGATAAGAGACCTATATGTTTTGACACCTCGTAGCTTCCAGCAAGATGTCCTAAACATCCAGAAATCTTTGCTTCATAGTCTGCAACAATATGCCACTTTAGATTCTTGTTACTCTTGTACCAGAAATACGAACCAATCTTCTGATATTTTTCATGTATGGCATTTATCGACTTGGACATGCTTCCAAGAATGTAATGTTGCACATTGAAGACCTGAACAAAAATGGCAATTCTTTTTTTCATTCACCATGTGATACCTTTCATTTAGCCAAACAACAAAGGTTACCTTTTCAAACCAACGAATGAAAAACCAGGCAGTGTTTCGATCTGCTACACATGGATTTATGGGGACCAATAACCAATCTACCCTCATCGGAGCCAATTTTTCTTGACCATAGTTGATGACTTCAGTAGATGTACATGGATATTCTTATTAAAGTCTAAGACACAGGTACACACTACCATCAAAAACTTTCTTTTTATGATCAGAACACAGTTTGAAAGCTATGTCAAAACTGTGAGAACCGACAATGAGACATAGTTTACTAGCCGTAGTTGAGTGGGGGATTATTCATCAAAAAACTTGTCCCTATACCCCAAAACAAAACGGTGTGGTGGAAAGAAAATATAAACACTTACTCCAAATAGCCAGATCCCTGATGTTTCATTCCAAATTACCAAAACAATTCTGGGGTGAATCCATTCTTACAGCAACATACATCATTAACGGGCTGCCCTCTTCAATTCTGCAATGGAAATCTCCTTAAGAGATTTTGCATGGTAAAAAACCAGACCTGAGCAATCTTAAGGTATTTGGTTGCCTTGTTTTTGCTGCAAATACCAAGCCACACAAAGAAAAACTCTTTCCTAGATCTATCAAATCAGTATTTATTGGATATTCCCATGGTAAAAAAGGATATAAACTTTATGATCTTCTTGAAACAAAAATATTCATATCTCGTGATGGTCTTTTCTATGAATCTCAGTTTCCACTCAATAACATATGTGATACCTCAGAAGAGTCAATCCCAATACCTTTTGTTCCCACTCATGCAAATGTTCCTGACATAGAAAATGTTCCTGCTGATCATATTGTTTTGAACCAACCAGATTCATCTAACATGATGATGAGCCTGCCAGAAATACATCACCTGAACCTTTCATTAACATCAGTGAACATCCTTCTTATAATTCCACCCATAACATTCCTATTAGACCAAACATTCGAACCAGAAATCCACCTGCTTGGCTAAGAGATTTTGTCACACCAACCATACATCATGCCTCAGCTGCCATACTTGATAAATCCATACCCGTTACTTCTGCACCTATTTTTACTCCTGCTTATGTGGATTTTGTGGCCAATTTGTCAACATCGCATGAACCTTACTCTTATAATCAAGCTAGAACTAATGCTAAGTGGGTAGACGTTATGAAGTTGGAGCTTGAGGTTCTAGAAAGGAACCAAACTTGGGAGTTGATTGACCTCCCAGCTGGGATGAAACCCATTGGTTGTCGACGGGTATATAAAATCAACTGTAAACAAGATGGAAGTGTTGATAGATACAAAGCCCGTCTTGTGGCCAAGAGGTACAATCAAGTTGAGGGAGAAGACTACCTTGAGAGCTTCTCTCCGGTGGTCAAAATGGTTATCGTTCGGGTCTTTTTGGTTGTTTCTGCAGCAAACAATTGGCCACTTCATCAACTAGATATAAACAATGCCTTTCTACATGGCTATCTTGATGAAGATGTGTATATGGTACCTCCACCGGGATATCTTCCACCTTCTTCTACACAGATCTGCAGGTTAAAAAAATCACTCTATGGACTTAAACAAGCTTCGAGGCAATGGAACAGTGAATGGGACCTCCCAGCTTATCTCATACGGTTTGAAACAATCAAGTTATGATCATTGCATGTTTATCCTTAAAACCTCTCAAATGTTTTTGATGTTGCTGGTATATGTAGATGATGTCTTGATCTCTGGAACCTTTGAGGGTGCCATAATCAAGGTCAAGAAGTTCTTACATCATAAATTTACGATTAAGGATCTAGGATATGCTCGCTACTTCTTGGAATGGAGATTGCTCGATCTTCCTCTGGTCGCTTTTTAAGTCAATCGAAATACATTACAGATCTATTAAGAGACTGTAATCTCCTAGATTGTGCACCATCCTCAACACCATTGCCTCTTGGAATTAGATTCCTCATTCAGAATCTTCATCGGCATTCTCAGAACTAGACAAATATCGAAGGCTTATTGGAAGTTTATTATATCTTGGTTTTACACGGCCATATATTAGTCATGTGGTACAATAACTTAGTCAGTTTGTGAATGCTCCTCATGATGTTCACTCGAGTTTAGCACTACATATTCTGAAATTTGCAGGTTGCATCAATCACGGGCTATTCTACTCAAGTTCTAACGATTTTAAACTTGTGAGCTACTGTGATTCAGATTATGCTGCTTGCAAAACCAGTAGCCGCTGACTCACTGGTTATTGTATGTTCCTTGGTTCTGCTTTAGTTTCATGGAAGAACAAGAAACAAACAACCGTCTCCCGTTCATCCGCCGAAGCTGAGTTTCATGCCATGGCTGGAGCTGCATGTGAGCTTAAATGGTTATCATATTTGATGTTAGATCTTGGTATTTCATTACAGCTGCCCATTCATTTTTTCTGTGATAACCAAGCTGCACTTTACATTGTTGCTAACCCGGTTTTCCACGAACGCACCAAGCACATTAAAGTTGATTGACATGTGATCCATGACTACTATAAAGCTGGTTTTCTTCTTCCCTCACATGTTGGATCTCGAGCTCAACTTGCAGACATGTTTACTAAACATCTCCATCGCCTGCCATTGCTCATTCACTGTCCAAGATTGGCCTGTGCTCTTCACCACAAGCTCCATCTTGAGAGGGGAGTATAGAGTATAGAGGAATTGCAGCAGAGTTTTATTAAGTCAACGGAACAGAAGAATTGAAGCAGAGGAGAAGCGCTGGAGACCTTTTAATTATTATTAGTTAGTTGCTTTTTACTTGTAGCGGTTTATCCTTGTACAGTAAGTAGCCAAGTTGTCGATAGTATAAATAGTCCACTGTGTACCTTTTTTCAGTGAGTGGAACGATTACCAAATTTAGTTTAGATTTTTTCATCGATGTCACTCACGAAGCAACTCGCTTCGATCGATTTCATCCTCCATACGGATCAACACCTTTTACGTAATATTCTCCTTACAGCTCCCCCCAAACGACATATGGTCAATATTCTACTTACAAATTAGCACCATCGTATGTAAACTATCCTCTATGCTCTAAACCACAACTGCCTTATGAGTAACCATATGTGCAATCCTCCATACGTATCTCCATCACCCTATGAGAAAAATATCCTACTTATACATCATCTCCGCCATATGAAAAATATAATCCTTCACAATCTTCTGCTCCAATTACTGAGAAGAAAAACTAATTTCAAGTAAGCATCTTACTTTAGTTGTTTGATTGTTCCATCATAATGTTTTTGCATGATCCAATATTGACTTGCACTTTTTGATTACTTGAAATTTGGAAATTAAAACATACATATTGCTACAATTAATAAACTATAATCTTTGCATGGCGTGCACACAAGTATGCTGCCAGACATGTTTTTATTCGATCGACATTTATGTCTACACAGTTATGCTATCGACAACTTCATTTTTAACTAGTAACATACTTTACTCATTATCTACACAAATTGCATGTCAAATTGCTTTACGCAGGATATTGGAGAATATTCAGCAAATGGAAGCGATGAATCCCTAAATAATGAAAAAACAAGGCATACTTTATAATAATCCTTTTCGTATTGTTAAATTGAGGGTTCCTTCCTAAAACCAGTTGGTATTAGGAGGAGGGATCTCTTTGATTTATCATCAATATATAAAAAAGGGATAGTAATAATTATATTCATATCACATTAAACGTTCAATACAATAATCTAATTTTAGCATAAAAATATTGACATATTTTCTTCAAAAAATCTTTTAAAATTAACAATATTTATTAATTAAATTTATACAAATTCTGCTACCAAACCATTTAAGAATCTATGCAAAAAATAAATTAACTTGAATGCGAATAGCGTGACTTATATTCCTATTAAAAGAAGCACGAAAAATTTATATAGTTTTATTTCCTATAATAATTTTCCAGATAAAATATAAGTCAGTCAATAAATAAAATGCACTCTTGTCCTACTAATCAGTTGCAAAAATATATTGTTATACTCGTTTATTTCGATTTCCATAGGTAGTGAATTTTACATGTAGGTTGGGTGTATGGATCCTAATCTAATCGAGAGGAGCATTGTTTTTCTCATCTGAATTTTGAGTGGAATTATTAATATTGTTTGAATTTATTTATATATATACAATGTAAAAAGTGGCTTATGTATTGTGTCGCCTATTATTGAAAATATAATTCATGTTGCGGTAGATTATGCATATTTGGGAAGGATGATTTACTTTAAGTTGAAGTACACCTTTTCTATAGATATATATCGTTAAATTAGAGTAAAAATAATCAGCTACAAACTAAAATGCTGGACATCGCTTAATAGTTACTATTAATACTGGCTAGCAGATTAATAAATCTCAAAATTGTTTATACTTTTGTTGTCACAGTTATAATAGTAATTTAAAATTGACCATTCGCCTAATCATTATATATGTAAGTGTTTGTTACAATGGCTTATAAATTTTATTTCACATAACAACATTGAATGGATGAATCAACATACTAGAAGAAAAATAACATGCAAGAAAAAAGAAAAATTCATTACTTTGGAATAATCACTTCTTATTTATCATCATATTTGAAATTAGATGATATTTAGTTTGGCGAGATACTATCACATATAATTCAAACAACAACTAATATAACTAACATGTTAAGTATATTATATTTATTGTCGTTATCGTTGATTATTTTTTATTATTATTACTATTATTATTATTATCATTCTTATTATTATTTATTATTATTGTTATTATTATCAGTACTACGTCTATTACTATTATTATTATCTTTACTATTATTGTGTTAAAAAATGCGAGCAACTGAATTAGATAACTGAAAACAGTAATTGCTTGTTACGAACCAAGTTGAAATAAATATTAATAACACAAATAAAGAAATCTAAATTTGATAACTATGCAAGCTCAACCACTCAAATTATGATAGTTACATATGTCTAATATATTAGCTAATGACTAAACATGTAATCGAAGTCGTCAATATTGCTAAAGAAATTGATGGACTACCAATCAAAGCAAAACTACCGTAATAAGATTTATAATGGCTATATTTTTATGTTAGCTTACCACGACGGCGATGGTAATGCACTAACTATATAAAGGTGACAAATCATGTGGTTTTCATCAAATTCAAATCTTTATTTACAAAAATCCAAATGATGGAAACACTAACAAAAGTTTTATAACATGCGTGTAGCATTATTGCTTTTAACTTTCTCTTCTATTGGCTCTCTTTCACTAACCTATTCAAACATCAACAACGTACCACAACCAGCACCATATGTTAGTTATCCTTCATACCAGTTTTCACCACCATACAAAAAATACCCTCCTTACCAAGCACCACCATAATAGAGACAATATTCGGCTTATAGGTCACTATCATCGTATCCATATCCTCCATATACTTCGTCGCTTTATGCGCAATATCCTCCCTACGAATCAACAACACCTTATACGCAACGTTCTCGCTTTAGCATGAGTTGATGTATCGTAGAAATCCTCGGAACAAACTGTTCTGGCGAGATCCACTATGGAATCCGAGTTCATTGCCTGTGATAAATGTGGAGAAGAAGCTGAATGGCTACGCCATTTCTTGGAGGTTATTCCTAAGTGGGAAAATATGTAATGCTTATATGCATACACTGCAATAGCCAATCGGCGATTGGACGAGCACATAGTATTATGTATAATGGTAAGTCGAGACACATATGTCGTCGACATAATACCGTTAGGTAACTCCTCTCAACAGGAGTTATCTCGATTGATTATGTGTGAAATCTAAGGATAACAATGCCGATCCGCTAACCAAAAGTTTAAGTAGAGATGCAATTAAAAGGTCACAAATTGGCGTAAAGCCTTGCTAAGAAGGAAACCCTACCTAGTTTACTGGAGGTCTTAAGATCTAGGTTCAAAAGGACAACCTAATCTTAGAACTTGGTATCACTGTGGGGGATGGCCACGCTCATTCCTGTCAAGAAACTGTGATGACGGAAAAGGCTAGCATTATCATGCTTTAATAACCATCATAGAGTATTGATAGAAAATACTCGCAACGTGAGAAGTCACATATGTTAGGGAGAAGTGTGTCCGCTTAAAAGGAGAACTCAAAGGGGTAGTTCTTTAGAAACCCTCGCAGAATCAGGACAGGTTCATGGCCAAAACGAACAAAAATATGAGAATGAACCAGGAAAATGATTTTTGTGTATTGTACTTAGGCTAGTTTACATAAAAAAGCCGGACAGTTTTAGGACATCGCGTCTATTGACTGTTAGTAAACTAATCGTATTTTATTAGGAGGAAGTTCAAATGGTAAAACATACTTACCTCTATGCAGAGGTCAGACAATGAATAGTTGTTGTGAATCGAAAACAATTTCCATTCATGTGAGGGATTATTGGAATATTAAGTTGAGTGAATGGAAATTTGGATTGAATCTAAAATGAATTAAGGTGTGTGTGGGCTCGTGACCCACGGTTACACATTCGCGGGCTTGATCCACCCGCACATTTGGACCCTATTATTTCAATACCGAACTAATTTTAATAAGTGGATAATTCCAGCACTTTTAGAATGTCAAAGGTTTCACGTGAAAGGTCAAATGAACTTTGGAGAATCCACTTAAATTCCTTTATGATATGGAATTAAGTGTGGGTTAAATTGTGGAATTAAATCCATTGAGAGAAGGCCAAAGGTTTTCGCAGGAATCAAAGAGGTTTCAAAACTCTATATATATGCTCCTGATTGAGACGTTGAAACACACGATTTCATATGAATAACACACAACAAGTTTTCCTCGTCACTTCCATGTTCAAAGTTCGACGTGCGGTTAAAGCTAAATGCAACCTATAATCACGTTTTCGTTGTATCATGGAAATAGACGCTCAAGCAAATCTCTTGCACTTACGTAGAGAGAGCAAATCTGTTTTAAGGAATTTGTGTTCAACACGATCTTCGAAAAAAATTCCTAAACTTGTTTCTACGGTCATACAAGTCATACATCTCGCAGACTTCCGTTTCTGGGACCAGTCTTACGTGTTGCTTAAGCCATTGCAGTCATACAAGCTCGTAGTCTTGCACCCTTACTGGTGTGGAGTACCAGTACTCGTGCAATGGAGTTCCATGCAGTCATGCAATTCAACAGTCTTACGATTTCAATCTTGGTTGTGCAGTGTTGCGGTCCTGCAGTATGACAGATTGCGGTCATTTGAGGTATTTTCCCAACAATATCCTCTACACGGATCATCACCATCTTATCTAAAGTATTCCTATAATACACCACAACTTCATTATAAACAGTATCCTCCTTACAAATTAGCACCACCATATGTACAATATCCTCCGTACATATCTCCATCGCCATATGAGCAATATCCTCCTTATACATCACGTCCGCCATATGAGAAATATAATCCTTCACAATCTTCCACTCCAATTACACAGAAGAAAAACTCATTTCAAGTAAGCATCTCATTCTAGTTGTTTGATTGTTCCATCATAATGTTTTCATGATCCAGTAATGACTTAAACTTTTTTGACTGCTTGACATTTGGAAATTATGCCCTACAATTACTATAATTAATACACTATAATCTTTGTATGGCGTGCACAAAAGTTTGCTATCTGGCATGTTATTATTCCATCGACATGTATATCTACACAGCTATGCTATCGACAACTTGATTTTAAACTAGAAACATACTTTACTCATTATCTACACAAATTGCATGCAAAATTGTTTTACGCATGTTATTGGAGAATGTTTAGCAAATGGAAGCAATTAATCCCTAAAGAATAAGAAAAATAATGCAGAATTTGTAATAATCATTTTCGTATACATCAATATATGGAAAAGAGATCGTAATAAGTGTGATACAACACGATTATAATATTTGATGTGTGAAAATTTCTCCATGGCGTGATATGCTAAAACGGTTTGTTGGAATATCAAACTTCTCAAAATATCTTACAGAATTTCAAAATTGTAGGTTTGCGGACTTGATCTTAGAGTTCCTTTGTTGTAGAGAAAGAGATATATAGAGAGAGAAGAGTAAACCTTGAGCCCTTGAGTTCACAAATCTTCTATCTCGAATTGTATAATTCTTCTTTGAACGTGTTTCTCAATCGTTGAATTGTTACATTATGAGCTCACTTTACATGTATATATATAGTCTCTTTATGGTATATTTCTATAAGTAGTCATAAACTATTGCTAACTACATCAAAAACTACTTATTCCAAAATGAAGAAAAGGATAACATGAATTATATTGAACACAATTAATGATGATCCAACAATCTCCCCCTTTGTGGCCATTCTTCAATTCAACACTTGTTGTCTTTGTCTTCGATAGAACGACTTACGAAGCCCCAGAGTCACCTCATATATACGGATGTTGTTTCTGAGATCGATCCCTTCTTGTATCGTGTTGATGACTATTTCCGTTAGTGCTCGTTCTTCAACGTCGAATGTCTTTGAAGCGTTGGCAGCCTCCATGAGTTCTATGTACCCTCGCATGCAAAGGCTAGGAGATGAAATATTCAAATGTTGTGATACTGGTGGGCTTATTCTATTGAGGAAGGAGTCACGATTCATTAGTTCATATTAATAGTTATCATTAAACACTCTGAAACCAGGTTTCACGTGGCATGTCATCGTGAAACTCGGTACGAGGAATAATAATATCGTAAACATGTAATTTTGATCTAAGTAATATACAATTTGTAATAAATATCTCAAATATTTGTATTTGAATCTAATAGATGACAAAGAGATTAAACATATGTTACATGTTATGTCGCGTTGAGTATACTAACCATAGTCAGTATATGTCATCATTTCAATTTCATTGAATTTGATTAGGTAATAAGACGTTTGTGCTCGGGTTTTCCCATGGAAAAATATCTTGATGAGACGACATAGGAAGAATGACAACGCTGGTAATGATTCATTAGTGGACGTGAGCAGTCGAGGACTCTAGCATGACATGGCTTGCCGAAGTGCCAATCCTGAAGATAAGAGGACTCCAACTCGGACACCGACATTCCAAAGAGCACATCTTGAAGACCCAAGGAGCCTAAATTGTTGTGTCTTAGGATGAACACCGGGCAATGACCTGTCAAGGGAATAGGTCCCAAAGACACTAGGATCCGAGGAGAACAGTCCGTGGAAGAACTCGACTGAGGCATAATGCCCGAGGAGACCTATGATCCTATGTAAAGAGAGTGCCCTTAGAGGCCCAGAAACCTAACTAGAAAGAGTACCCAATGAGATTTAGGAATGTGATTGGCAAGAGTGCCCCAATAGATCCAGGAGCGTGACTGGCAAAATGATGAGCAGCCATATGAGTTATTGGAAGACACAACTTGTAAGAATACCACATGAGCTCCAGAAGGTCAATATTGACAAGAATACTCGATGAGCTCTAGGAGGTCATGGCTAGCAAGAATAACCGACTAGAAAATATGCCCTCTTTTTATGAATGAGAATGATGTCGAAGTATTATATTTAATTATAGGTGTTCAAGACTTTTCAAACCATTAGATACATCTTTTGGCTTACGGGCACTTTCTGAAAAGATGCATATATTTCATTAGTGTTATAAGAGTTAATTTTTCAAACAATTTCAACACGCTGAAAGAAAAAAAATCAAAGAAATTGACTTGAGCACGAGGGGCGTCAATGGGAACGGCGTCAGCCCTTCTTATGGATCTATTTGTGTAGCTTGCAGACCACGTGACAACCACGAAAGAGGAGAGAGGATGGGCGAGGCAGCCGACTGGAGGATGATCAGGATTTTTTCCAGACAGATCAACGTTCAAAAACTATATAATCAGCTAGAATTAAGACCCTCTTTTGGAATTAACACCAAATGAGCACATCTTTTTTAAACCACTAACCCATTCTACCATAACTTGTTATCTACCACTAATTGATTTCCTAGTAAATTAATAATTATTAATTGAAAAAGCCTTACGCGGTTGGTCCATTTACTATAGGGAGTGATGTGTCCGGAAAAATCCAAAGAGTACTCTATTATGAGAAGTTGATGGACGACTCCTTCGGAATATATGTAGTGAACTAAAGGGTCACTCGAGGCTTTTTCCTCCCTCGGGTATACTTTTATTTTGAAATTCTTATGTAACACGGGTCAGTGTTATGCGTATATGAGCTCTTTTTTTCTTCTCCTTTTCTATCTTTTCTCTCAACTATCTCTTGCTTCGCCATTAAAGGTCCGCTCGCTCCTGCCTTTACTGGTTATTTACTCTGCCTTTAATCGCTCATCACTCCACCATGAATGACCTCTTCAATATCCTTTCATGGGGTGTCATAATGGGCCAATAACTTACGCCATAAAGGCCTTATGATCGTTGTTGTCACCCTCTTAGTATCCGAGCAACTTGAGCCGATAGTAAAGTAATCCACCCCCCCCCCCTTCGGTTGTCTAGTACCCTCGTGCATTGGTCTTTATACTTGAAGGAGGATTGCCGGAGTAGAGTGCTCCTTCTAAACCCAAACATTCCCGAGGGTAACACTAGTCTCCCCTCTAAGTAGTTTGAAATAGTGTTAACGAGTTTCAGACGTGGTTAATGGAACGCTCAAACTTGTTTTCTAGGGCAACTCCTTGTCTTTTCCTCTTTCTCTACCTCTCTTTTTTTCTTCTTTTCACCGCTCCTATAACCTATGGTCATCACTTCCCTGTCTTTTTGTTTCCTATCAAAACTCGTGGTCGTTTCATAAGTCGACACGTCTCCTTGTATGGACGCAGGACTTTTTCCGCTCGAACGCCTGAGAGACGTGGAGGCGCCATGGTCCTAGATAAGGGCATATCAAACGGTTGAGATCTTCAGCTACACATTTAAATACCCACAAAATCTATTTTCGTTTTCTTTTCTCACGAATCCTTCCTTATTTCTCGATCTTAGCTGCACCCGCATTATCCACGCTCTTTGTCAGTTCTGACCACCGTGCTCGTCAGCCCATCTCGAGTCAATCTCTTCCTTGTAAGTGATTTCCCTCCTTTTCTCTTAGGTTCATGGCGTCTTCTAGTTCTAGCAATTCCACAGAGGAGGCTTTGCCTCCTTTTCCCCTATTCTCGTTGACTCTGATAGCTCCAAGAATATTCCGCAAAACAGGACCACCGCCCCTGGAAGCTCCGATGGCAAAGCGGCTTCTTCTGGTGATCCCGATTTCGAGGGTAACCTAGAAGATAACCCTGACGTCGAAACTCCCTCCCGAGACTTGGAACCATCAAAGTTTATTCCGACTTCCTTCGACCCGAACAACCCTCCAGATCTCGAACAGTCGGGAAATAATGGGCTAGATCATAGTAGGTGGCAAGCGGCCACTGAAAAGTTTCGTAAATCTCGACAACGCCCTTGGCATCTCAACAAAATCTCCACACTGCCGGAATCTAGGTTAGTTTCTATTCGAGAGATTTCATGTATGCCCTCGGGTTATGAGGTTAGAATTGTTTCGTTTATGGAAGTGGCAGGTTCGCCGTTCGATGGTTGTTTGACCTTCTATCCCGAGCAAATCGAGATGGGACTTCACTTTTTCTATTCCCCCCTTTTATCATTCAAGTCTGCCGCTATTTTGGCAATCTCCTGAGCCAGCTTGTTCGCAATTCCTATAGTTTGCTTTTTATCCTTAGGTATTCTTCTCTGTTATAACAATTTTTCTTTATCAAATTACATGCTCCTTGCTCTCTTGAAAATCAACAAAAGGGAGACTGGCAAGTTTTTCTTTTCCGATCTTTATTCGGATGAACTTATCCGAGACAACCCAACTTCTCAAAGGGTTGTCCAAACAAATACTTTTTGTGCGTTCTCTGGCTCGAGCGCCGAGTCTCAATTTCTCGACATCCCCTAGAGTGACGAAGTCAACATCAGTCGTCCGGTTCCTCCGGGTTGACAGATTCTTTTAGGCAATCGGGCCGAAACGTTTCTCTACTCTCGAGCTAGTCCAAGACGATCTTTTGCACCACTTCGGTTTTTGATCGAGGAGTTTGTCGATCATAACTGATTTAGGTATTTCTCCTATTACCACCAAATCATGCACACCATGTTCTTCTCCTCTTTCCCTTTCCCCTCTTCTTTTTGACTGATATATGTTTCAGTAACGGACTGTTTTTACCCCCCTTTTTTTAGATTCCTGAATGAAGAAAGTTATCTTAGAAGAGAGCGAACGCATGATCGACAAGGACAAAGGTGTTGCCCCGTCTTCCTCCACTCCCGCATCACCTAAGCCTCGGACCGCCCCCAAGAGAGCAGTGTCTGGTGCGCCTGGGGGTTCCTCTTCTAAACGGGCGAAGACTAGGTCCCAAGTATTGCCCGCTCCTTCTCACTCTCCGTTCGGGTCTCTGCCCTCGGGTGCATTTTCCTGTCATTCAGACCTATTCTCGCAAGGGGATGGGTACACTGCCCTGGAGTATCTGCGCCAATACGCCACCCAAAAAGACAAGCGCTTCCTCAGGAAGTCTCCGCTCGAGGAGCTGATCACCGGGCTCGCGGCCACTCAAGGGCAGGTTAGCCAGCTGGTTCTCCTTCTCTCCTTTCTTCCTTTTTTTTACATCATCGTTTTTCCTTCGCGGCTAAAAAGCTTTCTTCCAAGGCCACTTCGATGATCGTGGAAGTGATCGAGCGCGCAGTTCACTTCCAGAGCGACCTGGCCGAGAACGTTCAGGCGCGAGAGGATCTCGATGCTCAGGATTCCTAGCTGAAGAAAGGGGTCGAGCATCAAACAAGAGAGAGCAAGCCCAGGCAACCACGCTTGCCGACCAAGCGAAGAAACATAAATAGGCGCGCTCTCTTCTGAAGGATGCCGAGAAAGGGAGGGCTCACTTAAATTATGAGCTCCAATCCTTGGCCGAGCAAGTTGTCCTCTACTATCAGCACGGGTTCCAAGGCTGCGTCTCCCAACTGCAAGGGCATGGATACGATGTTTCCCAGCCCCACTTAACTCCCTGGCCTGGGGCTTACCTTCAGCGTCCTTCCCGGTGCAAGCCAACCCTACGGCTTCAGTCGAGAAATCGATCGAGGAGGCTCTAGTAAGCGGAGAGGCCGAACAGTCCGAGCAAATCCCAACGGAACCCGAGCAGGCAGTGGTTCAAGAGGAGGTTGTTCCCGAGCAGAGAGGAGAAGGTACGGGGTCGGGCTCCAAGAGGCGCAGGTTGAGGGAGAGGGTGCAGTAGCCGAGATCAGCGAAAAATCTTAGTTAGAGTTGGTGTGACTAAGATTCCCCCCTTTTTTATATGTCTAAAAAATTTCTTTTGTCTTGCTAGAGGGCGATTTGAACTTTGCGCCCCCGTGCGCTTGTAATGTAAATATTCCTTTCATCCCGTGCATATTCATATCGCCTTCGATGCACTCTGAGAATATTCCTTAATTTGTTCACGGTAATCCCGTAACTACCGTATACAGAATACGGTTTTTCATCGGGTAAAGATCCTTATCTCACAATGCTTTAACTCCCCAATAATACTTATCCTTGTAATAATTCCTTGATTCCCGCTTCACGATTCACAAATTTTCCTCCAATATTGAAGGATCTCGTATAATCCGTCCCCCAATCTTCGGGAGTATTCCTCTTATGCTCGCATCCCCCTTTATATATACATTTCCCTGTCTCTCCTTTACCAACCAAAAACACTCTCATCATGGTGTCACTGAGTGTTTATATACATTTCCCGACATCAGGAGAGTTTATATACATTTCCCGTAATTCAAAACCTCCTGATGTCGAACTTTCACCAATCCGATCGCCTGTTTGTGGCCAAATGTCCTTTAATCTCCGACAACCACCTTGTTTCGAGGATTTTCGTCCCGAGAGTTCCTTCAGAAAAACCTTTCAAGAGTGGGTGAGTGAGCTGGAGAACTCTCGATCTGGATCGGATCTTCCCTGGTTTCAAGTTAAGGTTTCGACCACATCTTTATCTCAAATCAACGTTTCGAGACAGAGTGGGTTTGTCCAGGATTTCGATGTTCGCGTTCCATCACCTACTGAGGTGGATGGCCTTCCCCCGCTCGGGTTTCATACCTTCTTTATCGATCAGATCAATATGGGGCTTCATTTCCCCGTCCAAAATGAAATATGCGACCACCTGCAATAAGTCCAAGCCAGATAACCCCAAATTCATACAGCTTGTTACTTTCCTGGAAGTGCTTATCCGCTGTGTGAAACTTCCTTTGACCGTACCATTGCTTCTCTCCCTCCTTAAGGTTGATAAAAGGGAAACCGGAAAATTTTTTTTCATACCTCGCCGAGCAAACGAACTTGTTAGGGCCAACCCCCCTCCCTAAAGGATGGATGAGTAGGTTTTTATTCGTAAGACATCCCCCCGAATATCAAGATATGCACTTCACATCTGCCTTCTGGAATCTCCACTGTCTTCAGCCTTCGTCTCATGCTCCTTCCTCGGCTCTGGACGCTTTTCTTCAAGCCATAGGTGATAGGCGGTTTCTAATTCCCGAGTTGATTAAAGATGACATTCTATGTCATTTTGGTTATGGTCCTCAAGATGCCCGGATAGCTGGGAACTTTGGTACTTCCTTCTTCTTTTCCTTTCTCTCCCTTTTTTTATACTACCAATGCTGACGTTTCTGGTGATGGTCATAGACGTACGCATGAGCGGGGCTTTCATCCGATGAGTTCGTCATAGGTAATCTGCCCAGCGGGACAAAGGAAAGGCCCACGTAGTCTCCCTTTCCTATTCTCCCGAGGAGGATCACCCGATCCAACAAGAGAGAGTCATTACCCTCGAGGGTTCTAACCCTAAGCGAAGTAGACTGTTCCTGCGTGATGTGGCCCTTTCCCCCGAGGAAACCTCGCGTTCCACAGGGATCTTTGCTGCACATCCTTTTTTTTAGGGGAAGGAGAGGGTAAGATTGCTCATCATTATATGGAGAACTTTTTAATGCAGGCTGACAAAGGGTTTGTCAAAAGCGTCGATGATCCCGAGCTCTGGGAAAAATGGTGCATGTCCATGACACAGGTTCTCGACTTCTCCCAATGAGTTTTTGCATATATATTTCTTATAATGTCCT
This sequence comes from Linderniella brevidens, assembly GCA_004919715.1. Lineage (NCBI taxonomy): Eukaryota > Viridiplantae > Streptophyta > Magnoliopsida > Lamiales > Linderniaceae > Linderniella > Linderniella brevidens. The sequence continues at coordinate 622,475 of SWDC01000150.1, read as the reverse complement.
GATTTTTCCTTTGGTAAGATGTTTTCTCTTTCGTGCGGTCTAATCGGCAATTGTAAACTCCAGCGAGAGGCGTTTGGCTCGTAATTCAATATGAACACTCGAGATCCAAGACACAACTTCTCTCTAAGGATCAGGAGATCATTGACTTGAAGAAGGCTCATAATCATCTACTAGGTGAACTGGAAGTGGGCCGCGAGAGACTGTCTGCTTTGGAAAAATTCCAAACAGCTGAGGGAACCCTTATTCCGAGTTTCGCTTCACCCTGTGATTTTCCATACTTCGAGCTTGGGTTCCAAGCTTGCCTAGGGCAGATCCAATCTCAAGGATACTCTTCTCCAAACTACTCTTTTGCCTTCTTGGATGCTCGTCAAGCTTTCGACAGCCTCCTTCGCAACAGGATTATCGTGGGAGCCACAATAAGCACACCTCAACAGGAAGTGGTTAGAACTCTGAGGTCGGATGGAGGACGAGTCCTGGAGGCTGGTGAGGCTTCGGATGCCAAGAATTTCCTCGGGTTTGAGTGAAGTATGCCGTCAGGTCTTATTTGTTCTTCTTGACATTTTTATGTTTTGAAAAATTTCGAGCTCTGTCGTCTCTTGATGCGTCGGTATTGTACTTGCTTTTCTATGAACAAGTATGTCTTCTTTTCTTTTTGCGTCTCTCCCTATTTACCATATCCATCCACAAGGGATATCATGGCCAGGGGATTGTCTCTTATCTGCCTTCGCCTCATCCGAGGGTTCGGAATTTTTCCACATCCGTGGACTATTCGCCTCATCTGAGGGTTCGGAATTTTTCCACATCCGTGGACTATTCACCTCATAAGTTCTCCACGTCCGTGGGCTATTCAGACTTATAAAATATTTAAGAGATTTATAGTTAATTGCGATAAGAACATAGTTTAAGAAAAAATCACACGTTGCTAATGATTCTCCATCTTAAGCATAGTATTTTTGGAGGTGTTGTGCATATTTAAGTCGATCTAGTTTCTTCCCGCCGGGGCTCTCCAGGTGGTAAGTAGCGGTACCCACCTTCTTTGTGACCCTGAAGGGGCCTTCATATTTGAGTCCTAACTTCCCTTGCTTTACTAGAATCTCCTTCATCACGAGCTCTCCTTCTTCATATTTCCTCAGGTGGACCCTTCGGTTAATGCTCTGGAAATTTGCCTCCGATAAGCCGCCATTTTTGTAGTTGTTGCGTGCCTTCTTTCCTCAACCATATCTAGTACCATAGCCCTCAAGTTAATCATTTTCATCGGAGTAATTCAACACCCGAACGCTTCCTTGCCCGATGTCTGCTGGGAGGACAGCCTCACTTCCGTATACAAGGCTGAAGGGAGTTTCGTTGGTCGTTTCTTTCTGTCTGGTGGCGGGTTCCTGGATGGGCCCTCTTACTTCGCTTTTCCATTGCTTTTAGTTTCTTTCTCATTCTCCCGAGTTCTTTAATTCGGGGTGGTTATCCATGGCAGCATTTCTCATCTCCGCTAATTCTCTCAAAGTAAATGTGTTCCCCTCTCCTTGTCCAGGAGGTGGACTTGACCCGATACTCACCATAAAATTATAACGAACATCCCACAGACGACGCAAAAATGATGCCTCCGGAAAAATCCAAAGGATACTTTACTATGAGAAGTAGATGGACGACGCCTTCCTCGGAATATATGTAGGGAACTAAAGGGTCACTCGGGGCTTTCTCCTCCCTCGGGTATTCTTTTATTTTGAAATCCTTATGAAACACGGGCCAGTGTTATATGTATATGGACTCTTTTTCCTTCTCCTTTTCTGTTTTTCTCTTAACTATCTCTTACTTCTTATTTATAGCCTCCTGCCCAGGGAATAAAACCGCTTCGCCTTTAAAGGTCCGCTCCTGTCTTTACAGGTCATATACTCTGCCTTTAATCGCTCATCACTCCGCCATGAATGACCTCTTCAATATCCTTTCGTGGGGGTGTCATAATGGGCCTGTAACGTATGCAATAAAAGCCTTATGACCGTTGTTGTCACCCTCTTAGTATCCGAGCAACTTGAGCCGAGAGTGTAGGAATCCGACCCCCCCTCCCCCCCTTCGGTTGCTAGTACCCTCGGACATTGGTCTTTATACTTCACGGAGGATTGCCCGAGTAGAGTGCTCCATGTCAACCCAAAAATTCCCAAGGGTAACAGGAAGAAATTATTTATTTGCGAAATGTTTATTTGTTCGAATAAGCAAGGACGAGATATGGGCACGCATAGCCTATCTGTGTAGATATTAATTATTATCTGCTAACAATGACTATTGTGATTAACAATGACTAAATATAATTATGATTGCAACAATGGATATATAACTTTTTTTTTACTCATACACCTAAAAAACATTAAAATAAATAAATAAATAAAGATTATGCACAATGGAATAAGAATGACCATAACTATATCAGGCAATTTTGTAACTTGGCTTTCCAAAAAAAATTTGTAACTTGGATAGCATATAATATATACGTGGGCTATTAAGCAATTAACACTAATTGCTAGAATTGGATTTTTGGAAGGAGACCATTAAACGTGAATGATGCTCAATTCGTGACTATGTGGAATAAATATATTGTCTGTATACTCGTTTTGATCTCTATGTCAAAATTAAGATAAAACATATTCAGATTTCATGTTGGGTAATCTACACTTAAATACCTTTTTGTATAAAAAAAGTTACAATTCCGTACCCTGTCAGAAAAAAAATATTTTTAGGTACCCAGTTGGCTGTGTGTACCATTTTATCATCCTTGACATACATTGTTATATGTATATTACGTGCCACGTCAAGCGTTTATATGGTACCTATATACGTTTCTTTATGTTACCTAGAATGTTGGAACTCTCTAAGACATTTCATCGAGCACCTGTTGGAAGAGTTCCAACAGTTCGCTTGCCGACTCGACTCATTGTTCGTCGAGCTTTTGTCGAGCGCGCTAGCCAGGTCGACTCATCGTTCACCCATAATTATTATTATTATTATTATTACTATTACTATTACTATTACTATTATTATTATTATTACTTATTATTATTATTTTACGGCGGGAATTGGATTTAAAAAATGGGACCACTTGTGGTCGAATTTTAAAATCATCAAAAAACTAAGCGTTTAAATTCTCCTCGGATTTTGGACTAATCGAAATCGAAATCCGAACGGTTTTCCAAATTGGTGATTTGGAGGAAACCCTAATTTCAAATCGAAATCCGGGTATCCAAACGGACTATTATACAATTTATGTCCATATTCTTACGTTTTAAAAAAAATCTTAGAATATTTTTAAATATGTTTTTGTTAACATTAATTGCTATGTCTAATGGTCATGTCTATCATACCCAGTTGGGTATAATCCAACTGGGCTCAGATTGTGAGATGTGTCATGATCTAATAGTGAATGGTGATTAACACTGGATAACATGAATTGCTATATGTCTAACGGTCATGTCTATCATACCCAGTTGGGTATAACCCAACTGGGCTCAAATTGTGAGATGTGTCCTGATTAAAGAGTGGATGGTGATTAACACATTGGATGAGAAAGTGTTGGACTCATGCCACAATCTGAATAGAGTTGGGTATAACCCACATGAGTAGGTAAGAGAAAACCATGTCTAACTTGTTCTACATGAACTGTCATGATTTCAAATATTGATTTGGCCCCCACCCTCGATTGACTGAGAGTAATAGTCTTGACGGTTCATGGACATAACATTTCGAATTGCTTATGTATTGTTAGGTCCAATTTCCAACACGATTAAGTTCGATGAAGAATTCGGTAGAAAATCTAAAACTTACGAAGAACACGTAATGATACATAACGGAAGCCTCATGATTTCTTCATCACCGTTAAAGCTCTAATTTTCTCATTAATGAATTATTCCTCTCTCTACAAATTTTATAATGGAAGCTAATGAGAGAGTTAGCTCTAATCTAAAGAGAGCTAACCTATATATACCAACATATTTGGTATATTTACAAAGTAGTTCCTAAATTATGGTTGGTTACAATTTAGCCCGAACTACTTATTTACACTATAAGACTAAGATAACATTATATATTTAACACAGTAAAAGTGTTGTAAAAATCTTTCCCTTTGTGTTCAATTGCTCGGATTGAAGGGTTTGATTGTCCGAGTTGAAGTTCATGTTCAATTCTGCAATTCAAGTTATCTTGGTCTTGTAAAAATGACTTCTCGAGTCCTTGAAGAACACAAATCAGAATGTATCGGCGGAAGCGCGTGTACGTGTTCTTTTTCAAATATCTCCTCTTTTTTACAAGATCCATCCTTAGCGTGGCTTATAATCTCATCCTTTGAAAAATCTTTACGTATAACATCTCATGATAGTTGAGAGTCTCCCTTTGTGTTTGCAATAATGAAGAGAGGCTCCCCCTTTTTTGTGTGTTGAAACTCTCCCTTTGTGTTGAAGATTCACCCCCTTTGAAGTTCAATCTTCTGAATATTTGGAGAATCTCCCCTTTAGATGTTGGCGAGTCGTACCCAAACGGTATCGTCGATTCAAGTATAGGAGGGTGGAAGTGTGATGCGACGTAACAAGTGGAGGTTGGAAGATATTGTAGGAACTCGAGTTTGGTAATAACTGTAACAGACCCACTAAGGCGTGCCGTTGTTACAAAAACCGGGGCCACATAAGCGTCCCATTGACATCATTCTAGAAGCTTTGCTTCAGAGACGATGGCCTGATACCGTTGTTGTTTAGATGTTGCAACGGCAGAACTTCCTTTCGATCCTTGAAACATGTCTTAGAGTGACATCTCTACGGAAGTTCTAACTTGATCACAAAGACCAAGAATATTAAAAGTGTATGTATCCTAGAAAACTATAAACATTTAGGAAGTATGAGGACACATTAGACTCTATGTGATCAATAAAAGTGTGGTACGGGGCAAATTACCACTTAGTTCAATATCTCTCTCTTCCGAGAGAAGCGGTAATAGCATATGTGGTCTCCGTGAGAAAATTAAACATCGGTCTTTTGGGAGACGATGAGTGGGCAAGGCTCGGATATGCACGCGTCGTTGGACCTAATGCGGCGTCTTATACCCGGGAGCTTATAAATTAGCACATGTACCTAGGTGATTCGTCCGAATTATTTGTGAGTAAAGGAATTATGTACCTTCAAAGACTTCCAAGTAATCATGAAAGTCATCTTGCTTGTTGTTCAGGTGACCCGGAAGGTTCGAGGTCGAATCGTCACTAATGCTCGGACGCGTTCTGGGGTTAGGATCAAGTCGGTTTAGACTGGACCATGAGAAATAGAAATCCATGCTTCCGGGATACGTGAGGGGTGCTGCTTTATGTAAATCAGCAAGCCAGAGCAGATCGATGCATTTGGATCGTCACCTTCGCCTTTTGGACACAATTTTCCGTGTAAACTCGAGATTCTTCTTTGAATTACATCTTCGGATGTTAGAGGAATTATTCTTGATGTTGGATGAGGAGATGAGATTTTATTTTTGTTCTCCTTTTTTTAATTTTTTTCTTTTTCCCTCTTTTTTTATTTTCTCCCTTTTCCATTTTTTATTTTATTTTCTCCCTCCACCCCTCTTTTTTTTTTCTTTACCTTTTTTGGTTTTTTATATTATGTATTATATATATATGTATTTTATAAGTAATATTATATATATATATATTTGTGGGTGAGAGTTTTTCGGTAGAGATGGGTTTGTGGTAACAAATATAATGGTTTGGGATAAGGATGGCGGGTGACGATGGTGGTTTTCGATATGCGCTAAAGTGGTTTTCGATATAATGGAGTGGTTTTCAATATGAAGGATGTGGTTTTTGATAGGGTGGGGGTGGTTTTTGATAAGGTGAGATGGCGGTTTACAATAGAAGTTCTCGATAAGAAAAGTTTTGGGATAAGGTATCAAGAATTTTTCGCGGATGAGGTTTGCGATATGAGTATCGCGAAAAGTGGTTTGCGGGTCTTAGTGATTGAAAATAAAATTTAAAAAAAATATACTATATAAAAAATCGAAAATTATATTTATATTTTATTTATTTATTCCTTCCCCTCAAAGCATGATCTCTAAAGTAAAATTCTTCCCCCTCAAAATTTGCGTAGAAAGATTTGAAAAAAAAATTACTCGTTTAAAGTTTTATCCCCCTCAAAAATTAAATTGCTGCCAACGCTTTAAAGAAATAAGAGTCGCCCCTCTTTAAAATAGAGGAGTAGCTCCCTCTCAAAAAAAGCTCATTTAAAAATATTATCTTTAAAAATGAATCAATTTTCATGCGTAATATGCATTTTAAATTTGAGAATCTCTTGAAGTTCTGAAAATGCATATTGCAAATGTAGCCTTTGACAATGTTTGAAAAATAGGTATTTGTCTATTTAGCTCATATGCGTATGCAATTTTTTTTTTTAAATTGAATGTTCGTGTAACATACGGATAAGTAGAACATACCTCGTTGAAGTGTAGTTGTAGTAGCTCACGCTCTTCCCTTTATCATGTATGTGGAGCCACTACGTCCAATACCATACATGAGGGATATCTGCAAAACTTTATCGGAACTTTGGTATCCATTGTAATGTGGGTCCTTCCTTATTAGCAGAAAAGGGGTTAAGCATATAAGGTGTCAATTTTGATGTTGGTCCTAAAAATCATTCATTAAAGTAGTCTTAGGTACACAAATTTGTTTTGTACTACCTAGCTTGGTTTCTAACTTAGGAACCCATTTTAAATTAATTTGACACGGAAGAGAAATTTCAACTTGTGTGAATGTGTGACTAGAACTAAAAGATATGATCTCCTTAGCCAGTCTCATAAGATGTTTTTCAGAATGTCGACTGGATATTTCATGTAGGAAGACGAACACATAGAACTATAAGCATCACTAGCACATAAATGAGTCCTACGTTGAGAATTCACACAATTCACATTAGAACGATGAACATTAGGAAAACTATTTCCAAGTCTAAGCTTCTTAACTGAAGAATTATTAAAATCATTTGAAGCACACGATGAAGTTTGTTTACTAGAGCTTGAAATATTTTCTTTAAAAAAATTCTTTATAGAAATGGGAGAGGAAAACTTTGGTTCTTTAAACTTTCGTTCCGTGGCTTTGGAAAACAATGTAAGTTTTTCTTTTTCTCCTTTTCGGTTTATTTGTTCCTTAGCTATTTGGAGTTCTTGGTTTTTACTTTGAATTTCAGCTTCGGTCAAGATTAACATAGAATTATTTGTAAAAGTCTTTTCGATTTTAGGAACAATAGCGTCTATGTAAAAGAAGATTTTTCAGTAGAAAGATAGTTTAAAACATGTAAAGGAGAGAATTTTTTAGATTTGATATCTCCTCTAAAAGCTTTTTCTTTTCCGCTCAGAAACCTACTCTTTCCAATTCCAGAGTTGCGTTTAATTCGGCTATTTTATGAATAACTCCGGAATTTCCCAACAAGAGGTAGGTTTACTAGAATGTAAAATATTTTCCCCGTTAGACGCCAAGGCTTTAGAGGAACTTTGGTCTTTTTGACCTTTTTCCGCAAGATTGTCCTCTAAATTTTTTATTTTAGAGTACAATTTAATTCGTTCCCCGTATAGAAACTTGTTCGCACGCTGCAAATTTCTCAGATCATTCAAATTTTTAAATGCGGTCAAGTTCGTAATTTTTTAGATTAGTTGTTAGTTCATTAATTTGAGCTTTTAATTTTTTTTGCTAAGAATCAAGTTTGATGATATCTTCGACGACAAATTTATCTTTGATATTGACCATCAAATCGAAATTCTCTTTTGGTTTGGAGCAAGAAGTCCTTTGTTTTAGTGAAGACATTGAAGGCTATTCTCTATAGACTTCTTCCTCATCATCTTTACGATTTGATCAAGTCGTCTTTCAAACTCCTTTAAATTCTGGATCGGAGTCGGATTCAGATTCACCTCTTCGATCAATTTGTGGTTGCGTGATATTGTTTTCCATCGAGGAGGCATTCATTGGTTTTTATTAGGTTGGATATGTGATCGTTAACATGTTGTTTGGATTTTAGATTATTTTTTTTAGTTTTCGAAAATTTTTGCTTTTATAAAATTCAGTACAATTTTTTGGTATTAACGAAAAATATCATGAAGTATAGAAAATTTGAAGTATTGAAAATTTGAAGTGTTGAAAACTTTTTGGTGTATACCGAAAAGTTTTAAATTGATATCCAATACTTCGAAAATTTACCAAAAACTTCTACTATAATGTGCCAAATATTGATAAGGGTTGAAAACTTTGATTTTTCTGATTTTTTTTTAAATTGTAACCTTTTGGATCAAAGTATTAAAGTCCGGATCAAGAGGCAAAGTATCCAATAATATGTGTACCGAGAAAATTTGTCGATAAAGTGTCTACCGAGAAATTTTGTCGATAAACTGTGTAACGAGAAAAAAAATTCGATAAGGTCGTACACCGAGAAAGTTTTATGGTACAGTAAGGTTTCGCGATAAAATTTTCTCTGGAGTTTGAAGAAAGTTTAATGCAAAAAAGTGAAAAAAAAACTTTATGAATAAACGTGCTACTGAATATTGAAAAACATTCTCAAACTATTCCTATCTCTCTCTCTCTGAGCTTTTCACCTCAGCTCAAGCCATGGTTTTGAGAACCGGACCGTGAACCGGTCGGAAATTCGGTTCGAGTTCGGTCCGGTTCAACTTTAATTGAGAGAAAAAAAGAAAAAATTCTGAAAACTAAAATAAAACCAAAATAGGAAATAAAAAATTCAAATATGTTGTTGTGGTTTAGTGGTAAAGCTCTTGGAGTTATTTTTCGTTGTGGGTTCAATTTCCCACAAATGCATATTACTAGATCTATTTTTTATTTATTTTTTATACCTTATTTTAGAATTAATTTTTTTATCTCCCAACACATTTTATTTTAATTATCTTTTAACCCTCAATTTATAAATCTAATTCTTCACACCCCATATATTTTTATTATATATATATGCACCGGTTTTACTTTGATATTATTCTGATTTTATATCGGTTAAACCATTAAGCCTTAAACAACTAAAATTTTCGGTCCGATTTGACAAATCGAAAAAAACGAAAATTTTCGCGCACACCGTCATTCCGAAAATCAAAATCCGACCACGGAAGAAAATTAAATTTTCAATTCTGATTATCTCTTTGCGATTAACTGTTAAGAGGCAAACATTTTCGAATCGAGGCTGCCAGTCACAATAATGCTCGACCCAAATCCCGTTCTTTGTTCAACAAGCCCCTTGTGCAGAGGTTTGCCATCCACCACCGTCTACTGCAGTCACGCCACGAAGGAGGAGAGGAAAGGGTCTTTTACAGGAAAGAAACAAAGACACGCAGCGCCTTCCACATAATCTCCATGTCCAAGGGATTAGATCTCTCGCAGCTCTTCTCCCGAGAATCAAGAGATGATATACGCGACAGAAAGGGGCGTGGGCGGCGTGAAGAAGGAGAGTGATTCTTGGGTGAGGTAGCAAGGTAAAGATATGGGCGTCGACGCGGATGTTCTCGCGAATTTTTATCTTTTTTCCATACGAGTTTTTCGTGAAGTTTTCTTTTTTTTTTTTCGGTAAGAGGCTTTGTCGAGAAACTTAGTTTTTCGTAAAGGTGTTTTTTGGGTAATGAGCTTTATCCAGAAACTTAGTTTATCAATAAAAATTTTATAAACTTCAGTTCGCGAAACGACATCGAGACGAAAAAGTTACCCAATTTTGACCAGAAACTCAAAATTAGTCAAATTAAACACGAATTATTGATCAAAATCAGCAAATTATCAATGAGAATCACTAGATTGAAGCCAAAAACAGCAAATCATGTTCACTTTTTTGAATATTTGATAAATTTCCATGAAGAACACAAAGAGGAATTTCGATCGATTTTCAAAATTCACGAAATCTAGTGATTCGATCGATCAATTTTCAGCACAAAAGCGTTTTAAACATTCGATTTAAGTCTATAAACAGAAATGTTACCCTCGGATTATTCCGGTAAAATATTCGAGTCTAAATAACCCAATTCAAGAATAAGGCGGAAAAGACCCCGCATTAATACCACAAAAGGCGGTACATGCCCGAAGAAGTGATGCTCGAGAATGAAGTCCCACTCGGGAAAGAGGGCTGCTCGGATTGAAAGACCCGAGCACAAAATCAGGTTCGGGACTAGAAGCCGTACGACAAAGTGATTGAATGCTCGGGAATGAGCTGGCTGAAAACGCATGCTCGGGCACAATATCATACGTGGGATAATGACGTAGAAGCTTTGGAACAAAATGAACATGAAATTATGAAGTACTGATTTAACGTGGTTGGAACACTCTAGAAGTTAGTGGTGGGAGACAACGTGTGAGAGTAAGTGGGAGAACATGGAAAAATGTAAGGGAGCATCGAACGTGGAGGAGAATCCTTCCCCTTACAAAATACCCATTACTTCTCTCGTAACAAGGTACGTCGAAACATAAGAAACTACTACTTTTATCTACATTTACGAGATGAAAGAATGATGAGAGAGGACTCGACGAGAGAATACCCTCCTGACTGAGGCAGGAGGAGAAAAACGCCCTCACCCTACCTTTTGAGCGTTGCAGGAAGACGACTCGCGAAGGCTGGTCGAAGCCTACGGAATAAAACGAAGGTAATCCGTTACCCCGTTCGAAGTTTGCGGCACGAAGAGTCAGCCCGCTACCCCGTGGTAGATCGGATAATTTCTGACAGCATCAACTTGGCGCCGTCTGTGGGAATGTGTTTCCTAAAAAATATATTTGATCGTTGTCGGAAATCCGATCAAACTCCGCCCGAGGGTAGCATGTTGAACGTCTAGAGGCAAAAAAAGGAAGAAGCCGATAAACGCAGACTTGATATCAAGGAGACAAGAACGAAAATTCTGAGTATAGCGGGAGAAATCGCGGATGCAAATGAGATCGAAGGGAAACTTGCCATTACATTATCAGATATTAACATGTTACATATTGGGTTAAGGCTCGTTGAGGACAAGGAATACGAAAAGGGACCCGAGAGTGATGAAGAATTGAAATTAGAGTCTTCGACGAGAGAGTCGGAGACAATGGAGAAAGAGCTGGCTTCGGTCAGGAAGAGAGCTTTCAGTTCATGACTTCAAGGGACACCATTGGAGACGAGACCCTACACGCGGCGGAGGAAAATGCTAAATGCAAAAAAAAAGGGGAAGAGGAAACCGAGACAAACATGGACATGGCAGAGGAGGAGTAGAGTAATGGTCAAGCGGTTGAGAAGAAGAAGGCGGAGGAGGAGGAGGAGGAGAAGAAAGAGAAGAAGAAGGAGATCGAGGACGTGGCCTAACGAAATCAGCACAACACAACTGCTTCACCTTCGCGAGCGGATAATCTTCATGTTGTTATTGATCACTGCGAGGCTCTGTCGATATCTGTTGAAGCGGATCAACCACAGTCAACCTCGAAGGCACCTTCGGGGCCAACAACCACCAAAAAACAGTAAAACGGCAAAAAACAGAGAGTTTACACCCGAATTCGCGGCCCCCGATCTCGGCCGATACACATCTCGTGGCACCAATCTCAGAATACCAAAACACGGGAAAGAAGATGGATAACAGAAGAAAATAGAAGAAGAAAGAAGAGGAGAAAATAAGATAGGAATAAGAGAGAAACGGAGTAATAGAGAGATGATAGACAGACTATTATGGATATTCAGAAGATAAAATGACGACAATGAAAAGGAGAAGGAGAAGGGATTTGCATGAGATTTTGGGAAGAGAAATTTAGATGAATGCATATATTGAAAGAAGATAAAGACGATAGAAGCGTGTATCGAACATTTAATATTGTGCGAAACCTGACAGACCACCATCGGATCCTCGGAAAAGCCCCATGTACACATAAGTACTTCATGTGGCCAGAAAACTGCGATCGAGGGTCAAAATGACGTTGGTGCCGAAATTCGTAACGCGCGGTTTCGTGAATCGGCTCCCCACACGCGAAATTGGGGTACCCATTAATTGTTCATGATATTTTGAGATCTTACCTTTTCATTACAGATCGTTCCGGAGAAACCAAAGGAGATTTGTACGTGGAGGAAACAAACAAAATTCAAATGAAAAAAGTTGCAATCTCCGGATGATGGAGACAAGCCATCAGGAGAACGATGTCAGCCATAGCGGTTCGACCGTCGTCGCACTCTCTCTGTTCGAATTATCCTCTTGGTCGCCCGAATCACATTGCGTAAACGCGCAACCTCGAAGAAAATCGAGGTACTCGGAATGAATTTTACGAAATTGAGATCACGAGATCGACGCCCGTGGTCATATGGAGACCACCGTGAATCGCGATCACCTCTTTGATTGCCGGTGATAGATCTGCCGTTGCTTGCGGCTTGGACCCGGTTGGAAGTTTTTATCTACATGGTCTGTTTGAAACTATGAGGCTATGGGACCATTTATGTTATTTGCGTTAGGACTGATCATTAGAGTTAATAAAAACGTGGGGCCAGAATGAACATATATGAAAATATTTGGGCGATTGGATTTTTATTTTGCTGGATTAGAGTTATTCGGGAAGTAAGGCTATTATGCGGGTCTATAGGCGATTTGACTCGTTGGGATATATTTGCTGGGATTAGATTCTTCTTGAACTTTAAATTGGTTATGGAAATTATATTATACTAAAAGTATTTTCTGGATTGACTATCTCGACGCTAGACATAGTCTTTGACTATATTGAGAGATTAACCTAAAACTTTGAAGACGAATAATGGGGGCATATATTGGTATTTCTTAGAATGGCCGACATGTGATGTTGATATCTATTACACTTTCATGGTTTTCTTTGAGTTATCCAAGTACAAGAACTCCATTGACCACGTTAAGTAGGCTCGCGAAATTATATTTGTTGTTCCCGGGAATAGATGATCCGTGGCAGCGTGCACTTACATCCGCGGACATTAAAAAAACATTGCAAGGCTGGCCGAACGTCATCGTCCGCAAAAAAATCGAAATCGTCCACGACGAGACAGTCCAAATCATCGAGTTCGCCAATAACCTCGACCTACAATATTAGCGTATATTATATTATTAAGGGTTGATTGTGTATCTTTGTATATATAGTAAGTGTATCAATTAGGAATTATGTGTACAAATCTTTACCACTATTAGGGACGTTTGTACATGTATATATATTGGCATTAACGAGAAAGTAGGGCAAGAAAGTCTTTCATTCTCCAAAATCTTGTTTCGTGTTATGGTATCAGAGCAAAAAAATCTCTAACTCTTTTTCTGCCATGGCTGAATCTGGAGAAAACATTAAAGCTGTTGAGGGTGGTGAAGAGGTTGTTCGGCGTAAGACAATCTCGCCATATGACCTAACGGCCAATGATAACCTGGGAAATATTATCACCCATGTTCAATTGAAGGGTGAAAGCAATTATGATGGATGGTCTCGATCCGTTAAGACGACTTTGAGGGCGCGTAAGAAGTTTGGGTTTATAGACGGGAGCATTCGTCAACCGGAAGAGAAATCGCCCGATTTCGATGATTGGTGGACAATCAATTCTCTGTTGGTATCGTAGATTGTGAATACTATCGAGCCGTCGTTTCGATCCACGATTACTCACATGGAAGTTGCTGAAGATCTGTGGTTGGACATCAAGGAGCGGCTTTCTATTGCCAACGGACCACGTATTCAACAACTCAAGGCGGAATTGGCGGACTGCAAGCAGAAAGGGCTGAACATCGTCACCTATTACGATCGTCTGAAGAAAATTTGGGAGGAGTTGGGTGCGTATGATCGTTTCCCAGCATGTTCGTGCGGTCTTTGTATGTGTAACCTTGTGGCTATGGCCGATAAAAAGGCATGAGGAAGAAAAGTTCCCTCAGTTTCTTTTGGGGCTCGATGAATCGTTGTATGGTACCACTCGATCTAACATCCTCGCAAAAGATCATTTGCCGCATCTGAACAAGGTATACTCCATTCTGGTGGAAGAGGAACGGATGCGTTTGATTACTCAAAAGAGGGATGTTGCTGGTGACACGATGTGTTTTGCCGTGCACGCCGGGACAAGATCTCAAAGTTTTGCTATTTCTAATGATGCGATGGTCTTTGTGACATCAACAGGGGCCAAACAGAAATGCCGTGGCAGCTTTCGGGACCAAAATACAGTGTGTTCTCACTGTAATCGAACTTTTCATGACATTCATAGTTGCTATCAGCTGATCGGTTATCCGGAGGGATGGGGCGAGCGTATGCGTGGAACTGGTGGACATGGACGTGGTCGTTCTAGCGGTACGATGCCCCGTGGAGGCGCTGGTTCGGTGCATGCAACAACAACAAATACCATCGGTGGAGCAAGCTGGCGCGGTTACTACAAGGCTGAATCAGGAGCAGTGGAATACGTTACTGACCTTGTTGAATTCGGCCAAACCCGAATCATCAGAGAAGCTTTCTGGTGAGAATTTCTCTCGACAATGGATGTACGACACCGGCGATACTCGCCATATGACGAGTTCTCTTACTCATCTCGATGATGTCCGTGATGTAACGGGTGTCCCTGTTCAGTTGCCAAACGGGCAACACACTTTTGCTATGAAAGCTGGGACTATAGTTCTCAGTGGCAAAGTGACGCTGCACGACATGCTTTACGTATCTTGTTTAAAGCGTCATTTGATATCCGTCTCTCAGTTGCAGAAGTATACTACTTATGTTGGTCACTTTATCCTGATTCGTGTGTCATACATGACCACACATCGAGGACGCTGATTGGAGCAAGTGAGCAATAAGAGGGGCTTTATTTCTTCCATGATGTAGAGACCGTAGCAGCTATCAGGACTAATAAGACACCTTCATTAGTCTTGTGGCATCAACGGCTAAGGCATCCGTCTTCTAAGGTTCTAGAGTTGATTCCTCAAGTTGGTTCTAAAAGGAATTGTAGTAGTTCGAATAAACCTTGCGATGTTTGTTTCAGAGCCAAATAATGTCGAGACGTTTTCCCTATTAGTATGAATAAAAGTCCTGAAATTTTTGGATTAATTCATTGTGATCTTTGGGGACCATATCGTGTTCCCGCTTTTTCTGGAGCCCGGTATTTTTTGACAATTGTTGATGATTTCTCACGCAGTACTTGAATTTACCTGTTGGTTGACAAGAAAGAAGTATTTTCCACGATGCAAAATTTTTTTTCTATGGTTAACATGCAATTCGGTAAATTCGTGAAAATTGTTCGAAGTGACAATGGTACTGAATTTATGTGCATGACTGAATGTTTTCGTACCCAAGATGTTTTGCACGAGACCTCATGTGTTGGCACTCCACAGCAAAATGGACGAGTGGAGCGTAAGCATTGGCACATTCTTAATGTTGCCCGTGCTTTACGCTTTCAAGCCCATTTAACTATTGAGTTCTGGGGTGAATGTGTGCTTGATGCTGGATATTTGATTAATCGAACTCCCTCGAGTGTTTTCCATGGGAAAACACCTTTTGATGTTCTGTATGGCATGCCACCATCGCTCTCTCATCTGCGTGTTTTTGGATGTTTGTGCTATGTACACAACTAGGATCGAAAAGGAGATAAGTTTTCTGATTGTAGTCGAAAGTGCTTATTTATTGATTATCCTTTCATCAAGAAAGTATGGCGGGTGTATGATTTGGAATCTCGAGATTTTTTTGTGTCTCGGGATGTTGTGTTTTGTGAATATGAAATTTCCCTACTTATCCGAGAATTCTGAAGTTGAGAGTCCTCATACTCTCGGACCCGAGATCATTCTCGAAGATGATGATGTAGAACAAACCGATGTGCATGTGCCTGTGCCATTTACCGATTTTGATGCATCTCGGACTGAGGTTGTGGATAGCTGTAGTGGCGACACCCCTTCGGACAGGAGGGGTTCGAATAGTAATAGAGGAGAAGAAGAATTTTTTGGTCGAGGGCATCAGGCAAAATATCGCTCTACTCGTCTTCGTGATTTTGCGTCTCACACTATTAGTCCTTTAAGCCCCTCTCTCAACTCATCCTCTCCAGCAGTTTCCTCAGGTATGTCATATCCCATACACAACTGTGTAAATTGTGATTCTTTCTCTCCCCGGCATCGGGCATTTTTAGCTAGTGTTATAGTAGGTATTGAGCCGCGAACATGTGCGGAGGCCATGAAGGACGCTCGTTGGTGGGCTGCCATGCAATAAGAAATTCAAGCTCTAGAAGCTAACGGTACTTGGACGGTGGAATCTCTTCCACTTGGCAAGCGCGCCATTGGGTGTAAATGGGTGTTGAAAATAAAGTATAACTCTGATGGTTCTATTGAACGCTACAAAGCTCGTCTGGTGATTTTGGGCAACAATCAGATTGAGGGTCTCGATTATAATGAGACATTTGCTCCCGTTGCGAAAATGGTGATTGTTCGGACCTTTAGCCGTGATTGCTGCGAAACGTTGGGAGCTCCACCAGATGAAAGTTCATAACGCTTTCTTACATGGTGATTTGGATGAAGAGGTGTATATAAAATTACCTCCTGGTTTTTCCTCTAACGCTTCAGGACAGGTTTGTCGACTTCGTGCTCTCTTTATGGTCTTCCACATGCGCCTCGTTGTTGGTTCGCTAAATTGGCCAGCGCATTGCAAAGATATGGTTTTCAGCAATCATATTCAGTTTATTCTCTCTTCAGCTTGCAACGTGGTGCCTTACAGATTAATGTCTTGATTTACGTGGATGATCTTATTATATATGACAATGATAGTGTCGCCATCCACAGCTTCAAGGATTATTTGTGTCGATGCTTTCATATGAAAGATCTTGGGGTCCTTAAGTATTTTCTAGGGATTGAGGTGGCTCGCAACGCCTTGGGTCTCTTTCTTTGCCAGCACAAATACACATTGGATATCATTGTTGAAGTCGGATTGTTGGGTGTCAAGCCCGTCGGTTTCCCGATGGAACAAAATCATCAACTTTCTTTGGCTAATGATGCACTTCTCTCGGATCCCGTTCGGTATCGACGTCGGATTGGTCGTTTGATTTACCTCGCTGTTACACGTCCGGAGTTGTCTTACAGTGTTCATTTGCTTGCTCAGTTTATGCACAAACCTTTGCAAGCGCATTTGGATGCGGCTCTTCGTGTTGTGCGATACATGAAGGGCAATCCCGGACATGTATATTCTTACCTGCCGATTGTGATCTCCAACTTACTGCCTGGTGTGATTCTGAATGGGCCGGTTGTCCTCTGACGAGGCATTCTCTTACGGGCTGGTTTGTTCAATTGGGTGTCTCACATGTTTCTTGGAAAACCAAGAAGCAACATATTGTTGCTCGCTCATCGGCCGAGGCCGAGTACCGCTCTATGGCATCCACCATCTGTGAGTTGAAGTGGTTGAAGGGATTGCTAATGAGTCTTGATGTTCCTCATTCTCAACCCATTCGTCTCTATTGTTATAGTCAGACTGCATTACACATTGCAGCTAATCTGGTTTTTCATGAACGTACGAAACATATTGAGGTTGATTGCCACATCGTGAGAAATGAAATTGTTAAAGGCACCATTCTTCCCAGTCATGGCTCTACGAATGTCCAACTTGCTGATATCTTCACCAAGGCTTTGGGAAAACAGCAATTTGATTATTTTCTTGGCAAGTTGGGCCTCCGGAATCCGCATGCTCCAACTTGAGGGGGGGGGGGTATTAGCGTATATTATATTATTAAGGATTGATTGTGTATCTTTGTATATGTAGTAAGTGTATCAATTAGGAATTATGTGTAGAAATCTTTACCACTACTAGGGATGTTTGTACATGTATATACTAGTTTTTTGCCCGTGCAATGCATGGGTCTAAATATTTATAATGAATATAAATTTTATAAGATATATTAATCATATATAGAGAGTGACATTATTTTATAATTAAAATTATAAACCTGTAAAAAGTCTTCAAGTTTTAAGATACATTGACGAAGCAGAACATAGTTTGCATGAAAAGACAATCAGTAAGACAACAAAAAAATTTAAACCATTGGAAAAACTAAGAGAATTAAATTTAGACTGCTTGAAATATACTATATCGAAGCAACTGTACTTGATCTGATGTGGCCGCTATCTTGTGAATACTCCTTGCAAGTTGATCATAAGCAACGGTTGTAAGTTTAGGGGAAAAAATTGAAGTTGAATATGATCCACACATAAAAGAGCAAATTCATGACGTATAATATACCTTTAAGTTCACTATGGGCTATTAAGTCACATTTATATCAATTGCACAACTACACAGCACTATCAAATTACAGTGGTGGAATTTTGATGTCAAAATCCGAGTTAAACGCACATAGCTACTATTACCACCCATCGTCCTTTGAAGCATATCACAACAATAACGACCAAAATTTACCACCTTTGCCTCCTCCTCCTCCTCCTTCTTCGGCCCAATGATTCACGAACATGATTGAAAGCCAATTTAACAGTGGATATGCAAAAGACTCCCCTCCTTGACTTAAGCTCTAGTCGGTGAGTCGCCGTGGAAGAAGACAAAGGAGGAGGCTTCGAAGATGCGTCGTCCAATGTTATCAGATCGACAAAAGCGATCCTCGAATTATTAGGGATATCAACGGGGTGGGCGGGGATCTAATCCCGTCCCCGTCCGCACGAAGCTAAACTGGAACAAAATCGTCCCCGTCCCCACGGGGATCCCCGCCCCAGCAATATTTTTAAAAATATATATTATTTAGAATATAAACTATATTTTAATATGATTTATATTATTTTAATATTATTTAAACTATATTTTAATATTACTTGTATTAAAATAATATAAATTAGTTTAATAAACACTATTTAAATATTGTAATATATTTGGTCCCCTTCCCCGCAACGCGGGGATAAAATACTGGGGATTCCCCCTTATTCAGGGAGGATCCCCGCGGGGACATGGAATCCCCACCCCATTGACAAACCTTGAGAGACCATGCGCAAGTTAAACAAAATGAAGGAAAACTTCATGAGGTTCAAAGAGTTTCTTTCAAATAAAGTAACTTATTGGCCCAAATATTAATACATACCTATATTGAGTATGTCCCCCGAGTTGGTCGCGCATGACCTCTTGCAGACCATGTCCTTGAATCCGCGAAGAAAGACTGTATCACGAACTTCTTCCCCCCTCAGAGGCTTTCTCCTGCTCAACCACCTCAGTCATGGTTTCTCGCTTTGACTTTTTCACAAACACATTCAGGCATGACCTAACTGATGCTAAATTGTGTAGGTCGTGTACAGCCCCAAGCTCACCGACGAAGTCATAAAAAAGTCTGATTTAGTATGCACATCATAAAAAATATTCAAACACTTAAATAATCTTGCTCAGGTAATGGGTTCCATTTTACAGCACCCAAACACTTGGAAATTAAACAATTACCACGAATAATAATGAGAGAGTACTTTTATCAACAAAAAAAATCAAAATTACATATACCCGACGAATAAACCAGTAACATCCATCCAATAAGATCCAACATTTTACACTATTAGCGAAAGGTTGAACATAATCAGCTTAATAAACCCATTGAATCCGTACGTAAAACTGAAATTGGGGCTACTATTCATCGAACTGACAACACCTAGCCAATAAAAAAAATCCATGGATGAAGCATGTTATAATGTTTAAGGTTGAATTCAGTTCAGGGGTAAAAACAGAACATAAACGACATATAAGATGTGTGGTAACGCTTAGGACATATTATAAACCACCAAACATTAAAGCAATCAACAAACGAACCTAGAGTAATATCCCCATATTCAACCTCATTAAAACATTTTTTTTTTAAAAAAAATCCCTTATACCAATCAGAACCAAGAAAAATGAAACAGATAAAGAGTAGGTTGACGGTTTTCCAGTACCATACGAATGCAATGATGATCGCCTGGGCATAATTTGCATTTGATCCAAGTCCGTTCGTCCCAAACCATCATTCTTAACCCATATAAAAAAATCACATTTGAAAAGAAACTGATAATTGAACTGGAAATTTTATGAATTGGAAATTTTAACTCGTATATTTTCATGGGCGGATCTCGTTTTAATGGGCGTTTTTCTCAAACCAAGATTTCGGATGGTGAGGCTTCTGGTTTGTGTGGCAATGTAACGCTGGGAAGATGAAAAGATAATTATTTCAAATTTAGAGAAGCAATAGTTCCATCTTATTCATGAAGAACTTGTGGCAGTTATAATTAACGTTGGTTTTGTCTGATGAACGTGGATTAAATTATTTTCTTTATTTTGATTTTTAATTAAAGTGGACACGTGGCTCATGGAGGAACCAACTACATTTGCATGCATATATACTAGTTTATTGCCGGTGTAATGCACGGGTTATAAAAAATTGTCAACTTCATAAAAAAATTAAAAAATTATATAGAAAATAAATTTGTATCGAGCATCTTCAGACAATCCAACATTCACAAGCGCTCCCCACTTTCGTGACTAAATGTATGAAAAACGAAAAAAGAAATACAAAAACTCTAAACATTCCCATGTAAACTATAAGATAGATATAATTAATCCTTTGCGAACAGTCGTAGGCAAGGAAAACAAAGCGCACATGAATAGAGCAAAACATATTGATACTTTTCTTACCCATAAATGGGAAGAAAAAAGGTCACTCCAATTCAACATGCATCTAATAATCCCAGCAGGTTTGTGGCGTAAATCATAGATTATGTGTCAGATTAAATTCAATTACCTTGAAATTGGACGACTCATTTATTGTCTTGAGCGGCAAACTCCTTACCACCTGCGCCGATGACAGTTGAGCAGACTGGAAAGAAAACTAATTATGTACAGCGAAGAAAACCAAAAACTTCCTGTCGTCCAAAAAAAAACAGAACAAAAAAAAAAGCTAAATTTTCTTCTTCACAGTCTTAAAGTATCTTGATAACGCATTTCTCGTTGTTTTTCGTAGGTATCTATTCAAACCTCAATGTATTTTTTCCTTCCCACTTTCCCTACAACCTCGTAATCATCCTATTTCGAGAACCACTACACGAACACCAAATCAAACAGAACCATAACCTGAAAGAATTTATCAAACCCAATCAAACATCTTCAAATGCGGATTTGTATGTTTACCCCCACTGAACAGCAAGCGATTCGAAGTCCCAGTACTCCCTGGGACTGGCCGCGTTAAAAACCAAATTAAAAAAAAAGAAATATTACACGGATAAAAGATATATAACATATAATCTTCGTACCTCAACGATAATTGAAACCAAATCACAGCGATTAGATTAATTATTGAGATTTTTGAAAAAAAATACATCGTTTGTGTCCTTTCTATATGCCCACTTCTGCAGAAATCATTAATATGAAAGAAAACTCGAAATCAATATCTGAACAATTAGAAATCTGCAACTTAAAAAGCTATGCAGAACAGATAGACAACATAAACCTTATTACCAAAAATACAATTTGAAACAATATCTGAACAGCAAGCTTCAGGGCATACCCGTTACCATTGATCAAATATAAGATGAATCACTTGATTTGGAGAAAACACAACGCATAAATCCGGAAATACGGATACATTGGCGAATGATATCATTAAATAAAGCCCAAACCCTAAATCCTAAACCCTAAACACCAACGGAAAACTTGACCAATGCAAGGAAAGAGAAAACTAAAGCCCAAACATCCTACTGAACCCTAAGAACATCAAATATAAAATAATGGTTTTAAGCTAAATCAACTATGTTATACCTCGTCGTAGTATTTGACTTCTGCTCTATTTGAGCAAAGGCGTCACTATCGGCATTCTGAAACATCAGACAAACACAAACATCACAAACCGCATCAATATCCACCAGGCAAGTATGAACAAATAAAACGATTTCGCAAATATAGTCAACAATTCGCTGCTGAAATTGAACGAAATAGGGAAAATAACGATTGACCCAAAGAGGAAGGTCAGAGGCGAAACTCAGGGCGAAGATCGAGTAATATGGATCCTATCGCAGTCCCTCACACACAACCTATGCTTCTCTGAATCGTAATTGAAATATTAGAGCAGTTGCATCAATTACGTGAGCGTGGGTGGTTTTTTTCAATATGTAAGTTGTAATTAAAATACTAAAAGCAGTTCGTGGGTAATTATATTATCTTTTTAATTGGACTTAATTTAAAATTAATTATTAAAGTGGACAGGTGTCATTATTATAGAGAACCTACATTTCTATTCTTATATAAGATAAGATATATATATATATATAATAAAAAAGATATTGGCAGTAACGAGAAAGTAGGGCAAGAAAGCCTTTTCATTCTCCAAAATGTTGTTTCGTGTTATAAAGACATTGGATGATGAGCCACCCACATGCGGAAGAACCTCATATGGCCAAAAAGCTGCTGCAACGGCCGAACTCGAAGGTTAAAAATGAACCATCACGCAGCTTCGGAAAATTAAACACATCGCCTCATGTCACGCGAAATCGAAGGTACCGGCTGCTTTCTTATGATATCACTGACGATAACACTTCCATAACAGATC